>JABFEW010000147.1:0-135647 GCA_013618405.1 Fusarium hainanense
CAATCAACAAAGATTGTATAGCAAGGTTTTAATAAAAAAAAAAGAAAAAGAAAAAAAGATTTTTTTTTTAATTAACATAGGTTCGTGGATTAATCCATCATCTTTTAGATCAGTCTTGCAGAATTCTAGACTACAGGGTAATTCTCTACGCTTTGACCTTCTCATCACGCTGACTAACTTTGGCTTATTAATTCAACCTGGTGGGATGAGGCATCACGCAACTACCGGGGTGACGTCCCCCGCACTGAGAGACAAAGAACGCGTTCACTAGGTACTTTGAGAGAGAACTTTGGAATATCTGCAATTTCTTATCAACTATATCTACGCAATCAACCGTCAATATGGGCGACGCTTCAGTTTTCAAGTATCCTTCCCCTCTGACTGGGTACGAAGATGCTCCACCAATGCCAAGCGAGATGGCGGCGGATGGGAAGAGCTATCTCAATCCGCCTTCGGAAAAGCGCAGCGACGCGTATGATCAGTTTATAGAACCGCTGGATCGAAGTGAGCGCGGTGGTTTGTGAGTAAACCATGAACCAAATGGTCCGAATAGCTATTGACAAGTATAGTGATGTTCACATCTACTATCTTCAATCAAACGAAGAACAGACAGAATATGCCAAAGAGCTCTGGGAACGTATTAGGCGAGAATGTAAGCGACATTATCCTCAATTTTACGTAGCTCAGGATTCTAACATACTTAGTCCCCGAGCTGCGAGTCTACAAAATCTGGGATAAACCCATTGGGCCTCATCCCATCGCCATGTTCGAGGTGAATTTGTTTACACCGGCGCAATTCGGAGCATTTATTCCATGGTTGAATGTCTGGAGAGGACCTCTCTCTGCCCTTGTCCATCCCAATACTATCCCCGAAGAAGGCGTCAACAAGTGGGCTTCGATGAAGAGGGATCATCTGGAGAGAGCGATTTGGATGGGCGAGAGAATTCCTTTGGATCTGAGTCTTTTCAACCGAACCTCGTGATTGCAGTATCATCAAGAGTTAGGCTGTTAGAAGCAGATTGAATAAACAGGCATTATTTCATTGCGCCAAAACTCGATATATGATGCAGGCTGACATTAACAGTAGGTACATTATGGAGTCCAACACTAATACAACTGTTCATCTATAGTTGACATGAGTTGAGACTATCTACCAGATTTCCCGATGTATTCCGTCGCATTTACTTGTGCTCGCCCTCGCCGTTGCAGAAAGGAATGGGGTAGGTCTCACTGCTGCAGAGGCGAATAATTCCCTTGACCCACTCCATATCTCCATAAGACTGGCTCTCGTAAGAGTCCGACATGAACTCATCCTTGGCCTCACCCGTGCAGCCATCGATGACGTTGCCCTGGACACGTCGCACGTAAGGCTGACTGACGATAATGCCGTGCTGGTTCTCAGGAACTGTGAAGCTGAGCGACTGGGTCTGGCTAGAAGACCAGGTCTTCGAGTAGTCGATCTTGAGCGAAACATTGAGGAGCGACTTGAGGAGAGGAATGCTAACGCCAGCGCCGCCGCTGACAGAGTTACCGATGGTCTTGCCATTGGAGACACTGACGGTGGCCTTGGAGCCGCCAAGGCTGCTGATGACGGGGGACATGGGGACGTCCCAGTTGACGAACTCCTTGTCGGAGAGGACCTGGACTTCGGTGCTGTCCTTGCAGTCGCGGCGCTGGATAGACTTGGTGGAAGGGGCTGTGAAGTTCTTGGCGGCAGGGGCGGTCTCGAGAGCCTCCAGGTCCGTAGCCTTCATGATTTCGGTGGTGCCATCGGTCTTGAGGACGATTATGTCGTCTGAGGCGAGAATCTTAGGGGTAGCGGCTGCCTGAGAGACAGCAGCAAGGCTGAGAAGGGCGAGAAGAGTAGAAGGGATCATGCTGACAGATGCGAATGATAACAATTAAAGCAGGATAGTAGTTTGTTGAGTCGGATAAAGAGTGACTATGGTAAAGACCGTGGGACTCAAAAGAGTGAATGAATGTATACAATCAATGCTGTTGACTCGAGTAAGTAGACTATACATCGCAGGCGGGCCTTCTTTATCTTTTCAACATCTACGGTCCTCGTCCTGATCAATGCAGTCACTCGTCTGCCGAATCTCCATCCCTGTAAAGACCCTCAGACTCCTAAACGGGCAATGCGTATAACCTTCATCGCCCCGACATCTTTCCATCCTTGATACAGCATTGACCCATCATCAGCAAATGAAAGTCGTCAAAGCTCTCCCTTCTCCACACGGGGAAATCTATTCCGCGTTTCACGTATTCCCGACATCATGCATTTCAAAATAGAGTTTTTCGCTTGGTCTCATCCCGTTGAAGATTTCCCCATAATTCGGATTTGCCGTGTCTTGATATTTCCATTTTAAGAAGCTAATACGATTTTGACAAGGCGGATAAGGCTCAGGTTGGGATGACAGCTGCGCTGATCGCTTGGAATGAGTAAGTTGTTGTGTTTCAGGTCACGTTGCCAAGGATATGGATACCTATATGCCGTCCTGAGATAATTAGTTGAACTGCATTGACGGTGAAAGCTCGGATGATGCCGTTCGGCAATTACGTATCCCTTATATTGTGGTTATATGATATGGGCTGCTTCTCTTAATAATTGTCTCTGATCTCTATCACCACCACTTCTACCAACACTTGTTGACTCACACTCTTTCAATTGCAATTGCACCGTCATTCTTTAATTGTTTGTGTCTGTCTTTACTGTTCAATCGCTTCAAGCTTCTGTACTAGCCATTCACCATGTTAGCCAAAGCTCTCACTGTCTTTGTTCTCCTCACCGCTGTGTAAGGACCACCTTAACCCATATCCTACCATACTTCAACTAACAGCTAAACAATGTAGCACGGCAAAGCTCCACGACAACTGTGCCTGCCACAATGGAGACGCCTACAACTTCCGCATGACCATAGATGCATGCAAGGTGTACAATGATGCAGGTTACAAGGTATGGATTTCACACTCTAATGATAGCCTCAAGCTTTACTGACTGATTCTAGTGGGGTGGTGCCGCCTATGATACCCCATCCGGCCGAGTAAGTGGCCCTTTCATCTAAGTTACGAAATATGGCTGACATTAAATAGTGCGTTCAAGCAGATGCTGAGGCTAAGCTCGCTGGTGACCAGTGGGAGGATGCGTGCAAAGAAATCGCTTCCAAGGGCTTCCCCTGCGCTGATGGAAAGGGAACTTGCTACGCCGACCCCAAAGATGTCCGTGGCCGTTGTTGAAAAGGTCAAAGGATCTCAGTGATGAAACAACAGAAGAGTTGATTGTGGTAATGAGACTTTATAATACAAAAAGACATAATACAACCAATACATCAGCCTCATACTCTAGTTTGTTTTCGAATGGAAACACTCTCAAGACAAGCCCGACTAATTGACTTCACCGCGGAATTAAACATTAGACACTGAGGTTGGTTCAATTTGGCATGCTATATGTCCGTTGATAACTATGTACTTGAAGCTCGTGGTGTGATCACGCTAATTAAACACAAGCTTAGATGCTCTTGAAAACAGAAAGACTGGAGAGAGCCTTGCCGGGCCATGAGAACAGAGTGTTCGAAGGGCAAGACGATCCAAGAGCCTGGTTGTTCATCCAAGCAGGCTCCCAGTAAAACAGTCCAGCTCCACCACGGACCTTGCTGACAATGCTAGCAACCTTCTTGATAAACTGGGCCTGGCCATCAGCAGAGAAAGGAATGTTTCTCATATCACTGGGGAAAGGCTGGGCAGGGGAAGGGCAGGAAGTCGGCCAGTCGAGCTCGCTGACGAAGATCTGCTTGCCCCATCGGTTGGCCATGTTGGTGAGTGAAGTCTCAAGAGCAGAGAAGGTGGCGCCTGATCCGTAGAAGGGGTAGAAGGAAACTCCCATAGCGTCGAAAGCGTCGAGAGTGAGGCCCTTTTGGTTGAGAACTTGGGTGTAGAAGTACTCTTGGGTACCCCAGTCCCAGCCCTTATCGAGATGGATCATGATCTTGGGCTTCGGGCTCAGACGAGAATCCTTGATGCCGTAAGAGGCAGAGTTGAGAAGACGGCCGATGTTGTAGTACGACTTGGTAGATCCGGTAGGGAAGAGGAGACCAGCGGTGATTTCGTTGCCGATGGAGATAAGTGCGGGCGGCACACCAGCAGCCTGGAAAGCGTTCGATACTTCTTGAGTGTAGTTGTAAAGTCTCCAAGCCAAGTCGTCGATACCAGTGGGCCATCCTCTTGGGATCGCCTGGTGTCCAGGATCAGCCCAAGTGTCGCTGAAGTGCAGCGTCAAATAGACGCTCATGCCCGCAGCCTTGGCACGCTTAGCAAGCTTGATGTTGTAGTCGAGGTTGTATTCGCCATTTGAAGGGTTCACCCAGACGCGCTGACGGACAGAGTTGACGCCATTCGCAGCGAGGATCTGCTCCAGAGGCTGAGCTGCGCCAGCGCTGTTGGTGTATTTGATACCCTTTTGTTCCTCAACGGCCGCAGAAGACCAGTCGACGCCGCGGTATTGCAGGGCAAAAGCGGCCGAAAAGAAATAAGTCAGAAAGACCAAGAATCGTGTGAGGGTCGCCATCTTGAGATGTTTCGCGATGAGCAACTAGACTGCCCATTTTCGAGTAAGTGGGATTGACTGGCTTAAGTAGCACTGCTACCCTTACCGGGTTGAACGCTGTTAATTCGCCGAGTTGTGTATGATCGTGACAGGGGCAATCAATTTCCCTCCAATTGGAATAGTGGATAGACTGGTAATACCCGCTATTCAGGAATTATCCTGACAAGGGTCTTTAGTCCTTAATCCTGAATGAAACCTGGCTTCTGGAAGGGGATGGGAAAATCGGAAGGGAACTGCCGTCGTCCGATGTGTAGAAACGGAGCATTGACTGCCGATGTCAGCTGATCAGTCTATGAGTAGAACCACTCGCATACTGCATACTCAGGACTAGTACTCCGACATCTGGTGGCATGTGGTAGCAAGTCATCCACCAATTTGGACGGACTTGATTCAGCAGCATATTAGAGGTGCCTGTTACACCTCCTTCCCATACACCCAGCATGCAGGCGCAAAGGCCATAAAGCGTCCAGATGTAACGTAATCGGCTCTGTGCGACATGGTCACTCTTTCCACCGAGACGTCAAGAACCTTTTGTCGCCACGTCTCGCTCATCTTCTTATCATAGTGGTCGTAGAGTCTTGGAAGGACCTGGACATCATGAACGCAGTACAACTTGAGTGAGTCGGGAAGGGGACGCTGGTTGAAGACTTCGTAAGCTCCGCCTTGCTCAGGGAGGAACAGTTTGCGGCCCTTTGCTTTGACGTCCAGCATGTTTTCCCGTTCCCGCTCGGTGAGAGGTGCGTCTCTATCAATGCATTTGGCAAGGCCGTTGAGAAGTCTTCTGTTGTAGTTTCGCGTAGCAACCTCCATGAGCTGAAGGTCGTGGATGCCAGCGAGCTCAATGTTGTAATGCGCGTATAAGGCATCCGAATCGTTTCGAACGTCAAAGAAGACTTTGACGATGTTGTTGTCCTCGAGGACATGCTTCAAGGTGCGACCGTCTTTGCCCGGAGTGGAGAAGCATTTGGCTCCAAAAGTGTGTATATCAACGAGATATACACACTTGTCGACCGCATCGTAAATTTGCATGATGGAAATCGATCCATGTCGGGA
The DNA here is from genome assembly GCA_013618405.1 of Fusarium hainanense. Lineage (NCBI taxonomy): Eukaryota > Fungi > Ascomycota > Sordariomycetes > Hypocreales > Nectriaceae > Fusarium > Fusarium hainanense. The sequence goes on from JABFEW010000147.1 coordinate 5,657, forward strand.
AAGGTTGACACCCTCGAGATCGATAAATATCGAGGCTGGGCCTTTCTTGAACCCATCGAGAGCGTCAACGAGTTTCGAAACAGTAGCCTCGTTGTCTACCCAGACGACCAAGGGGCCCAGCTTGAGACCGGTATTCTCAAGCTTCTTCGTGATAACGTCCATCGTCGATGTGTAGGGTTTCAGATGGAGTAGTTTGAAGATGAAGTCGAGTCCCTGCGATATCCTAGAAGTTGAGGGTGCTGTATCTGTTACCCCCAGGTTCGGAACCCCTTGTTGAAAGTAAGGGAGTTTGCGGTGGCGGGATGAATCCGAGAAGAAAACATATCTAGTAACCGAGGAGTGGAAAATGGTTTTATAAATCAGAGGAGAATAGACTCTGTAGGCAGCTGAATTTGAGCTGATTCTTTTCAAGGTTCTGTTCATTCTAGCTGTTTGTTGGTGATCATATGCTTCCAGCGAAGTTAAAAGTAAATGATTCGCGAGGAGTACTTGAAAAATGCCTTGTTCTATAATTAAAGTTAGTATTACGCAGAAACACGTTGTTTCGCAGTGAGAGACTCGTTGAACAAATACATGATGGAAGTGAATTATGCACGCGAGTTTTTCTCTGCCTGCCAAAGAGCCCCACTATGAACTGAGCCACCTCAGTGGCTGAGGGGCGAGGTGTACTTTTGAACATCCAGTCACCAAGTGATGATACAATCAAAGCAAAGGCATACATCCCTCCGATTTTAGACTGGGCTACACTAATCAAGTCGAAAATAGGGAATAACAGTTATTGTCCTTCAAATTCGTAGTTGTTTTATCGTACCTGACTGGAAAAACCAAGTGGTTGAAATTCCAAAACTAAAAAGCCGTTGGTTTGCCTCATGGATAACATTGTGCTCAAATGTAGCTTCTTGAAGTATCTATGACCTGTACAGGAATGGCTAAGTAGACTGGAGAAACAAATGAGGAAGAAAATGCATTCTGCGACTTGATGAAAACCTTGTATTTGGGCAGGTCGAGATGAGGTTTGGTGCAGGCATCGGGTTTATGATACTTCAAACGCATGACTTTGTTGGGAAAAGGAACAACTGTCATTACGCACAGTGTACTGAAAAGCTCTTTAATCCAGATAGACCATGTTTGCGGTGAAAGGCAAGACGCTGTTGCTTCCCATAATTTGCGTGGATGATTAGCCTGAGACCGCCATCTTGTTCAGTTGATGATACCCAGAACGGATTACTTATGGATCAGACTCGGGAATTATTCAAGTATCTTAAATATACAGAGTCAAACGTGAGCCAGCCTCATGGAGGGATGCAGACAGTGATTGGGAGGTTCCATCATTCAATGCGACACTTCGTCAAGATCTACAACTGATTTACCCAAGGATATGAGAAATGTAGATATGGCTTTAACTCGGTCGTAAAAACAAGTAATCAAATCGTCGTTTTAAGGATCTTGGCATAAACATCGTTGCGATTGGTGGAACACATTTACAGCGTCAATTTAGCCGGGCCCTCTCATCTCCACACCCAAAGTGGAAAGGCTGGAGGTTTCATGACCGCTTTGATCTCCACTGAAACATCCCACGATCGTGGCTAAAGTCAGGTTTTATCCTCTGATCAAATGAAATGATGGGGTGTTCTCCAGAAAAGCACTTTTCCTGCATGGTATTTCGCGGGGATGGCCCCCAGCCAAGGTTCCAATCCGGCCGGCATATGAGAGAATAGCCTGATTCGTACCATGCTGCCGATACTACACCAAGAACATCTCATTATGTACAATGTACTGTAGCTTGAGGTGTGGGGAACAGACACCAAAGATCTGTGCCCAGTTTCATAACAACACTGCCGTGGGAAACACGGCAGCGGAGGCTACATGTCCGCTCTACTTGAAGCAACGTCTCCACTCCATACGACTAGGGATAGCATTCTAGAATAAATAAGATCGTCTCCTTGCTCCCAATCCTACAACCTTTCTTGGCACGTCATTTTTATCTTCATTTCTAGTCGTAACAATGAAGCTATCATCCATCATCAGCTTCTGGGTCGCAGCCCTCTTCAGCTTCGCTCTCGGAGCTGAGGTTGTCCCTCGATCAACCCTCAAGGAAGTCACCAACTTTGGCAACAACCCCACAGGAACTCGCATGTTCTTGTATGTCCCCAAGAACTTGAAGCCAAACCCTGCCGTGGTCGTCGCTCTTCATTACTGCACCGGTACTGCCCAGGCTTACATGCAGGGCGGCAAGTGGCACACCAATGCTGAGAAGTACGGATACATTGTCATCTACCCTCAGACCCCTTACACCCCTGGCAACTGTTGGGATGTCTCTTCCAAGATGACCTTGACCCATGAGGGCGGTGGCTGCAGCACTTCTATCGCCAACATGGCCAAGTTCGTTCTCAAGGAATACAACGGTGATGCCAAGAGAGTCTTTGTCACCGGTGAATCTTCCGGTGCTATGATGACCGTAGGTTATACTGCAACAAGATAAATATAACAATTTTGACTAACCTTCTTAGAACGTCATGGCTGCCACTTACCCCGATCTCTTCGCCGCAGGAATCGCCTATGCCGGTGTCCCTGCTAGCTGCTTCAAGAGCCAGGCTAACCAGCCCGCTGCTTGGAACTCGGAGTGCTCCCAGGGCAAGATGATCAAGACTCAGCAGCAGTGGGCTGAAATCGTCAAGGACATGTACCCTGGCTACAACGGAGCCCGACCCAAGATGCAGATCTACCACGGAACCGCCGACTCTACTCTTAATGTCCAGAACTACTACGAGACTATCAAGCAGTGGTCTGGCATCTTCGGATACTCTTCCACCCCCAAGTCTACTACTCAGAACTTCCCCCGCAGCCCTTTCAAGCGAGAAATCTTTGGCGATAAGCTTCAGGTGAGTACGGCAGATTGATAGGAAAGGCTTGTGACTAACAACTTCCAGGGTTTCTTGGGTAACGGCCAGGGCCACGGTGTTGAACACTTTCCCGATGAGGACCTCAAGTGGTTCGGCCTTGCTGTAAGCCATCTCACGCCCCCAAATACTTGAATAACCACTAACTTGAAGACAAGTAAGCTGTTTGCTATGCTAAGTGCCAGATCCGGACCGGATTTTCCGGAGAGAAGCGTTGAATTTCCCGTCAATTTTGGGGTAGCACGTTTTACCATGCTTAACTTTCTGTCAACTATATAGTTACCAAGATTCGTACATACAACAATATCAAGACTACATGTTCGTGTTCCAAGATCCGCAGCAACCTATCAATGCACGGGGATGTGCCTTGTTGAGATGCATTTGATGGGTCATGATCTAGCTACCCCTTCCCCATGTGGGATGGGATAGCCCAGATCCTTTCTGGGGGCGTGTAAGCTGACACAGCAGAGGCATTATGCCATAACAATTGGATTTCCCAACAGCCAGGTCACTAGCGCGGGTTTCGGCTGCTTACAGTAAGCACAAAGGATCATCACGTCTCCTCATATGCTATATAAAAGGCAGCCATGCCAAGCGTTCTAACCTCCAGATCTCTTCATCTTAATCACGATCCCAACAGCTATGTCGAAGCCAACCATCTTGCTCGTTCCAGGTGCTTTCCTGGGCCCCAAACCATACGCCACTGTTGCCCAGGCGCTGCGAGATCATAACTATGTCGTAGATGTAGTTGATACCCCCAGTGCAGCTGACCTTAGCACAGAGTCGGTATCGTCTTCTAAATGGAAGGGTCTCGCAGCCCAGACGGTCGAGTCCGATGTGAAAGCAATCCATGACGCCTGTGAGCGCCACTTCGAACAGGGAAACGACGTCGTCTTGATCGGACACAGCTATGGCAGTATACCAGCCATGTTGAGCATCCAGGGCCAGACAGTCAAAGAACGAAAAGGTCGGAGTCTTGCAGGAGGTATCGTCGGCTATTTGAATATGGTTGGATTCGCATTCGCTGTCCGCGGCAAGAATGCGATGGCTTCTGATGAAGATCCTTCTTTCATGCCTTATCATGAATATCAAGTACGCAGCACTGGCTTCTCATTAAAATAGTTAGACTGACATCGCTAGGACGGGATCGTCACCTTGCAAGAGTCCGCCAAACCCCTCTTCTTTAGCGATCTGACATCTGAGAAGCAAGATGAGGTTTGGCTGACTTTCCCAAAGGAGCAAAGCTGGGCATGTTTCCTGCACAAGGCAGATTTTATCGATACGGACGTCACCATACCCAAGGCGTATCTCAGAACAGGCCTTGATCAATGTATCGCTCCTGCGTGGCAGGATGGAATCATCGCAGCTGGAGGATACGGAACCGTACTGCATATGGAGACTGGGCATTGCCCTATGGTCAGTGCTCCAGAGCAGATGGCTCGAGTTGTGGAGGAGTTTGTTAACAGCTTGAGCGATGAGTGAGAGGATCAATTGTGCTATGGGTTGATTGCAGATATTATTTAATTGAATATAATTAAGTCGTGAACATTCTGACAGAACTTTAATTGACGCAACAGCACAAATGATAAATAACTCCCAGCTTCCCACAAGGGATCCCAATTATTTAATGGTGACACTCCAACAAGCCTAGAAACTGACAACAAAGGAAAATAGACAAGAACTCGTGCAGACCAGCGACAGAATCGCTCTACTTTTAAAGGCTTGTTGTGACGCCAGGAGCGATAGCCTCTAGCTTCTCAAGCAACTCCTTAAACAAGGCGCTCTGGATCTTCACGCCCATCTTGTTGGTGACATGGCAAGCCGGACTATTTACAGTTAGTCTCCAATCTGTGTTCAAGTTGAAAGAAAGTGGCTTACTCGTGAATCTGGCTATTTGTCATGTACTTCCCGTTACTCTCACGGCCAGCGAGAACACCACTAACAAGCGCGCGACTTCCCATCTCGGCAGTCCGGGCCAGGAAGTCTGGAGGGACTTGATCTGCCTTTTCGCGCATCAATCCAGATTTGCAGTAGCTAGGGTTGGGCGTATTGATGATCACATTGTTTTTCTCAGAAGCATCGAGTCGACTGGCGATCTCCCGTGTGAAGTAAAGAACAATGAGCTTGGAGAGGTAGTAACGATTAGCCATATCAGACTTGGCAGGGTCGCTGAGTCGTGAAAAGATGGGCTCGGCCTTTTCGTCTGGGATGATCTCCTTGTAGGGAGCCCAGTAGTGAGTTGCTGAATTGGGAATGACGAACTTTCCAGGGTAGTTGGACTTGCGGAGCTTGGGGAGCAGAAGGAAGAGGAGAAGGAATGTTGAGATGACGTTGACAGTGATGGTTCGTTCATTATCTTCAGCCATGGTGAATTCATCTGAAGTGGCTAGGCCAGCATTGGCAAGTACAACGTCCAGTTTTGGTAGGGCGGTTGCTCTTGTAGCAAACTTCTTGACTGACTCATAGTTTGCCATATCGAGGAACCAAACCTCGATAGACTCGGGCTCCCGCTTCGTCAACTCCAATAACTCGGAGCGAGCTTCTTCGCCTGCATCGAGATTGCGGACGGCCATGATGAGCTTGCCCACGCCTAGACGAAGGAGATGCAGACATGATTCATAGCCCAGTCCGGTGTTTGAGCCAGATACTATCATGACTTTATCTGATAGGTCTTGCTTGGTTTCGGGGCATGGAAGGGTGACGAAAAGGTTGGAGTAGATGACATGGCTAATGCCATAGACAGATGATGCAATTGACATGACCATGATTGCTGATGAAAACGGTTGTAAAGAATTGATTGTAATGAGCTATTCTGATGATTATACAAAAAACATTCTTGGCGACTTCCTGTTGAAGCTCTTATAGATCCATCGAGTGGTGATGGCTCCGTCTCCGAGACGGGTTTAATAACGCCGCTTACACCAAGGACCAATCACACACGAGCGGGGATATTAAATCCGCCCTCTCACCTAGCGGCGGATCTTGCTTATCTCCCTTCCATCAGACATGCTTACTCCGTTCAACTATCACAATAGAAGAAATGAATTCAGCAGGTAAATCAGAGACCTAATCAAGATCTGTCAACATGAGGATACTAATCAGCGAAGAAAAAGTAGATAAACGCAATCGGCCGCCTAGGTCCTGCGAGCCCTGTCGGCAACGAAAGTGAGTGGAGCCAGCCTTTGTCTGATCATCAAAGGGTATCTGACATGAGCAGATTGAAGTGCAACAGGGGCCTACCATGCGATGCGTGTATGAAGAGAAACAAACTATGTTCTTATGCCTCTAACGCTGATCGAAGCGAGACCCGGGTAGGGAAAAACAACTCTGTAGCGGAGCGCCTCAAGCACTTGGAAAGTCTGCTGGTCGCTGTGGCTGGACAGAAAGGTCCCATCCCACCTATCGGCAGCAAATCAACTGCCAGTATTTCCCCTACCAATGTGTCCAAGGAGGATAGCGAAGGCATGATCGATGACATAGTACCCAGTGGACTGCCAAATCATCTTGACTCAAGTCATTGGTCGTCAATATTGGATGACATCAAAGCTATCCGTGAAGAACTTCCAAGCGAAAGCCCCGAGTCGACGTCCGAGAACAGTCCACCTGAGGCTAGTCTTCAGTCACGCAGGGAAATAAGTACGGACTTTGACCTTGGATTATCTGATGGCTTGTCCATGGAAAGTGTGCTAGAGGCTTTGCCTTCGCGGGAGGTTTGTGATACTTTGACGTCGATGTTCTTCAGATGGCACTATAATATGATGCGTAAGTCGATTTCGTGACCAGGTGACACTCCGTCGCACACGGCTAATAGACCTGCTTTTAGCGATTTTGCACCCAACCAAGTTCCAAAAAGAGGTATGCTTTCTATACGGTAACAGGTCGGTGACATTACTAACTATATAAATAGTACGAGGAATTCTGGAATGCGCCAACATCCACTTCCGCCACATGGGTCGCCCTCTTACTTGCCCTTCTCAGTCTATCAGCCGGGGTCTCTGAAGCTTCAGGCATGGTCAAAAGCTCGCCTGTGCCGATTCCAACCAGTAGGGCTCTTTCCAAACAGACGCAACAGTGTCTTCTCCTAAGCGACTACATCGGATCCAAAGACCATGCTGTCGAAGCCTTCCTCCTTCACCTTGTTGGCTGTTGGCTACGCGCCAGGGCCTCCGACACCAATCTTTGGTTCCTCATGGGAAAGGTAGTTCAGCTTGCTTTATGCAAAGGTTACCATCGTGATTCTTGCAAAGTACCCAACACAGGAATAACGCCATTTGATGGGGAGATGAGACGTAGAGTTTGGGTCTGTATTTTTCAGCTCGACGCACTTATGTCATTCCAACTAGGCCTTCCTAGTATGGTGCCGTCGGACTGTTGCGATACGGACCTGCCTAGGAATCTAGACGAGAGCCAACTGCACCCGGACATCACAGAGCTGCCACCATCCCGACCGCTTTCAGAGAACACCACGATTCTGTACTCTATTGTCAAAGCGTCAATTATGGCTGAGTTCAAGAATGTTTTCAAACATACACGGTCTCCCGCTACGCCTTCTCTGGATGCCACATTCGCTCTCGACGCGCAAGTACGGAAGGCTTACGACGGTATTCCCGACAGCTTCAAGTATAGGCCGCTGACGAATTTCATCACCGAAGACATGAGTGTCATCATTACAAGGACAACGCTGGCTCTCTTGCATTTGAAGACCATCATCGTTCTTCACCGTCAGCATTTGATGTATCGACGAGACAGTCGCTCTGAAGCTTCCCGAAACGCTTGTTTGAAGGCGGCCGGGAGACTATTGGAAATACAAGCAGAAATGCACCGGGTTACTCAGCCAGGTGGTCGGCTGTATGACATGAAGTGGTTGATAACTTCTTTAACACTGAGCGACTTTACACTGGGAGCTATGGTCATATGTCTGGATCTGACTGTCACTATGAAACTCGCGACAGACTCTTTTCATGTCCCAGCTTCCAATGAGGAGCTGCAAGGTTACTTGACAGCAATTCAGAATGCACATAACATATGGCTTACTGCCGAGAAGACAACTTCGGAAGCGCGTACCATTGCTCATGCCCTGGACTCAACTATCCATCGTGTGGACGAGTTTCTAAGCACAAGATCATTACCTGGGAGTTCTGAGATGTGGCAGACTTTGGACGGTGTTTCTTCCGTTAGCATGGAGGATGGCCTTCAAGATTATATGAATCCTTTGGACATGATTGGTAGTGCTGACTGGGTATTTTGACTATCTCCATGGACTGAGTGGAACGCGAAGCTAACCAAATGACAGACATTGGTCGACAATCAGTTTCAGGATCCTGATATCCAAGAGTTCGACCTCGATATGTGGCTCATGGAAACAGCTGGACCTTTCGGGGCAAACGATTAGGCTCGTTGCTAGGCATGGGGCTTTTAAGACGGAACAGAGGATTGTTACCATTTTATAGGGTAAAAAAATGAAAAGAAGTAAAAAGAAACGCTGACGCGTTATTGTGCCTCAACACGGGATCGAACCGTGGACCTTGTCATTACTAGTGACACGCTCTACCACTGAGCCATTGAGGCGCGCTTATTGGATAAGATCTCTAGTCACAATTGGTCAATATGTACCTAATAACAGTTTTGCGCACAGGCGCCTATGTTTGCATTGAGACGTCATCAGTCCAGTTTCCATTAGCGATACCTCCCGTTGTGGAATTGTAGCCACGCATTGCATTCATAACCAAAGACTTATCTCTACAGTATAAAGTCTCAAAGAGGAGAAAAAGTAAGAACAACGTCTAATTCACCCTAGATTGAATCTATGATGATATTGTTAGTAGTGGACTTGTGATCTTAGAATTTGCGTTACGCTCAGGCTACTTACCCTATGATCTTGCCAAATGGCGAGCCGGAGTTCTAACTTCAGCCAGTTCGTTGATTGTCGTTATCTGACTATCGATTAGATAAGATAAGACTCGGTTCTGAGCACCACAGTGGTTTTTCGGGTTTTCAGAGACTGGGACCTAAATTACTTGACGGAGCACGCCGGTACAAGGTAACGCCTTAGCGATTGCCTTGACCACAATGCTATTTCTCAAGACTATCAAATAAAGATAAAAATTGCGCCTTCAGTTTGCGTTTAAATTTCAATCATCGTATCCCCGTTATGGAACGCCTCGCACCCATTATCGTAAAATCGACAATCGGTCAGCTAAACAATTACAGGACCTCTACAGGGCCATCACCGCCTGGAAGGCATCTTTCCGTCAGCACATGTCATCCAAATAATTCACCCGCTCTTGACAAGCCGCCATAAGGTCGCCGCATCCCATTCTCACTCTCGAAAGAATACTCGGTAATTGCCCCGCTCTATCTTTCATGATACCGTCAATCTGCCGAATTGTTTCCTCCAAACTGTCTACAGTGCTGATCATTTTGCGTGTTACCACGCTAAGACAGTCTAGATGGGTGAGCACTTGTGTCGCGTCAACGCTGCTGATGCGCTGTGGTGTGGCTTGCTCTTTGCTCATCTGCGCTCTGTCATTCATTAGTACGCAGAAACAGTCGCAGTGATCAGATGGCTACGTACACGACCAGCAGGAATATTTTCAGACATATCATTTTCGTGGACTCATCCACGTCCATCTTGTCGGGACTCGAAGGGTTCTCAACCGGGTAAAGCTCTGTCAGCTTTCGCTTGTTGGAAGAATACATGTTTGAATGAGAAGTGACAGATTTCATTACACGAACTCTACAGACAGACTTTACAAGCCATACTTATAATTCAACCTCAATCGAAATCCTGTAATGCTGTGCAACGGCAACTTGCATCGCCGAAGCTATTGAGTACAAACGGGCAATGATCTCAACCATGGTTTGATGGACAGTGTCTAGCGCCGGAAATCTGCAGGTCCCTTGCTGGCCCTGAATGAGAAGGGAATGCTTGGTGATTTTGCCTGAGTCAAACGGTCTATGATGGCGACAATAAATCTGGAGAAACGGCTAGTAATAATGGCGCAACGGGCGCTATCCTTGCCCTGGTTATCGAGCTGGAATACAGCACCCGGGTACAGGGCTGGGGTCACCAGCCTCAACTTGATTTGAGGCCTTCTGTACGACGTTGCCAAGGATGGATGGTGCTTACGGCGTTGAACGTCTTTACAGTCTAGATCATCATCCTCTCTGACCGGCGCAATTAATTCTTGTCTTCGGTGTGATAAAGTGCATTTGCCCTGGACTTTCCTTTTGTTTCCTCATCCCTTTTCCTGCTCCAAGTGACCTCATGTCTCGACAAGCAAGACATGCATGACACCATTCAGCCACAGGCAAACAGACAGGGCTACCGGCCTCGGATTGGCGACTTTCCGATGCAGCTTTGCGAGACACGGCGGAGGGTTTCTCCGATGCTTTTGGGACCAGTCAACCAGTGAATTATTTGTGAGGTCGGCGGACCTCCGCACGCGTCAGGGTATGAGAAAAACCAGCCACCGAGAGCCTGAGTGAGAAAGCAATTGAAGGGCGACGTTTCCGCCACATCCAAGCTAGGAATGTCCCACTTTCTGCTTTTTGTTATTCGCTAGCTGATTCTAATATGTCTGTGGAACGACACGTAGTTATTACCAACTGTTGATCGAGCCTCTGAAGATGGGGAGGAAACCTTCAAGATGGTGTTTTTTTTTTGACAAGGAGGCGACCAGACGTAAATGGTGTTGAGAATAAGATAACACTGAAGCTCTGTCTTGTTATTCTTACCATTGGTCCCTCTTCGCTACATTCCGATATAACGAGGCGGATGATGTAAAGACCCCTCTAGATCATATACTGTTGTATCTGCTGTGGGTTGAAGTTCGAACTTTCAGAAAGTAATGTAATAATCAAATGACCTAAAGTCATGGCTTATTACCGACAGAGCCTCTTTGAGGGCTATTCAGCCTAAAGACGAAAGTGACCGTCGGGCGAACGGTGTAGGTGCCTTGCTTACGACCAGGGACTGCGAGGTATTTTCAGCCCAGCAAGCCATATCAGTGCTGGCGTATCTGCTGTCTTTCTGGAGTGAGATTACCTCGACACTCTATTGGAGGGATATCACTTGACCGGCGCAACCATGTATGGCTGCAAGCCACTTCTGAGAGCCTTGAAGGAAAGAAACCAATCAACGTCGCGCAACCGATCCTTGGGATTTTCAACCTCACCACGATGTAACCAAGCCATTTTCAAGGTTGCCTATTTTCTTACAGGGGAGAGAGTAGGCTGAATGGTGGCAGTAGTGATAGTGAATACGTTATAAGGCTAGTGACTCCTCTTCCCAAGTGATCAGTGTCTCCTCGTTGTGGAAGGGCTATATGCGTCTCACTGCTCGCCAGATTTATTTATTTCGCGACTCAACATTATGCCTGTCAAGACTTCCGGAAAGAAAATTGCCCTTCTAGTTGGAGTGAACAACTATCTCAAAGCCGATTCTGGTACCAGAAAAGACAACAAAGGCAACGAGGTGACCCTTGATGACCTCGGTGGGTGTGAAAATGACGTTCTCAGTCTCAAGACAATGTTGGACAAGAAATATGGAATCACAGACGCCACAGTCATGATCTCATCCTCTTCCCCGAATGCAACATCTTATCAACAACCAACTTATCAGAATATCGAGAGTGCTTTCCAAAAAGTCACTCAAACTGCACAGAAAGGAGATCTATTCTTCTTCCACTTCTCAGGCCATGGTGCAAGACTTAATACAACCCGAGATCCACCAAATGGCCACACCAAAGATCCCTCGTTATTACCAATGGACTTTTGCCAGGGCCAACCCGCGGTTCGTGGATGGATTCTTAATCACTGGCTTCGACGCCTTTACCAAAAAGGCGTGGAGGTAGTCGTCAGTCTCGACAGCTGCTACTCTGGAGGTGCTTGGCGAACGGACGGAATGAAGAGGACTGTGGGCGAGGACTGGCAACCGCCAGTAAATTTGCCAGCAGATGAAGAACAGGCTCTGGGTATCACTGCCAACGACATTCCCTCTATCGAGCGAAATGCGGTACCTGTTGACTCATGGGGTATAAATCCTTATAACTTCACACTGATGGCCGCCTGCAAGTCCAATCAATCGGCTCAAGAGTGTCGCCAGGCCGATGGTAAGATCTGCGGCGTTTTCACCGCCGCGTTGGTGTCGCATCTTCATTCTGATTCTCGGTTGAAGACCTATCGCGCTGTCTGCGCAGCTGTCAAGGGAAAGTTTGAAGCCAACAGTATGGCACAGACGCCCATGGTATACGGACACGACAGACTCCAATTCTTGGGAACGACAGAGCCATGTTGTGCGACGCCACTCTATGTGCGAGTTGAGAAAGGTTCCATTCGTATTCCTGAAGGAACGATTCATGGGGTGACCCCAGGGACAGAATATACTGGGCTGTCGTCAGGCGCCCACAAGCTTGTCGTTGAAGACGTCGACGATACTGCATCGTTTATCAAACTACCCGACAATACTCAGTCCGTTTGGAAGTCAGGAGATGAGATATATCGATCCAGGTTGAGTACATCGCAACCTTTCCGAGTGCTTGTCGATCCATCTCTACCAAGTGCCTTCAACGAGAGGCTCTTGCGGAAACTCAAGCAACATGTTCACGGTCCTGTTGAGGTTGTCGCAGCAAGTCCCTATGAAGACCGGGGCAAGACTGCAGTGGAACTGAAGTGTAATGATGGTAAAATCGAGCTTTGCAAGCAACAATCTGGAGCAGACCATCGTGCAACCACGGTGAAAGATACTTACTGTAGCTGGCTATTCTCCAAATTGACACGACATGACTCTTGTGCCCTGGAGAAAGTGCCAGGGCTGGAACTGTCATGCGCTACGGGACATGATTTCGAGCAAGCTACCATATCATCTGCCTCGGCTATCATTCACTTGCTCCGCTACCAACAAATTTTTGACCTTCGCGATCTATCCCCCAATGCCAATGTCCCATTCACCGTCAAACTCATGGACGAGGACCGATCATCAGAGCTTTCCAAGGGCCAAAAAGTCTTTTCTTCTACCAAAGTCCGCCTCGTCTTTCAGAACTTGAGCAGCGAGACACTCTACTTTACGGTTCTGGCTTTTGGCCCGGGACATCATATCAACCAGCTATATCCTGGCAGTGAGTCTTCACGTCGTGTTGCACCAGGTTCCAGCAATCGAGAATGCCGTTTCCGGCTTCAACTTCCAGGAAGTCTACAGCCTGGTCTCTACAAAGATGTACTCAGGATATTCGTCACGAATACTAGTGATGTTTCACTGAAGGGTTTGGAACTACCTGATATTTGGAGCGAGGGACAGACCTTTCACAGTACCAGTGGCCCATTTCGAGATGTTCGACTGGTTGAAGAATTTGAATGGTGGATCGACGATTTTGAAATGTGGACACAAGATAGACCTGGTCGATGAAGGAATAGGTTTCTCATAGTTTGCACAGTTTAATATTCTTTGACAAGTATTTATACTCCGTAGTGTACATAAGGTGCCCAGTAAGCTAGACCAAGATTCTGCCCCACACTGTCTATCAACAAAGCGTCTCTCATTGAGCGGAATTGAAGCTCGATCGCTATATCCTGTAGTTCGGTGGCTATAGAGTTTGATACATCCTGGTAGGTAGCTCGATGCTCCAGCCACTCTCTTCTTAGTTCACAAGTCGCCTTGTGAAGCCCTCGGCAGATCGACTCATCCGATATGCCAGAGTCACTCAATTCTTGATAGGTCATGCTTGCCATTCGGACCGACATATCATCCTGGACACTCCATAGAGTGCCAATAACGTGCCTGAACCCAGCAATCTGGCACGCACCGATAAGGTTGATGTTTTCATCAAAGGACGTCTCGTCTTTAGTCTGGCCTGTACCACATGCAGAAAGATATGCAAGGAGGGGCGCTCCTTTCTGGACGTTCATATCAAAAAGGTCAGAGACTTTGAGTGAGTCAGTCTCACAATCTTCAAGGAGTAGACAGCTCTGTAATGGATCCTCTGTATGACAAAGTCCGTGGCCTGCGAAGTGGAAGATTCTGCATTGTGATAAATACTGGGTGACATCTTGTTTATTCCGTTCCGGGACGATAGGGCTCAACTTCATCGCACGTAAGGCTTCGCTGACCGAGTCTATTTCTGCTGTGGCAAAAGGAAGCGAGTCATGTCCCGGCGTATGCTCCATCGCAATAAGCAATGCTTGATCAGATGTAGAAGTCTTGATAGCATCACGACGGCCACGAATGATGTTACGGATGGAAGAACCGTAGGACGATAGGGTCCGGTCGAGTACCGCTTTCGAAGACTCTAAGTCATGGTAGCCTGCGGCATGGAGGGGCATTTGCACGAGAGGTCCAGTCGGGATCCACCAAACACGCGGCCATTTGTCTAGGGGAGGCGTCTCGGTAATTCCCAAGATATCCAAGATTGGACTCGCAATGGTGTCCCAAAGCCATTCAAGAGTCTGCGGATCCGACGAACTTCTGACTGATATTTGGTACTTTAGTTCCTTTAAATCCAAACCTGATAGAGGTAATGCCTGGACTCGACTGTCCGATATAAGCAGAGCATCGCAACGAAGTCTGCTGATGTTGATCACAACAATCGGACCACACTCTGAGGCTTTGTAGATTTCATTGTCACTAGGCGGGAGCATGAAGGTTTCGAAGCCGGGTAATCTTCTGATTTCAGCAGTTAATTCCGTAAAATCCCTTGCAGCGGTGTGCCTTCGATTGACTGATTTTTCGGAATCCTTGCATATAGTAGTATTTGTCGTTTTGCTCCGATCCAGCTCTGTTTGTAAACTGCGATATTTCTCTGCAAGGTCCGGATAGTGCTTTCCAAGATCTTTAACATCGCTGCGCATATCTTGAAGCGATGAACCGATGATGCCCCGACCTTGCTCGAGTAATTTCAAGGCGGTCATAGCTGACTCCCCTACTCGCAATGCTGCGGCTGCTGCGTCGGAGGCTAAGCCAACTACCCTTCCAAGCACATACTGTCGATCGGAGTTCTCATGAGACCACGATACAAGGCTTGGGACCAGTCCCACTGCAGTTTTGGCAGCGTTATAGACGTCTTGGTTGTCTGGACAGTTGCTATAATGGCCTGACCAGCTTCAATACGGTCGTCCGTGTCTGAGTACTCGTGATTGAGGGCTGCTCGGTATTGAGTGATAGACTTTGTTAAGTCCGATTCGTTTCCTTCGACATTGTAAAGGTCAAGATATCGACCAGCTAGGTTATTTAACCGAGATGCTCTGTGAGGATGGTCCTCTGGCAAAAGATTCAAACATTGTTCTGCAATCTGAATAGCTTCTTTCAAATCGTTCAAGTCTCTTTCGTGCTGAAATCGATCCGCGAGTTGATTGCCCAAGACGTTCAGATAGTCGACCCGCTCGGAATGATCCAGCGGTAGTTTCTCTAAGGCTTTTCTTTCCAGCTCGATAGCCTCGTTGACATCTTTCAAATTGTTCGTTCTGATGAACCGGTCGCCTAACTTGATGGCGACGTTGTACAGTCGGGAAACCCCCTCAGGGTCCAGCCTAAGAGCCTCTCTGGCATATTCGATCGATTCATTGATATCGTCTTCTAATTCCGTCCTCAGGTACCTGTCGCCTAGTCGGTTGCCCAAATTTGTCAAGATGGCCTTCCGGCTCTCCTCTGTGGGGTTGGCTTTCAGTGCTAATCTTCCCAATCGAATTGCCTCATCTATGTCGGTTAGAGAGTTGGTCTTGAGATACTGACACCCGAACATTCGTGCTAAACAAGACAACCAGCTTGACTCCCAGCGGCTCTCGTCAATTATGCCGAGTGCCTCATTCGCAACAGCAAAGGCTTCTTCAAGGTAGGTTTCGTCTTCTGTTCTCTCATGCATAATGACAAGATATCTTGCCAGTGTTATTATCCACTCGACCCTACTCTTGTCGGTGTTTGATGAATCTTTTGCTTGTCGACGAAGTCGAATGCAACCTTCCAGGTCTGATAAGTCTGCTGTTTGAATGTACCGGCTGTACAGAGCATGCATAAGCCTTTTCATCGCACGTTCATCCCCAGGTCTCATTTTCAGAAGCCTTTCCATGATCAAAACACACTCGTCCATATCCGAGGTCTGTCTCGTAATGTCCGAGCGTTGCTCGAGCAGTGAGGCAAGCGCAGCCAATCTGTTGAAAAAGAGGTCACTGTCTTTGGCACTCGTCGATTCAACTATGAGCCTCTGATAACGAATGATCTCATCAAAATCAGCGAGCTCGTCCGTCTCTTCAAATTTTTCCTCATAGAGAAATTTGAGCCTCTTGAGAAATACGTCCTTTTCGGTTGGTCGCTGTTCCGTTATCAACTCTAGTGCCTGTAACCCGAACTCGATAGCTTCTGTAAGATCATCAAAATCTTCACTTTCCGCAAATCTGTCACAAAGATTGTTACTGAGGAGATATGACTGTATAGCCTTATCGTTATGGCCCTTGGAATGTATCGATGAAAGGGCTCCCCGTCGGATTCGAATGGACTCATCCAGATACTTCGTTTCGCCAGTCCTGCGATATCTCTCATCGAGGTCCTTCAACAAAAGAACCCTTGCTTGGTCCCTATCAATAGAGTCACCAGGCCTTTCATTCATGTTGTTGATAGTCGGCAGGGTAGATACCATTTTCTTCGTTAATAAACAAGAGCCTGCGGATCTAGTAGTGGTCTACATCTGATAATTATTCGATGAAGAGGGACCTTGATGGAGGTCCAGCTTCTTATAATCCAACGAGACCTTGCGTCTACTTTCGTAATTCTAATGATTCTTGAAGTGTAGTAAGCGCAATTGTGAATGAAATATGCATGTGCCGCGCAGCCCACAACAGTCAAGCATGACAGACGTGGCATTCTTTAATTGGCCTGCATCCCACCCATACTTCTGAGCCTGATGATCGCAATCAATCCTGACCATAAAGCTACCTTGAACTCTGAAGATGGACAAGGGACTTGGCTTAATTACAGGTCGATATCAGCTGGCATGAAATTTAGTAATTGGTGCACATGATTCAAGCCCGAGACATCACATTTTGTTCATTTCGCAATGACTCTCCTGAATAAAGTAATAAGAAATTAATCATCTAGTCCAAGATCCGAAGACAAAACCATCGGGTTGCTATTGTACGATAGCGTAAAGCAACTGAAATTTACCACCTGCTGCCTCCCGGGGTCGGTTTTTGTACGTAACCAAAAACGTCCAGTTCTTGAGCTCGAGTTTTGCGGATTCGCTGCCCCAAAACCGTAGATTAGTCGACTCCGTGCTCTCATCCAAATGATTTAGTCATGGCCCAAGAGGCCAAGCAGCTTGCTCATGTGATTGATGACAGGTATGTCTCGCCCACTGATCTCTTTGAAAGATTTTCCAGACGAAGGTGAATACAATACAGCTTGTTTCAAGCCTGAGTCAATAGCCCCTCGGATATCGCAACTTATACTGTCACCGATCATGTAAGTGTTTTCGGGGTATATTCCGAAGTGACGGGCAGCATAGCGGAAGATTTCTTTGCTTGGCTTTAAGACTCCCACCTCCTCAGAGACGATGATTCGTTCAACCAAATCGTAAACCCCTATGTCTTTGGCCTTGTCGATCTGGTGCTCGGTGTGTCCGTTCGTAATAATTCCGATGCGATATCCGAGATCTCGCAGTTTGACAAGGGTTTCAATACTTCCAGGAGTTGCCCTTCGACAAGATCTATATACCGGCCTGTATATATCTGTGAAAGACTCCACATCATCGTTGGTTGGTTCCGGCATCCCAAGGGACTTGTAGAGAAGCTTGAACTTCTCGACATCTTTTTCATCATGGCCGATTTCTTTGCGCAGCCATTTATCGTAAGCCTCATCCAGAGACTTGTTGTACTTGTCAATAATCTTTTGAGTCGGTATGCCCTTGAAAGCAGGGAGCTTTTGCTGGACGGCGGAGATCGCACAACTTAGGTACAATTTTGTTAGTGAAACCACATAAGGACTTAGAGATAGAGGACATACCTTAAAGAATAGTCATGATCAGAAAGAGTGTTGTCAAGATCAAAGATGATCAAGGTTTCTTGGCTGGCTACACGTGACGCTTGCTTCGACGGGGTATCACTAGGCAGAGACATCTTCTTGACGCGATCGATCAAGATTTCTTCGTTGGTCTCATTCGATGTCGGCTTCGACAAGGAATCGCTAGACAAAGACATCTTGGCGTGTGGTGTTGGTGTCGGTATGGGTGTTGATGCTGGTGCTAGTGTGGTTACTTTATTGATGGAAGAAAACAAACATATAGGAAGGGTCAGACAAGGCATTTTATATCTTGTGCAACGGCTTATTCTGAATTCAGTTGAAAGAAGGTTCTGTGCAAGCATTGCAGTGGTCATGATACCTAGAGTCACTTAATTGAGGAAAACTTTAACTATAGCCATCCCAATGATTGGGCGTGATTCTAATTATGCATTCAAAGTGACAGGTAGGCTTTTCCCGAGCCGAAGACATCGAAGTCTATCCCATGGTTACATGAGTTCCTCATCATGGTAGTGTGATGAGAGACGTTAATTGTCTTGAAGGCTCTTGCGAAGTGTGCACCTCATGACCGAGTCCAATGCAGGCATGAACTTTCTTCACATGCACATGCAAGCACCGCCACAGTTTGATTACTGGTACTTATTGTGGCGCAGGGTGAAAGGGGCCAGGTAAATATCTCACATCACAGATTTGGATGCTTACTATCTGCTGCTTCCCCGCAAATATACTGCTCTCGGTCGGATCATGACGATTTGGCTTGTCGTCTCTTAAGAATGAGGCTCATCAAAGCTCGAGTACTTTTTGAGACGCAGTCCATCTCTTTTGAAGAGTTCTACGGCGAACTTCCACAATATGCCATTCTCTCTCATACATGGAAAGACAACCAAGAAGTCACGTTCCAAGAATGCAACACCGAGGCTGCCCAGTTAAAGTCAGGCTATGAAAAGATCACCAAGACATGTCAGCTGGCGCTCAAAGATGGCCTTGAATACGTTTGGGTTGACACATGCTGCATCGACAAGTCAAGTAGCGCCGAGCTCACGGAGGCTATTAATTCTATGTTCTTATGGTACCAGAAGGCCAAGATATGCTACGTATATCTAGTCGACAAATTCGAGAATGATCGTCTCTCGTCCTGTCGTTGGTTTACACGCGGATGGACGTTGCAAGAGCTGATTGCGCCGGCGACTATGTCCTTTTACGACTACTGGTGGGACTGCATTGGTACCAAAGAGAGCCTTATAAGCGATCTTTGTCTCATATCGAATATTGATGAAAATATCCTACTCCACAAGTTTCCGGTTTCTTCTGCATGTATCGCAAAGCGACTCTCGTGGGCTGCACGCCGGAGAACTACACGTGTAGAGGACATGGCGTACTGCCTCCTGGGGATCTGCAACATCCATATGCCCATGCTATACGGAGAGGGAAAAGCCGCCTTCCGTCGCCTGCAAGAGGAGATTATCAGAACAACATATGACTTGAGTCTTCTTGCTTGGACACCGCCTGACTCTAACGGAGAATACTGCGGCTTTCTGGCCGAGTCCGTAAACGACTTTGTTTCTTGTCATACGATGTACTCCCTCACAGACCCGCTGTTGGATGAGGGCGAAATCGGCATCTCTAACAAAGGTCTGAGGCTGAAGGCTCGAGTGTACGTATTGACTTATTTGGGTCTTCACCGTCGATACTATCTCAAGTTGGATTGTCACACTCCCGAAAAGGGTGGCGACTTCTTGGCTATACCTATGCGCAAGGTTGGACCAAATACGTTTGTGAGAGCTCGAGGCCGAGAGATCAGTACTTCAAGCAGCGAAATCTCGACTTCAACTGCATTTTGCCTCGAACCTGTGTCGGCGGGAAGGGACACGTTCTACAACGTCACACTTCTCCCAACATTGCCTCAACTAAGCGCCAACACGCCACTTTGGCAAGGTAACTCTAATATTGTCTCTTTCAGTCGACTCACGACAGTCAAGATCGAATTACCGCAGAGCATCTCGATACTCCCAGGCAGCGAAACTCCCAATAGATTTTGGGATATGGAAGACAATGCCTTCTTCAGCTCTCGCGGATCATACCAGAACTGGGGCGCATTTGTGCTTGATACGAAGTCAATGTTCCTTTGTTTTTGGCAATTTGACAAACTTGAATGGGAGTTGAAAGGAACTATTCTTGACATGGAGAGTGAAGTAGTATATGCTTTATGGAAGAACTTGCATCTGTCCGCCGACCAGTTAAGCTCCGAGAAGCCGATTGTCGACTACATCCGGGCTAATATGCAGGACCTGATGGAAACTACAGTTGAGCTTGAGCGCGATGAAAGAAAGATCGAGTTGTCGTTTCAGATTTGGCGGAAAGATGATCTCAACTTTTGCAGCGGTCCAAGATGGCGAGTTGTGTTCAGAGAAACAGTTCTAAGCTGAAAGCATGTACGGGTGCAAGTACGTCATGCTCTTTCACTCAACATCATATCCTGCTTTCGAATATGTTGATAGTTTGGATGATCTCAGACCATTTTATTCCATAGCTCTACTTTTCTATCCTTGATAATAATACAAATTGTTCCGCACCAGGCGTTCCTGCGCCATATGGCGGGAAACTCATCCGTCAAGCGATTTAACCACGGAACCTAACAGCGACCTTGGATCGTTTAGCCTGGCCGCTTCCGTACATGGCAGGACCAGGGATTTTCCAGTCGTCTCCCTGGTTATCGTAAACAGAGAATCCAAACAGCTGCGCATCAGAAGTGCTATACAGCTGCGAAGCAAAAACACCAGAGTTCGACAGATCGTCATCACCAGAGCCGGTAACCTCAACGTTCCCACACTGCATGTAGAACTCCGGCTCGGAGAGATGAGCACGGTGAAGAGCGATGAGTTCGTTACGAATAACGTACTTGCCAGGGGCAATGGAAGAGGGAATTGTTGCAGAGTTGACACCGCCGTTCTCGCGAAGCTTATCGGTAGCCCAGACGCCCTCAGTGTTGGCAGGTCCAGAAACGAGACCCTCTTCAGCAATCTTGGTCCACTTGAGCTGCGTCTTATCTACAGAGGCGCAGTCGCCGTTGCAAGGCGCGATGTAGGTAATGACAGGACCACGGTGAGACTCAGCCCAGCCGTTGGGGTTGATCTCCTTATCATCGGATGTCCAGAAGAAGGATGCAGATCCACCAGCAGCGATTTTGCCATAGTTCTTGGAAGCCTTGGCGTCGCTGCGGCAGACAAAGTTGGGGCTGGAGAGGTCCATCTCGGGACCTTCATCTTCAGTAGAGAAGCTCCATCCGATAGCGTTGGGGTCGGGAGAAGGGTTCCAGCGGCTGAAACCCTGGTAGTCGGTGCCGTCGAGGGTGAAGGTGTTTAGGTAGCCGTGGGCGGCGACGTTGGAAGCCAGAAGGGCAGTGCCGAGAATGAGGTATCGAGACATGATTGGTGAAGTTGAAGTTGAAGTATGTTCAAGGAGTGTATGTTTTTTGAAGGAATGTGAGTGAGTTACTTGTCAAAAGTACTCTAGAAATGAATGAACGAAGAACGAGAATGAAGATATGCTTGAATGGATCGAAACATTATTGAGAACCTGAACATTCTTATATATGAGGAACACAGCCTTCATTGCCAACCGGAAAGATTCTGCCAAGACTCTCAAGTTTTAAGTTGCCAAACGGATCGACATCCCTGCGAAGAGTCTGAACAAAACCCCTGGCCTAGTTGAATCCTACAACATCCTATCACGATGGTGAGCTTAACCGCCAAGCGATGTGCTAGTCATTAAAATCGGAGAGGAATGTCTTCGAAAAAGGTTTACTGGGAGCCTGATTGAGACATTCCTGTCGATCTTAGGTCGGAAAATGTCTAGTCAAGTCCCATGGCCAATACGCGGTTGCGGGTGTCGTAAGCGCCCTGGCTTCTAGTTTCTTGGCATGGAAAGGAGTTCCCAACGTTGTTTGCTTTTAGCACAAGTACTTCAATCTCACCGTCTCGGTGACCACGTGGGTGGGCCTTTAATCGAATTCTGAGAGTAATATTCAATTGCACCTCCTCTACCCATTCCATTCTTGTTGACCACAGCTGAGATACTACGTAGTAAGACTCCACTTAAGGAAATAAGCATAAGAGTAAAACACCCATCAGGATCTAGAAGGATTGGATTCGTTTGATACGATTCATGCATGACCTGGTCATCGCGGTGGAAGGATTTGACGATATCAACACAGCCACTTCATCTTGTTTCACGCTCGGATGATGATCGAGAGGAGTTTGTACTAGCCTCATGCCAAGCTTCAGCCGTTCCACATTTCAGGCTGTGGCATGTTTCATCTCATTTTCAGCTGTTTCCAGGATAAGATGACCCAAAGGTCAGCGGCCGACCAGAGAATAATAACGTATTGTGAAGTCACGCCCTACTGTGGCTGTGTTATGATGAGTCTCACTCAGGCGTCACAGCTTGGTTCAACGTCGCGTTACGGGTTTGTTTCGGTAAAGTCTGGTTCACGTGACCAGGAAGGGGGATCGTGCTTGCCTCGAATGTTTCAAAGCCGCGTCGCGACAAAACATTCGACTTCCATCATGGACCCCCAGAGCATGACAAATGATCGAAAACATCAAAGAGATCTGCAGGGTAGAACATTCATGTTCTAATTAATAAAATAGCCATTTTAGTAGCACAGATATGATAAATTTATGTCACTGCTTTCTGACAAGTCGCGCTGGGCTTCGTCCGATAACGGATGGATCACGTGATTAAATGTGGTCCTCGCGCTTGCCTCGAACTTTCAAAACCGCGTCAGCGAAAGAAAAGTTTAAAGGTTTTTCCCCATTCTGTCAGTGCGCCATAGAGATTTATCGTGATTCAATAAGCGGCAAATGAGAAGGGACAAATAGATGTCTTTTTGCACTAGCTTCTGGTTTCTCTGTTACATTCTTTTGCTGCATTAGGACAATGGAATATTCTGTAGGGTAGACATCTAAACTTCTTATTCTCAGCAACCACTTTCAAAACATAACTAAACTATCAGTTGACGAGACTTGCATGTCGCTGATCTTTCTCTTCATTCAAATCATCTTGCTCTATACAGTTTGAGCGGTTACGGAAAACAGCTCACTACTGTTTTTCCAGCAACAGGAATCGTACGCGCGTCTCTCCGATCTCTTCGCATGCAACGATAGACAACTTCTTCCATGCAGAGCCCCTATAGTTGCAGTGCCATCCCGAAGTTAAGCTTTCCACGACAACTAACTCGGTGCAACTTTGCGATGTTAATCAAGCTATCCGCGTATAAGAGACAACACGAGACATCGACCTATATCCGAATAGGCAGTCATCGCATCGTAACCATTCAGATCTTCTAGAATTCATCTCACGCGCGACGCAGAGTATCATCAGAATGCCGTGCTTCCGGTATTTACAGTGTCCAGCCCAGTCTTGAAACTTGACAGGTACCGAGGAAAATTATCATCCACCAATAAAATAAGAGACTACGTAGATCGGGGTTAGCGTTTTCATCTTAACCCCGGGAAATGGGCATAGCTGTGGGGGCAAGGCCAGTGGTCTTAGATGTTTGCGACTTGGACACGGGCCTTCATTACGGCTGAACGGCATCTAGACATTGGGGGTGATGTTGAGTGTCTCTAATTCATGGATTGTTATAAGGACTGAGAAATCCTAGGTTATATCCCGCCTCTATATACTATCAATCAATTCAATCGTTCATTCATTACAACTGTATATACTCCTGAGCCAACTTCTCACCATGTTCTCTTCTATCGTCCTTCTAAGCGGCCTTGTCGCTTCAGCTCTTGCCCATCCTGCCATTGAGCCTCGACAAAGCTGCACCTTTACCGATGCTGCTTCTGCCATCAAGAACAAAGGCAGCTGCTCAACCATCATCCTGAACAACATCGCCGTTCCCGCTGGAACAACTCTTGATCTGACAAAGCTCAAGGATGGCACTCACGTAGGTTGACACGTTCTCAAAACCCAAACTTCAACTAACAAATCGTAGGTCATCTTCCAAGGAAAGACTACTTTCGGTTATGCTTTGTGGGAAGGTCCCTTGATTGCTTTCACCGGAAACAACCTTCTCATCGAGGGTGCCTCTGGCCACTCCATTGACTGTGAAGGTCAGCGTTGGTGGGATACCAAGGGCAGCAACGGCGGCAAGACCAAGCCCAAGTTCTTCAGCGCCCACTCCCTCAAGGACTCCAACATTAAAAAGTTGAATGTTATCAACACCCCTGTCCAGGCTTTCAGCATCAATGGCGTCACTAACCTTGGTGTTTACGACGTCCACATGGATAACTCCCTGGGTGATACCCAAGGTGGTCACAACACTGATGCTTTCGATGTTGGCTCTTCCACCGGCGTCTATATCTCTGGCGCTGTCGTCAAGAACCAGGATGATTGTCTCGCAATCAACTCCGGCACCAACATCACATTCACTGGCGGTAACTGCAGTGGTGGCCACGGTCTTTCCATCGGTTCAGTTGGTGGACGTTCCAACAATGTTGTTAAGACCGTTCGCATCCTCAACTCCTCCATCTCCAACTCCGACAACGGTGTTCGTATTAAGACTGTTTCCGGTGCCACCGGTTCTGTCTCCGACATCAAGTACGACTCCATCACTCTGTCCAACATCGCCAAGTACGGTATTGTCATCGAGCAGGATTATGAGAACGGATCTCCCACTGGTATCCCTACTACTGGCGTTCCTATCACCGATGTCACCATCAACAAGGTCACTGGATCGGTCATGTCGAGCGGCACAAACGTTTTGATCCTTTGCGCTAATGCCAAGAACTGGACTTGGACTAACAACAAGGTCACTGGTGGTAAGAAGTCTGACAAGTGCCAGGGCATTCCCTCTGGATCCGGAGCTTCTTGCTAAGTACGTGAAGCGCAATTGGAGGATCATGAGCAGATCTGAGAGGATATAGGCATGCTATTATCATTTGTGTATATAATTTAATTTTAACAATCCAAGTACATACCGCAGACTCTCAGTCTATCCCGACCAAGTATAGTCTTCTTTGTATAGAACGATGTTGGTCGTTTGTTAGGAGAGCCATCTTGGCATTTGGCAGCTTGACGGTATATAGCCTTTCGCGATGCTCCAGCACTTACACAACGTCTGTGCTCGTGTTACTCATCTGGCAATTGGGTAGCATGGGCGCAATATTCTTGCTTCTCGAAACTCTGAAGTCGCCGTTCGAACTGAACACCGTTTCATTTTGCAGCCTCCATTGCGAATGAAGTGAATTTTTATTTCTCACTCAGAGACTTATGCTACTTTGGGCGATCGAGAAAAGCAAACGTATAAGGCGACTTCTGGGCTGATCAAACTGGCTAAGCGCGCCTGCAGCTAAAGAAGGCGTCACCAAATCGTGGCTGTGCTTACTTTTATCTCATCGTTTCAACCCAACTACCTTGGTCACTAAACTAGACGACTCATTCGGCAGGATACCACGAAGTGTCAAGAAAACATATTAGTTCAGAAGTAAAAAGGATTTTGCTATGCCTGCTCCACGACCCTTTGAACCGGGACTGGGGGAAGTTTGGATCATGCCGCGCGACGCGCGTGGAAAGAGTAGGGCGCGTGAAAATCATCCACCACCACCGCCATTACCAAGATGGATTAACCTCGACATCATCAGATCTTGGATTACCAACTGCAACGAAAGGCACAGAGACCACTGTCAAAGAGCGCGTCTACTAGGTGAAACTCAAGGATTGCCACGCTGGCTTATCAACGTCTCGGAGAAGCGCATAGTGCCTCTTCAGCCTGACTATCGATATGTTGCTCTGAGCTATGTCTGGGGCAGGTCGACAGGCCATGATCTACAACTTTTGATGGAAAACCTTGAGTTATTTCAAGAAGAGAAAGCACTTGAGGGAATCTGGGATCAAGTCCCCGCCACAATCCAGCATGCCATAGAGCTAGTCCGACGCATCGGCGAGACGTACATCTGGGTTGATCGCCTCTGCATCGTGCAGGACGATTTGGACACAAAGCAAGAACAGATCAATCAGATGGCTTTCATATATGGCAACGCCTATTTCACACTGGTTGCTACAGCTGCCTACAGCGCTGAAGAAGGGCTGAGAGGTATAAAGGATGTTTCACCTTCCATGCGCCACAGTGTTTGGCCAGAGCGAGCTAATATGGACCACTACGGGCTCGTCGCCTGGTCGCCGTGGACTAAAAGAGGATGGACATTGCAAGAACTTGTGTTTTCACAGAGGTCCCTTTTCTTCCATAAAAACGAGGTTACTTGGGAATGTCATTGCGCAATATGGCACGAGCGTATGCAACTCGCTGATCGCGATCAGACAAGTTGTCTTGGGACATTTAGTCCAAATGCACGGGGGTTTCGCTACTCTCCATGGCCGGACCTACAGGAGTTTCATCAGTTGGCAACCAGCTACAGCCGCAGACAACTCACCTTTTCAAGTGATATCCTTCCGGCCTTTGCTGGTATCACCACAGCTTTATCGCAGTCTTTCCCCCATGGATTCTTGTTCGGTCTACCGGAGATTGCATTCGACGTTGCTCTTCTGTGGAGATCGACTGGAAGCATACCTAAGGCTTCGGCGTTGAACGGAAAGCCTGTTCCTAGTTGGTCTTGGATGATCTGTCTTGATTTGCATATCGATGTGGACCTTTCACCCTGGGCGAGCAGCTTCAAGTATATGACAAATAATACGTCTGAGCAGGGTCGGGTGGCGACCTATTCGCCTCTCCACGTCGCTTATCAGCAAGAGTGGAATTCGCGATGGAACCGAAAACGTCCTCCAGAAGGCGTTTTAGACGGACTAGTGACTGAGTCCATATGTACATGGTACGTCAAAGATGAGTCAGGCGATAGACCCATCACGAACGATCTCGAAAGATTCAAAGCCTGCAATACCGACCCGACACTCGAGCTTCCTCCCGGCTGGCAAATAGAGGGAGATCAATTCTACCATCCGATTGATCCGGAACGAAGATTCAAATATCCAATTCCACTGGTAACTGACGAGAACTTGACCGGAGCTGAAAAGGAACCCTCGTTTCTGATAAACACCCAAACTGAGCGGGCTTCCTTCTATAGCAAACCGGCAACAAACGGCCAATCTATACACAGGCTTGAAGGAGACGCCGTCGTCGACCTCTATACCAGTGAGGGAACATGGGTAGGCTGTCTCCGCGCCCAAACAAGATCTATCTTGTGGCTCCTTCTCTGTAGAAAGTTCAAATGCGAGCTAGTTGCGATTTCTAGAGGACATATTGGTTCAAATGCCAGCGGATGGTCTCGCCTTGATGAGTATGAGAAGTTGAAAGTGCAGGAGAGAGAAGACTACAAGTTCTACAACGTTTTGCTGATTGAGTGGAAGGATGGCATTGCTTATCGACAAGGCATCGGACGCGTGGATAGAGCGGCTTGGGAAGCGGAGTTCCGTGAGACGATCAAATTAGTTCTAGGTTGATCCGTCGGAATCGAAACGAGTGATAATGTAATATTGGTGGAAAGTCAGCATTGGTTTGAAACGAGTTACGTTTGCCGGAAATACCGGAAGCACGATTTCTGTTGGAGCGACAAAGCTAGTCATGCCGTCATTTTGCCTACTCGCAGCTAAGAGTTATGCTATTAGGCACCTGATATTATCGCGAAACATTTCATCTGGTTTGGACTCTACAGTGATTTGTGCTTTCCATTAAAAGCACGCTGAAACAGTCAGCTTCACACACCATGCTCGGACTATTGCCATTCCTACTGGTTAGTTCAGATTCGTATAGTATATTATCTCCGATGAGCCCGTCGGCTATTAAAGCATGGCTATGCCATTTATCGCCTTCGAAGGATCTACCTCACGTAAGATTTTAGAATGACGCGTGCAGTATAGCCAATCCGGAACAAGCCGTTTAGTCGGTACGCCAATCATAACCAGGAATGAAGATCACGTACCCTAGTATCGGCGATTAGAAATAGCCGGTCTCATGATGTATAAATATGTGAGCATTGCCAGATTCGGGATTATTGACTGAGTGTGTGCAGAAACATCTACGGCTATGATGAGCCGAGTCAGTGTCGCCGTAATTGGTGCCGGTGTGTTGAGGCTTCACCTTTTAAATCCTTCGTGTGATACTAACAACTATTTCTCAAGGCCCGACCGGCATCACGATGCTCAAACAGCTGCTACAGGACGGTTTTAATGCTACTTTGTTTGAAAGACGCAGCCAGGTTGGCGGGCTATGGGCCTACGACGCAAAGCATGGCTGGACCACTGCTCTAGCGACGACAACGGCGAATATCAGCAAATACACATGCGGCTTTACGGATTATCCTATACCAGACAGTAAGTCCACCCGAAAGTCCAAGTTGCTTTACTTATTCAAAACAGAGTATCCGGTTCATTTAAGCACATTCGATTTCCAGGAATTCATGCAAGGTTATGCCGAACACTTTGGCCTTTTGAAGCACATCAAATTCGATACAAGTGTCAAAATGGTAAATCGAAATAAGGAGGACAATGGATGGGAGGTTGAAGTTGAAGATGTGGAAAGTGGAAAGATTGATAGACGCCATTTTGATAAGGTTGCATTTTGTCATGGTTACCAGACCACGAAGACGATGCCCGTGTTCCCTGGACAGAAGGAATACGAAGGGGAAATCATACACTCGCAGCAATACCGAAGGTTTGAACGTCCTCAAACAGATCAGTTGGCAGATATGCTAACAAATCACCAGTCCCGACACGTACAAAGATAAAACGGTTGTGCTTCTTGGATTATCCAACACAACAGACGACATTGCACCTCAAGTCGCCGCTGTCGCCGAAAAGGTCTACATCTCTCACAGGAGAGGACAAATCGTAGTCAAGCGTTTCAGAAAAGGACGGCCAACAGACCTGTTAGCATCATGGAGGCGTCGCGTGATATCGCAATGGATCGCGCGAAACTTTCCAAACGCCTACAGATTTCTCGCAAACACACTCGCTAAGCTATTGACATCTCACTTTGCGGGGATGAAACTTGATCCAGCGTGGCGTCTTGATAAAATCAAGGACTTGACTCTAAGTTTGCCTGGACTGATTGAGAATATTATACCTCTTCTGAAAGAAGGCAGTGTGACAAGTTTGCACGGTATTAAACGGTTCACGGGTGGAAAGTCGGTCGAATTTGAGGATGGCACGATACTTGATGACGTTGATAGCCTTATCTTTACTACGGGCTATCAAGCTGACTTTTCGCTGGCGCCGTTCGTCGAGAAGACTATTCCGCAGTCGCCCAGCTACCAAGGTGCGGCTATCCATCGACTCTACATGAACGTCTTCCCACCAAAATACGCAGACAGTTGTGTCATGCTCTGTTACTCCGCCTACGGAAAGAATAACGGCTTCTCGTTCAGCGACGTAATGAACATGGCCATCTCCAACATCTGGCGCGGCACGAGCTCTCTTCCCTCCTACAGCGGAATGGAAGAATGGGTGGACGAGCATCACGAATGGCTAGCAGCGAACTGGGCGCGAGACCCAAGTATAGATCTCAGCATGGTAAAGCAATACGAGTTTCAACCGTGGATGCACGAAAAGGCTGGCACAGGAATGGAGAATCTAGGTTGGGGATCAGCTGGCTGGAGGTTTTGGTGGAAGGATCGGAAGATGTATAATCTGATGAATCATGGCGTTGAGACGGCGCATATGTTTCGGTATTTTGATACGGGTAAGAGAAGTACGTGGGATGGGGCGAGAGATGAGATTATAAGGCAGAATAAGATCGTGGAGGAAACATTTGGGAGGAAGAAGAAGGCCAGAGAGGAGTAGAAATGTCTTATTGTCCAATGCTGTTTTCGGCGAGAAGACCGAAGACCAGATCGTAGAAGGATTCTCTAGCGGTTCTCAAGTTCATTTGTTAGCGGGGAACCTGGTTAAGCCTGTTTTCTTAATATTAAGCTTGTTAATCGGCGAGGATGAAGTAATAGTCGCCCCACAGACTCTAATCTCGATAAAGAAGGTGTTTACAATTCTACCCCGCGGGGAAATTATGGGGGACACATTTGGGGGTTGAAGTACCGGTAAAGTTGGCGATGTTTACCGTAGACGAGGTTGTCGGTGTGCGATGCGCCGAACCGAGGCCTTGGCAATTTATGGTGCATTTATTTAAACCTTGAGGCCGATCCTACTTTACCATTATGCAGGGCTCTTAAAATGCATCTTCTTCGCATTACTGTCGCTGTCAAGGCTTTGGGTGTGGCATTCCTCGCTGCCACTGCTACTGCCTCTGATGCTCCTCGCGATGACACGAGTCTCAAACTTCTCACCAAGTCCGCCGACGCACAAGTCCAGGGCGTCCTCGACAACAAGAAAACCTCGCTGACCGGCTCACCACGATCTCTCACCCGCGCCGTCCGTCAATTAGTCGTGCCCTTCCTATGGGAGGACTCGACATACTTTCACAATGAGACCCTCGTTCCTCATATCGAGGAAATGCTGGAGGTCCTGCAGAAGGTTCAGCACGACGATGGTACATACACCGTCGGTAACCGTCATTCCCCACCCGACACGGGCTTTTTAATCGAGGACTTCGGTATCATGGTGCGCATCCTCGAAAAAGACGACCATGAAGCATCACAACCTTTCGCGGATTTGATCCGTGGTATTCTCGTCAAAGCGGGCTCGGGTCTTTCCAAGGGCGGCATTCACACGCCCAACCATAGATGGAAGATCTGTAGTGCCTTGGCGCGAATTTCTCAGATCACCGGGAATGAGACTCTTGTGGAGAGAATTGATGAGTGGCTTGCTGAGGGCATTGATATCGATGCCGATGGTATCTACTCTGAGCGAAGCCCCAATTACTACTCTGCTGTCTCCAATCCTTCTTTGTTGACTGTTGCTCATGAGCTTAACTACACCGAGCTCATTGACTATGTTCGCATGAACCTCGAGCTGTCAATTGAGCATGCAGAGCCAAACGGAGAGATGGAAGTTGTTCAGAGCCGTCGTCAGGACCAACAGCAGGCTCCTTCAATCAACATCGGCAACTTCTACCCTCAATTCCGTGAACTCGCTCTCCTCGACAACAATGGCCGTTTTGCCGCTATGGCTCGTCTGATCGAGAAGCTCATCGGTGAGCAGCTGGGCGATTTCTTGGCTAATCTCATGGAGCGACCTGAGCTCGCTGCAAAGCTACCTGAGCCAGAGAACCCATTCGTGGATTTTGAGAAACACTACAAGTCTGCCGGTCTTGTACGCGCGCGCCGCGGAAACTTGACTGTTTCTGCTTTCGGCGGATCAGACTGGTACTTGGATGGAAAGAAGGCCGAGTTCTATAACCGCATGGGCTCTGGTCTGTCGACAAACCCAACCATGTTCAAGGCATGGAACGGCAAGGCCATTCTCGAAGCCGTCCGTATGAGCGCCAATTTCTTCAGCATGGGCCACTTCCGATCCAATGGCGTCAACGTTTCCGACAGTGGCAGCATCCAGCTTGGTAGCGAGATTGAGGTCCCTTACTACCTTCCCATGCCCTCCGAGCGCCGTGACGAAAATGGCACATACAAACTTTCTCGATCCGTCGATGGCCGTTTCTACGCGATGGCAGACTTCGAAAACCGACCCGCCAGCATGCGCCGTCTCAAGACCGAAGTTGAAATCACTCCTACCAAGGTTGGCTACGATCTCAACTTCCAAGTCACCGGGGAAGATGACGTCGAACTTACCTTTGAGATCACTTTCCGTGAGGGTGGCAAGTTCAAGGGTGTTGAGGAATTCGTGGATAGTGATAACACTACGATTTACCGTCTTGCTGAAGGGATGGGAGAGTACACTATGGGGGGTGATAAGATCACTTTCGGACCTGGAAATGGAATGGGAGTCATTCAGAACGATGCTGGTGAGCAGTACAGTTGGCATGGAGGTAACTTGACATTGGCAGGAAGTCATGTCTACATCACTGGTATCACACCATTGAACTATACTCTCAACTTGGGATTCGCCTAGGTTTGGATATACACGGGTTAGAATAGACTTGATCAAATAAGATCACTTCTTGAAACAGTCGGTCAAACTATTCATCAAAGCTCCGATTAGTCGTGTGCTCCGACGGACAAGGTAATTCCGATGCAACGATCGTAGCCTCATAAGCCTTATGCTGAATACAGGAGCTGCTGACTTGGTTCTAAAGCCCTCTTACAAACAATTAGATGGGCATCACATAGAAGAACTCTTTTTGGGTATCAGAATTGGATCATGACATTATACTATGAGGCTATCCTTATCACATCTATCATACGTATTGAAAACATCTTACTCCTCCAACTCAGCCAACATAACATCGGCAGCCTTCTCGGCCACCATGAAAGTAGACACGGCAGTGAAAGTACCGGGAATGCGAGGGTAGACGGAAGCGTCAACGACGCGCAGACCAGCAACACCGCGAACACGGAACTTAGAGTCAAGGACGGCCATCTTGTCATCATCGGCACCGATGGGGCAAGTGGAAGAGGCGTGGTGGCCCCAGGTGTTGTCCTTGATGTAGGTCTCAACATCCTTCTGGGTCTTGATGTGGTCACCGGGGAGGACCTCGGTGATGTTGACGGCCTGGCTGGCGAAAGCCTTGCGGGCGAGCTCAATGGCCTCGTACATGGCCTGGAGATCCTTATCGGCGTCACCGTTGCCAGTGTCGAAGTAGTTGAAGGTGATCTCGGGCATGTCGAGAGGGTCAGCGGAGCGGAGGACGACCTTGCCGGCAGTGTTGCGGGGGTGAGCTTTGAGGATGGCCCATGAGAACCAGTCGTGCTCGATGGTGGCGTTGACAGCGTACTGGGGGAAGTAACCACGGAAGTTGACGGGACCACCGAAAGCGAAGATGTCAAAGTTGTTCTTCTCGGCAGTGGAAGACTTGTAGAACATGGTGGCAGCGAGACCGGAAGAAGAGTAGATACCGTGGTCACCGTCAACAGGGGCCCTCCAGCGGTCGAGGCAAGGGTCCTCGTCAGTGAAGAGGCTGAAGGTGCAGCCGTCAAAAGAAGTGAAGTTCTCAGCAGGGTTGCCCTGGACGCTGATCTCGTAGTGATCCTGGAGGTTGGTACCGACACCGGGGAGGTCGACAACGACGGGGATGTCAAACTTCTTCAGCTCATCAGCAGGTCCGACACCGCTGAGCTTGAGGATCTGGGGGGTGTTGTAGACACCGCCAGCGACGATAACCTCACGAGAAGCAGTAGCGTTACCAGGCTTACCAGCAGCGCCAGTGGAGAGAGGGCTGGCAGAGTAAAGGTGCTTGCCGTCGAGGAACTCGACACCGGTAGCACGGGGAGTCTTCTCAGACTCGTCGAAGAGAACCTTGGTGACGTAGCTGTTGGTGCGGACATCGAGAGGGTAACGCTTGGTGCCGTTGTCGAACTTGGCATCGCGGACAGAGAGAATGAACTCACGGGGTCCAACACGGCTGGCGGACTTGGTGGAGAGAGGGATCTGGTAGAAACCGGGCTTCTGGTCACGGGCGAGAGTGTTGGCGTTGGCATCATCAGCGATGAGACCATCCATGGTGATCTCCTCGCCAGTGACCTCGGAAAGGGCAGCAGCACCACCGCTGAGGATGCTGAGGAGCTGTTCATCGTTGAGGGGAATGCTGAGAGGAGCAGTCTCAGTGCTCAACCAGCCGTCGTAACCGTGACCATCCTCACCAGCAGGGCGGTGGTTGTTGTCCTCGGCCTCGACGAAGTACTTTCGCATGTTCTTGGCAGACCAGGAGTCATCGCCAGTGAGCTCGGCAATGTACTCAAAGTCAGACTGGTGGGGGTAGACAGCGATCAAAGCGTTGTGGGCAGTGCAGCCACCAAGAGCCTGGGTACGAGGGTACAGAGTACCCTTGAGCTTGGCATCAGCGGGAGGGTTGAGACCAGTGTACTCTCCGTTGGGAGTATCGTAGGTGGTCTTGTAGTCACGAGCCTGTCGCTCATCATCAGCGTAGTGCTTGACGAAGAAGTTCCAAGAGATCTCGGGATCCTCGGAAGCGTTGGCAGAGTAGGCAGGGACGGTGTAGTTGGTGCTGGCGTAGTCATCACCGGCCTCGATGAGAAGGGTTTTGTGGCCAGCCATGGCCAGGCGAGCGGCCAGAGGACCACCACCGGCACCAGAGCCGACAACGATGTACTCGTAGCCAGTCAGAGCGACGGCGTATGCAGAAAGAGGAGCGGCCAAAAGGCCTGTGAGGAAGGATTGTCTCATGGTGAATTAAGTGATTAAGATCCAATACAACAACAAACAAGGGAACTAAAGGAGTGGTTTCCCTGTAAAGTGATGATAGTCAAGTCGTCAAAGAAGGACTAAGGAAGGAATGACTGGTCAGAGATCGACTGATGAGTTGAGAAAGTGATAGACATGTCTTGGGTATTTATCTGCTGGATATGCCGACCGTCTCCCACTCTGAACCGAAACATCCATGTCCTTAACGCAGGTTCGACGTCGGCAGTGTCCGTACCGAGGCTGCCAATGCCCCGAGTGCAGGCATATGCGATGCAACTGTATCAACATGAGTTGCACAAAAGTCCAGAAATAACACCTTCCAGAACCAATAACAGCTGCGGCCAAGCATAGTTCCAACAACCCCTTCTTGGCTATACACCAACATCTCGACAACATGTTGCCATTCGGTGCAATCTTCAACCGTCCATCTCCATCGTCAAAGTCACATCAACCACCTCGCATAAGGGATCGTAACTGGGAATGGAATAGTATCGGAGAAGAGTGGCTATGTATAGCGTTTCTCCGTACTTCCGAGACCATCGTGGCTTGGCTCAAGTTTCTGCACTACGGCTTTGGGGGCGAAACAAGGTTAATGAGCCGCATAACGTTGCATCCACCAACTGAAAAGATCCAACGCCCGCTCGTGGGGTGTCGCATCAATGATCTACGACAGGGGTCATTACCCCTGACGCCCCTTTCTTTAGGAAGGCCTCTATCATAATGCCGGTCACTGTTCGCAGAGCATTGGTAATTTGTCCGACTCTTGAAGAAAATCAGGTTTAGTTTAATCGTCAGGAACAAGAGACGAACACGTGCCTGAGCGGAGTTCGTCTGGTCTTGGAGCAGGATGGTGCCATAATTATGGGCATTGGGCTACCTCCTGATAATATCCGCCGCTTCTATCGAAAGCACTGACGCGAACAAGGACCAGGTGGCAAACCATGAAGATCTAGCGAGACTGTTCCATAATTCTGAGGAGGCTATTGTCCGCGAAGGTGAGCAATATGTTCAACGACTTTTTGATACGTCTGCACAAGTCAAACACAATGAGAAACAAAAGGCAAAATAGTTGAAGAGAAGGAAGAAATGAAAAATTGGATTGACGATAATGAACTATCAAATTTGAATCACACCTGTCTGTAACCAGTTCTCAATACGTCATAGATAATGTTATAGGGTAAATGCTGCCAAGCATGATAACGGCATTACAGGTTCAGCATCTCTTGGCTCTCGGGGATAACTAGCCGACGGCCTTTAGGGATTTCGTAATCCTTGTAGATAGCAGTGCGGTGCAGCAACACGGGAAAACCTGGGAGGCAATTGAACTTTCGAAAACCGAATACACGTATAACGTGGAATTAATAATCACAGGTGCGCGGGGAGACCCTGAGTATTTTCACGTAGCGAGCCAGGTTCATGTCACAAGAAATGACCGCTACAAGTATAAGGGACGAAATAGTTTGGTTACTTTACGCCAGTTTAGTCCTACTATTAGGCTACTTTATTTTGGTAGCCTAAGCTTTAGATAACAATTCTTCTGTTGCCCACCTGAAAGTCTACTGCTTAGGTCCCTCCCATTAGTGATAATACGTGGCAATAGGGTCTTTGAGTCTTATGATTCAGGAATAGTTGAAATTTGTTTTAATACTAGGATCCATTTTCGTATCGAGAACTCATGAGGCGTTGTTCATCATGGCTAGTGGATCTGGTTTCCAGGAGTAACAGTGCAAAGACAGTACGCGCCCCAGTTCCTGGTGGAGTTACTAGCCATGATCGCTGTTAACACTGTACGTCGCAAAATTTCTTGCTTTAACCTTCAGAAAACTCGCGAAAGCCAAACAGCTTCATAAATAAAAACACAGCAAACATCATGTCGACCTCAAAAAAGAGACAAGCGGAGGAAACTCCCGCTCAACCTAAGCCAAAGAAGAACAAGAAGAGAAAGGCAAACGCACCAGATGATGAATTGCTCGATACTGAGCTTGGTCTCAACACGCTCTTCACAAAGATGGACAACCAGCTCTTGGCCGATTATCTGGCGCAAAAGTTGGGACGTTTCGGCAGCGATCTGAGCGCTGTTGAGATTTCAGATATGACTGTTTCAGGTACGACTCATTCAGCCCTCGAATTGATGAAGCCTTAGCTCACAATCATCAGCCAACGCCATTCAAGACACAACTTCATGGCAAGAGACAAGAACCCTGGAAAAGTTCCCCGACTTCCTGGAGAGCGTCACGGAGAATCCTGAGCTCTTGAAGAAGTCACCCAAGAAGAAGGGGACGCCTCATACCATCATCGTTGCAGGAGCGGGCTTGAGAGCTGCGGATATTGTTAGGTAGGTCACGAACCGTACCATTGCAGATGGAGGAAACTGACATATGGCAGATCGATGCGCAAATTCCAGAACAAGGAAAATTCGATTGCAAAACTGGTATGTTTGACGTTCTTTAAAATTCGCACTTCTTATACTGACATACTCTAGTTCGCCAAGCACATGAAAGTCGAAGAGCAAGTACAGTTTCTCCAGAACCACAAGACTGGTATCTGTGTCGGCACACCTGCCCGTCTGATGGATCTCATCGATAATGGTCAGTCCAACGTTGGAGTTAACCACTTTCTGCCCCTCAATGAAACCTCGAACTGACCCCGAATAGGTGCCCTCTCCTTGGATAGCCTGAAGCGCCTGGTTGTAGATGCCTCCCACATCGACCAAAAGAAGCGAGGCGTTCTGGACATGAAGGATACAATGATGCCACTGGCTCGCTTCCTATCAAGGAAAGAATTCAAGGACAGATACGATGACGAGAAGAAGCCTTTGGCTTTGCTGTTCTATTAGATGCGATACCCTTGACTATTTACTAGAAATATTGATAAGCAATTGACTCTTTCCCTTTTCGAATCTTACGACTTGCGCTTTGCTTGGTACTGTCTCGGGAGCGGGGGTTTTTTTAGGCATCAATGGATGGTTAAGTAACAAATTGATTCTGTCATGTGGATGCCAGAAGTACAGCATCTTGTGTATCTGCTGACTCTGTTAGGTACATCGATGCCAAGTTGACAGTTAACTTATCATCTACCATCGTGGGAAGGCCGTTTTTGGATATGTATGGGTGACAAATTGAGTCTGTTAATCGGATGTTAAGAGTACGTAGGGCATGTTGGTTGTTCTCTGATCATGTTAGATACTTTAATACCCGATTATCAGAATTAATTTCTCATCCAAACATGTTTAGAAACCCTCTCCCACCCATGGTAGATATGGATATCTAGAAATGGTCATCCTATCGCGATGGTAGTGAGACTTTGCCCGTCGCTTGCCGCATGAATAGGTTACTAGTGTCCGTATCTCTTTAACCCGGGGAGCAAGAGTGCATTGTTGTGATGCAAGGTCTCGTTTCTGGCCGTCATGCCCAAGACTGTCTGCACTCCTGCTGTTTTGATCTTTCTTAAACAGGTTCTTTCCTCCCTTAGGATGGAAATTACCTAATGATGCCCTGTCTTTTCTAAACTTCTTTCCTTCCTTAGCATGGAAACTAGGTACCTAAGGATACCTTACCTTGTCTTCCATGGATCCTTATGATCCTCTTGATCTTCCTCTTCTCATCATCAAACGCTTTCACCTTCAGCCTCGTTTTTTGAAACGTATTTTGTTCACTTTTTTGGAACGCACAATCACTCTTTAATATCGTGAAGCCATGCTACAATACTTGCTTGCTGGCGTGTTACTCTTGAGTTTTGGGACCTGTACATATAGTAGTCCTGGCACAATTACACCAGGTAAGTCATAAGGTAATTGCTTGAAAACCGACTGACGAAGACATCAGAATGTGCTACTGCTTGCTCTCGCAGCCTTATGATCCATCAGGGTATCAGTCCACCAGATACCAGGGGAGACAGTACGGCACTCAATCCAGCTGAGGAAATCTGTGGGGTATTGCTCAGACCTTGTTCTGAAGACGCCCAAGCTCCAAACGATTCTCAAGACGCTTCCGATAACGAACCCATTCCTCCCCCTTACAAAGGGGATCAAGAAAATAATGGCCTAGGAAGCGACAACTCAGATGGTTTTATATCTCGGCGACCGGGCAAGACGGTGATATCAACAGGCTCTTTAAGCTCTTTAAGCCCCCCAAGCGCTTCGGACTCTCCTGCTGAAACAAGTCCATCACAGCCTACCGAGAGCCCTCACTTAGGCACTATAACTTTGTCTACTCAGATGCCAATCACTAAGACAATTGTGGTGACAGGCTTAGGGCCCGATATGGAAGACGAGAAAGGGACGTCAACACCGTCGTTTGTTAGAGCCGATGGGCCCCCCGGACTAGCCACACCCACACCCGTACCATCCTTGGTGGAATCAAGCGACACGCAAAGGTCTCGAGAGGCCTCGCCTTTCCTTCTTGCTTGTCTTTATATTGGTCTTATGATGTCTTTGGCGGCCGCTCTAATTTCTCCTGAGGCAATTGTGTCGCTTGTGGCCCTCATCCTATTGACAATACTTATGAGGGATAGACTTTAGGTTGAATCGTGTCTATTGTCTTGGAACGATTTCTCTTGCTTGGCGTTACAATATGACAGAACAAGCCCTGATAAAAGTGTATCTTAGAATATTTTAGCACAATACTAGGCTGAGAATCAAGCCGTCCCAATGAGTGATACGAAGTCTTATTGATGGAAGTCATAGTATACTAAAAATTAGAGGAAGTAATTGACAACATGTACTGCGATACTGGAAGTTAGCTTCCTCCTCATATTGCTGCTTAGTATTCAGCCATCCAGTATAAACATCGTTTCAAATTAATACCCATGGTCCTAATTGTTTCGTCGTTGCAATTCTCCCATTCACGCATCAGTGTTTTGATCTCTTCAACAGCATCGGTGTCCTTTGGATCATCCGCTTTCCTAAGCAGATGACTGATAATTTCGCAACTCAAAAAGTCCGCCAGGCTCGGCGGCTGGGGCGATTTGAAATCATAGACTTGTACTTCATTCAATTTCAATGCAAAGCATCCGAATGATTGTTTCGATGGCCAGTAGTTGATCTCTTGTTTCAGGTTCTTGAGGTCGAGGTGATATAGCTGATTCTGACGCTCTGAAAGACCCCGAATCATCTTGTAGAGCTCTTCAACAAAATTCTTCACCTCCACACCCGTTGCGTCAGAGAGAGGGAAGGGTAAACAGTAGAGGTTCAACTGGAAAACACTGGGTAGCCAGGGAAGCGGATCGTCTTTGGTACGCGGACGTGCTTGAGCATCCTTTGTCATCTGAATGATTGTTCTGATACAAGGCAAACAATTTCTGGTCCAGCGTCCCCAGTTCTCACGGTCTTTCAATCGCTTTTCACACAACTTTCTGACCAGGTTCACGACTTGTCCAGGAGAGTTAACCTTGAGCATTTTTGCGGCACAAGTCGTCACGAGTGACTGGAGCGATGTCAAATCAACTTCGCTTAATTCCGGACGCTCTTGCATCAAGGTAGCCACATGGAAAGGAATAAACTCGGCGTTATAGCGGTTCCCTTCGATGCAGCCACTTGAGAATTGCGAACGCCAGTGTTTGCCTGCATTCGAGTTGATCAAGTCGCGATCTTCCTCTATGGACTGCGTGATACGTTTTACTCCTGGTAACGGATCAATGTGGTTTAATGCAGCGGCTTCGACCATGCTGAAGACGGACAAGGGAGTGTATGGTCTCAGTTGAACGAAGGCCTTCGTGAGGGGTGCTAGATGGACGGGGAGTTCAGGCAATTGCTCATCCAGAGAGAAGCGGTTTTTAGCCATGAAAAGATTTAGCCAGCGAAAGTTTTGCGCAGCCGACTGTTCTATCGCCCTCATAACAAGTTGAGCCAGCCGGGACTTGTCGGCTTCTTCTAACTCTGCCAGATGAGCTTTTTCAATCATAAGGTCGAGTAGAGGAGTTTCTTCACCGATAATGGGAAGACCCGAGGCACCGGCCCAATCTGATCCAGTAAGGCCGCGTCGTTCGTTGAGTTGAGCAGCCACTGGGACGCAATACTTATCGAGAGCATCGAGAATCTGCTTTCGAATGTAGGAAGCGGAAGCTGGATCCTCCAATATGGCAAAAAGACTATTCGCAATAGTAGTTCGTATGTCGATATGTCGAGCTTCAGATAGAAGCAAAATAAGAATTTCGCACGATACAGAAGAGTTGATGAACACTTTATGCTGTAAGAGTTGGGCAAGCATCTTAACAGTGGTGACCTTGATGGGATGAACGGAAGGCTCCCCAGACTGCTTGGTCTCTGAGGGTTTTGCTCCTTCCGTCGCGTCACCATCCTTCACTCTTTCAACCCTTTCTATCTTGTCAGTATTCTGGTTCTGTGCTCTCATCCTCTCGCTCATGACGTTTGCCATAGTACGCAGTAGCTCTTGAGCAGCCCTGGCTGGAAGAATCGAGAGAAACTTCGGACTGAGGAGATGTCGGTGCCATGACGATGTTTCCTGACCTTCGTTATCCAAAATGAGGTCACAAATGAACGGGCAAGCCAGCGAGGGTTGATCGCTTGTAGCCAGGCTATTGATAGCGAAGACGACACTCTGCATTTGCGCTCGTAGACCCCTAGAACCCAGGCGCTCTCTTGTCTGATCAATTAGAGATTTCGTCAGCTCTGCGAGTAAATGAGGCGAGATAGGGGTGTTCGCAATGCGTCGGTAAAGATAGATTCCATTAACAGAGTCTTTGTGTGATCCGGACACGATAGTATCGTAAAGTGAGTCTTCGGCTGTTGTTTTCAGAGCAGGATCATGAACGATGGCCCCGATTTGGATCAAAAGATCGGTCGTAGGCTTCCAAACAATGTCTAGTAAGTCTCTCTGGCATTTCTCACGATCCAACTCGGTGCACTTTGAGAGATTCTCGAAGAAGACATCGAGTTTGCTGGTACGTCGATCGGCTGTCGACCTAACGAGGTCAATTACCCAAGACCAGCTTGTCGCTTGGAACCCTGGCTCTCCTACAGCCATCGCTACCGTAGATACCATCTCGACAAGAACTTGGTTCGCAAGCTCGATGTCGTTCTTCACTAGAGACGTTGTGAAAGCTATCGCAACTGTGGGCGAGTTAACGTCCCCATCCGGCATGGCGCCCAAAAGCTCCTCCATCTCGCGTAACTTGAAGACATTGCTTGTAAAGAGACGCGCAGTCACAGCAGAGTCCTTAATAAATCGTCGCGACCACACAATAGTCTCTTGCAGTGTCGCCAAGTCCCCCACAGAAACGCAGAGATTCAACGCACTTATCGCCCAGTAAGCTCGTTCCACAGCCTCCCGCGATTGCTGCGCTTTGACTCGTCTTTCTTTGACGAGTTCAATACCATAACTAGGCCATTCTGAACGTTCGTGCTGCGTCTTTGATCTCCGTATCAACAATGCTTTCGCCACATGAAAATCTCCAACAGGACTGTACTTAAGCATGCCCTGAGACTGATGTAAAACTGTTCCAATTTCTCTTTCGACACTCAGGAAGTCTCTTTGCGGAAACAATCTTTCTAGTTTCTCAAACAGCCGGAGTGACTTCCTTTCATTCATGCAAAAGAACAGAGAGGACGGCCAGCAACTCCGAGAATCTTGCTTCAGACGAGACAAATCTTGTTCCGAATCACTCTCGATATCTGTTGTAAACCCTTGGAGATGCAATAGAAGCAGGCGAAAGAATTCGTATCTCTCTTCGTGACTTAGTCTCTCAGGAACAGAGATAGCCTGATGCAAGTGCTCAAACTTGTTTCCTCGCGACCATGACAGGGTTGGAACCAACTTGATAGCTTGCACTAGATGTAATTCGAGTTGTCGTCTGTTTGCACTGCCCTTGGGTGCATCAGACCATCGATCAACAATGTATTGAACAAGGCCTCCCTTTGTAAGCGTAAGTACAAGCTGGCCGGAAAGTGCGTCTTGATGTTTTCGGATACATTGAAGGACAAGATCAAAATGGTGACTGCGCGTCTCATTATCGTATCTACTCTTGCGGAGGGTTTTGAGTAGAGGCAT
This sequence comes from Fusarium hainanense, assembly GCA_013618405.1. Taxonomy (NCBI): domain Eukaryota; kingdom Fungi; phylum Ascomycota; class Sordariomycetes; order Hypocreales; family Nectriaceae; genus Fusarium; species Fusarium hainanense. The sequence goes on from JABFEW010000147.1 coordinate 47,788, forward strand.
GACCACTTCATCTAGCAAATCCGGAGGACAATTCACTTTGTCTTTGGCGAGGAGTGTTGTCAGGATTCTTCTGGTAAAGTGAATATTGCCGCGTAAAAGTGATTGATAGTGTGCAAACAGAAGGTTGTCCTTTGAGAAGGCTTCCTGTAGAAGTTTCGACTCGCTCAGCTGGGGATGACCAGCCAACAGGAGCCTTTCTTCTGAGATAGTCCATTTGATCTTTTGTTCTTGTTCGAATCTCTGCACAACTTCCAGGTTGCACGCAGGTATTATGTGCTGGTAAAAACGATCCACGGGTCTGCTGTCTTCCCGCCCTCGCCGTTGGTAGAGGATTTCAACAAGCTCACCTAGAGCTGCACGTCTCTGTGGTTGTACTTGTCGAGCAGATGCTGTCATTCCCAAACGTTTGCACAGCTCGCGCAAATCCCGTATGCTGAACTCGGCCATTAGGCTGGCAAGACCAGAGGCTCCGCCGACATCTTCCCAGATTGCTTGGAAGCGATCCTCGCGGCGGAGGGCCTTGGTGAACTGTGGAATGGCGTATTTCCGCTTTTTAGCGCTATGCGGCTGGCATAGATCTGCTATTATTGCAGGCGCATCGCGGACCATGTTGTTCTTGGTATTGGCGGTTTGCTGCGCTGATGATTTCCCAAGGGTTATACAGAGCCATTGAGCGAGACAAGGCACTTATAGCCAGCGACCTAAGTAATAGCTAATCGAAAGTCGAGTGAGCCGCATCTTCTAGTTGAAGGCGGGAAGGAGTCACCGGCGTGCCGAATGGAGTAATGGCCGAGATCCATGTTTACGTGGAGAAGATCAACTGCCCAGAGTTTTAAAGTACATGAACAGGCCAATAGACGAAAGTTGCTGCACCAAACTCGGTAGCCATTTATCAATTTCGTCGATCGTTGAGATCATTTGTGCTAAGATGCTCCACTTAGTGGCATGTTGCCTTAATCCTCATCACAATCTACCTGCCATGCATCGAGATCACTTGGTCAATTTCTCCTGCTTTACCAGACATCCTATATGCTGTTTTGGTGTTTTTTTCTAGTCGGTGTATGACTAACTTATCGACTGTGAAGCTCGTGTGTTATCTCAGGAGCTCGGCATGCGCAATCCCTACTCATTAGTTTACGAAGATCATTCAAAAGCTATTGACCAAGTGGTCTTGTCGATGCTAAAAGAAGACTGTCTCATATCATTCAATTCGAATAGCATCCATTCACAATCATTCAGGTTATCATCTAATTGTTCATACACTCATTCCTCAATCCTCGCTCGAGTCCGGAGATTCATTCATCCACGCAACAACCTATTTGTCTGCAACGGGGAAGTCTTTGCCCGTGTAACCTTTGTACTGTGATCTGATAGAATCAGAGATGAACTCGTCCTTTTGCTGCTCTACGGCGCTTTCATTTGATTGACTGCCTTGACCAAGAACGTTCTCTTGAACGTAGTCGACGGCTGTTCAGGGTTGTTAGCTCGGCTCAAGGGAAAATGCGCCGTGTTATCACGTACCCTTGTCGAGACCATCCTCGTTCTTCTCGCCCTGGGCACCGCCGCCTGCCATGTTGTTGGCCTGTGAGGAATTAGTGGGATTCCGAATTGACAACAGTCAGGAAGCTAACCTTGTTGGTGAGGTTATCCATGAAACCACCACCAGACTGCTGTCCCTGGGTCTGATCGGCGGCTTGGGCGTTGTCATTGCCCTTGTTTCCACCGGTGAGGTTCTTGACGAAATCCATGATTGATGATGATTGGTATTTGGTATAGTCGACGTGTAGGTTAAAAGAGGATGAAGGATGAAGGATGAAGGCGGGGTGAACAAATGTGGGCGACGCTCGCTGCCTTATATGAGATCACTGCAAGTTACGCAACACATCATCAAAGGCAAGTGTAACCAAGAATCGAGCTGAGCAAGCTCAGATTCCTTGATTCGCTGCATGTCACAAACCCAATTCGCTGACGCAACTAAAACAAGGACAGAACATGGATGCGTTAAAGAGACCATGGGGGTTGTTGGTGACGTCTTCATCACCGATAATTGGTTGAAGCTGTCAGGGATCGACCTGATAAGCTTCATGCCAAGTTTACAGTACATCAAGGGTCGTACTGCTATGTAGAGGTATGCAGGATCAATGACAGAAACAGGGCATTCATATTCAGAGCCAGTAGACCTTGAAATCTCATATATTAACAAATTACTCCATACTAATGATCAATGATGTAGGGATACAAGTATTCGTCCAACAACTAACCGAGTAGCTCACGATGGACTGTGTTTCGCATCCAAATCCAACTCGCGAATTAAAGTGCGGGGTAATTATCCATGGAAGGGAGCTTGGAGCTCTAGGTAGTACCTACTAAGCTTCCAATCCTATGCTTAGTATCAAGTGAGTAGTCTAACAGAAGAAATGTCTTCTACCCAAGTTAAGCTACGGAAATAAAGTAGGCTAAGTGTTAGTCCAAGATAGCATACAGAGACCAAAGTATTTCATCTCTTATGATTTCAGTGGCTAATTCTTCTGACTCTGACGGCTATCTACCATCATAACTTGTCACATGTCACAGCTTGGTCAAGAGAATTGTTGGATTATCATACATTTGAGCATACATGCAAGTAATTATTGTACAGTGCTGTCCCAAGTACCCCTTGTCTCATCGCCGTTTTCGATATCATTCCTTGTGCATGCTTGGGCTCGTATTAATTTAGTCGTTTGTAATATCCTTGTATCCTTGTATCATTTTCGAATTCTTTGTCGGTTAATCATAGCGCATCTTCTCGTAATGTCATTAGAAATGTGTGTACCATCCATCAGCGTCAATGACTGCCTGGCATCGCTTGGGCATGCTCGCGATGAGCTTGCTGACATGCTCCTTGGACATACCCTCCCACGTATCGCGCACCACATCGTCAATCCTGTAATCAGCGACATCACCGAAGAGCGAGTTGGCCTTGTCAGCTTTGAGGTTGGCCTTGATAGTGCCGAAAATCTCGGTCAAAGGGTTCAAATCCGGAGAGGCCGAAGGTAGGCAAACAATGAACTTGTGACTAGCTTGAATGGCACCTTTGATGGTGAGACGGCTGTGGGCAGGCAAGTCAGGCGACAATGCAAACCGCGAGCCTTGGGGATGACTCTTGTGCCAGTTGGCGAAGCCGGGGAAGATGGTGCGATACCAGTTTTCAGGGTTAAGAGGGCCATCACTGTAACGAGTGTAAGAAAGGAGCGGCCCAACGCCAGTAAGACCTGACAGGTGAGCAAAGTAAACGTTAGTGTTCTTGCAATCAGCAGGAGAAACGGGCTCGATGTTGACACAGTCAGGGTGGGCTATCTCGTCTAGCTTACGAGTAACCAAGACTTCTTGAGGCTGTTCGGTGAGATGTACTTGCATCTCATCGTAGAAGAGGACGCTGGCCCATTCTTCGACAGTCCAGTTGACGTGTTTAAGTGCAAAGTTTAGGCGGAGCTGACGAGACTTTTCGTCAATTTCAGGGCGGTTGATGGCGGGACGAGGTTTTAAGCCGGCTCTCTCCAGAGCAACTGTGATGGTACGCTCAGAGCAATCGAGCCCAAGGGCTGCAGGAATCTGAGAGATGGGCATGCGACGGGTGCTGGGGGATGATTGGACGAATTGAAGCAATGTTCGCGTTTGATCCAACGTTAGAGTGGGTGTTTTGGGTCGGAAAGAAAGGGCGAGAGTAGATGGGCGAGCTCTGGCACGAGTTCTGGCGCGAGCTCTGGTGCGCAAGTGGGTGGCAGCTTCGACGGCAGCTTGATCAGGCAGCTGGTACTGCACTTGCTTTGCAACAGCTTCTTTTGACCATCCTTGGGCATGGAGGAACTCTGCTCCTAGAGCCTGGGCACCAGTAGGAATCGAAATAGCAGAAAGAAGCTGCTTGGCCTGGACAATGTTGCGAAGGAGCTGAGGGTTCTCGGTTCCAACAGGCTGAGCATGATATTCGGTGATCATGCCCTGAATGGCAGTGACTTGATGTCGCTGACTCAATTTGAGCTGTCGAGAAGCGAGCCGGCGATTATAATTCATGGCCCAAACCTGTTGTTCATGAATAGAGTTATTGTTGTTTATCCTAAATCCTTTTTGATCGATTGCCTTCGTGAAGAACAATGGGTCCTTGGGGGAGAGGGCAGTGGAGGAAGGGGAAGCAATGGATTGATCCATTCTGAGATTGAATGATAGAAGGAGATACAAATGGCGTCGATAGCAAGAAGCAAATGTGAATGCAAAGTGAATTGTGAAGATGCAAAGTCGAGCTAAGAGTTCTTGAGTGCTTGCAGCTGAGCTTCGGTATGGGCCAATGAGACGTAGCCTTGGGAAGCTCAAGATGGGCTCCACTCTCAGTGCGCGCACTGTGAGCTAGAGGCGCAGTCAGTGGCTGGGCTCCATTTCTCTGACCGGTTGACTCAACGCCGTTGGTGGGGGCATGGCTCCCAACCCTGGGTATGACGCAGCATCGCCTCAGTGAGAAGGTCTCTAAAAAGTTCAAGTTATCCCGACGAGGATAATCTTGGAATATCCCAATTTCTTAGACAGTCTCTGATACTCTTCAAGCACGAGAAGCAGTAGCCATGGCCAAGACAAATGAAGATCTTCTTCGGCGACCGCTGTATCGTAAGTCAACACTCAAAATTCGTACCCCGCCATCGATCGACATGTCCAAAAGTCGCAAAGTGCTAACATATCTCAAGTCTATGATCTGCCCGCCGAGGTCTTAGACAACATAGTTCTCAAAGCCGATGCCGATGCCGAAGCTGAGGCCATTGCTGCCGCCGAATCCACATCATCATCAACTGCCGAAAGCCCTTCGTCTTCGGATGCCAGCCTTGTCGGAACACAAGCTTGTTCTTTGTGTGGCCTCACGTTCACGACCGTGATAGATCAGCGCGGGCATCTGAAGTCCGATTTGCACCACTACAATCTCAAGCAGAAGTTGCGCGGGCAAAAAGCTGTATCGGAAGCCGAGTTTGAAAAGTTAGTAGGAGACCTGGACGAATCATTATCGGGCTCTGATTCGGATGAGTCAGAGGAAGAGGAGGACGGTCGACAAGAGTCAACTCTTTCTACACTATTGAAGAAACAAGCAAGACTGGCCGATAAAGCAGTTGATGCGAACGATGATGATGAAGAGGGAGAGACTGCAGGCAGAGCAGGTCGAGGCAAGCCACCTCTTATATGGTTCAGCTCTCCAATGCTGCCTGAAAAGACATATTTTGGAATGTACCGTGCCATTCTGACAGGCGAGGAGCAAAGAAACCAAGACCTGGTGGAAGTATTGAAGAATAAGCAGGTGGAGCCGATTTCGATGCCTAAGATTCCCAAGGAGGGCGCGTTACCGGAGGTTGCCTACAAAGGTCCTCACATCTTTCTCTGTATGATTGGAGGTGGCCATTTTGCAGCAATGGTTGTCTCTCTAGCTCCACGACCTAACAAGAATGGGACCACCATGAATCGAGAGGCGACGGTCCTAGCTCACAAGACTTTCCACCGATATACGACACGAAGAAAGCAGGGTGGTTCCCAGTCGGCCAACGACAACGCCAAAGGAGCTGCCCATTCAGCTGGTTCGAGTTTGCGACGATATAATGAGCAGGCGTTGGTGGAGGACGTGAGAAATCTACTTCAAGACTGGAAAGCTCTTATCGACACTTCAGAGCTGCTGTTCATCAGAGCGACCGGGGTAACGAATCGAAGAACTCTATATGGCCCATACGAGGGCCAAGTACTAAAGCATAACGATACTCGACTGCGAGGTTTTCCATTCAGCACACGGCGAGCGACGCAAAATGAGCTCATGCGATCCTTCATCGAATTGACGCGACTCAAGGTTCGGGAGATCATTCCTGTAGAGGAGACCAAGAAGGAGACAGAGTCTGTTACCCCAAAGACAAGTTCGAAGCCCTCAAAACCCAAGCTGTCGGAAGAGGAAGAGACAGCGCTGCTCCACACATCTCAGCTGCAGGCGTTTGTGAGGAGGTCAAAAGTACCCGCTCTACTCTCATATCTCAAGAATAACAATATCACTGCCGACTTCGAGTTTCAGCCTGTCGAGCAGAATCACCACGCTCCTCGACCACTTCACCTCGCCGCTGCCCAGAATGCCGCTCCATTAGTACTTGGTCTCCTTGTTCGTGGAGGCGCAAATCCCACCATCAAGAACAACGAAGGCAAAACGCCTTTCGAACTTGCTGGCGAAAGATCCACGCGCGATGCCTTCCGTGTCGCCCGCTCTGAGCTTGGAGAGGCTAAATGGGCGTGGGACGATGCTAAGGTACCTCACGCCATGACGAAAGCCGAAGCTGACAAGCGTGATGAGAGGGAAAAGAAGGAAGCTAGCGATAAGGAAGCTGAGCGACGGAAGGCCGAGGAGGAGAGGTTAAAGATCGAGGGGCCCAAGGTGCCTGAGGGGCGCAAGCAAAAGGGAAATACTTTGGCAGCGGGTCTAAAGCAAACGCCCCAAGAGAAGAGAGAGGCTGAGGCTAGAGGACTGACGCCTGAGATGCGGATGAGGCTGGAGCGAGAAAGAAGAGCAAGGGCTGCTGAGGAGAGACTACGGAAGATGCAAAGTGGCGGATGAGGTGGGGAGCAGCGATAGACGAGCATCACGAATAGACTAATACCAATGACATCCAACTCATGATTCTCCATTGTTTAAGTCACGGCTTAGTGTTCATCGAACCGGACGCAAGTAAAAGGTATTGGTTTGGCCCTTGAGGGCGGTACTGCTGAGAATCTATTCACATATCTTTAGCAAACGTCCTTTACTAGAAGGTGAATGCTAGCTTCATCTGATGTCTACCATTGTCCTCCGAACTCTGAAATATATAATTAATGGATTATGCTTGTCAGTCACTTCTAACTACCTAGATCCACATCACTAATCTCATCTTCTCAACGACGTGCATCCACTTGCTAAATTTCTTGGCCAGCTGGAGGAAAAGAGAAAGAGCAAGTTATACGACCATCAACCTACAATGTGGTCTAGGCAGTCAAATGCGACAGGCTCAGAGTTTCTTATTCATGTCTTGCGCTTTTGACAAGTGAAGTGAATGAATTGATGGTGAATGTGGCTATTGTAGTTTCCCACCCTAGAGGCAAAACTGCCTTATTTAAATATTAAGTCGCATTAGATGTCGAGGTTTGATAGCTCAAATCATAGTGTTATTACTGGTCCATTCCCTAGATGAAATACTTTCAAGTCTGGCTACTGAATGACGTATCGTATCTCAAGTACGAATTAGTCCATGAGGTCAGGTCTTAGGCTACTCTACCAGAGTCTAAGAATCAAGAAATATGCATTCAAGATCGATCATCAACTCCTCCTAACTTGTCATTCTCTACTTTTACCAAAAGCAGAACTCCGTGTGTGCTTGAGCAGTAATCTGATACAGAAGAGGCTGTTGCAAAGCAAGTCCAGTTCCAGCTGCCTAAACGCGATTGGTTGGCAAAGAATCACCATCTCGATCAAAAGTCGTAGACCCTTCGTCCGCCACAATGTTTCGTATATAAAACGGCAGAAGAGAAAAGTCAGTAAGTGCGCAAGGCCAATGCGCATGTTTAAAAACTCAAAATTTGATAAAAGGACTGTGCAACATGAAGTCTCAGTGCTCAAGCCATGATAATCGTTGATGAAACCAGCCCCGGTAATCAGTTTCTTCTTCTTCTCCTTTTGAAGGGCCGTCACTGAGGGAATCCGTGCAATCGATCAAACCGCATTGGGAATATCTCGCAACGTTTTCCATGACCGTTAATGGAGATCATCTGTCTGATACATGCCATCCGCAAGCAAGACTTGCTTTTGTTAATACGCGGGTCTTTGGGCATGACCGGTTCCCTTCAGTTGTGTTCACGATTCCACCACTCAGCTCAACGGAAACAAAGAATGGAAGTTTCCATGCTTCACCAGCCACCTCCTAGCTGCCTCAAGAGGCAACCTATCGGCCAACGGCAAACTAACACCCTGCAAGGCCTAATGCAGTTTCTCCTCCGGTCGGAGCAGTATGCAGGTACCGTACGGATACCTGTACCCTGTTCGCCCTCATGGGTTCGCCATTGTCCTGAAAAGGTTGGACCCCCCTGCAGACAGATAGACCCATATTGAGGACCCATGCGTATACCAAAAGGACAAAAAGTGATATGGTATCAACTGAAATGTAACGCTGAACACACGACAAGGGTCCATTTAGTTCACAGGCCGATAACGTAGAACTACAGAAAGTACTTGAGCTGGATGTGCAAGGCGAGTCAGCTCTGGTACGGGTAAGCACTTGGTGAAACTACCAAGAGCAAAGGATTACACTGACTGACGACGATCAGTGGAGAAGTCGGTGCGAGCTGGATCGACCTAACAAGAACAAACCCACAGCCTAATCGATCGTAGATGAGGTGACTAAAGATCAGCATATCCAGCAAAACTAGTCCGAGTATAATTCCACTTTGCATATGTATGATAGGGTTGATAACTGCCCATTTCATAACGTACGAGAGGCTCGATTGCTTGTCCAATACGGCAGCTCATTAAAATCAGCCATCAACTTCAGATATCACTTGGGTAAGGTCAACAGTTGGTTGGCGTCCAGAGCATTCATGGTAAAACAGCAATGTCACCTCACTGTTACCGTTTACTACAATAATAGTAGGTAGTCACCGTTTAGGTAACTTGATTGAGAAAGTATAAACCCTATTATGGCAGATCAAGTTTCTATGACCGCCGTCTGGCCGCAACTCGAAACACACAAAAGAGACAAAGACACTAATGACCCTTGTTAGCGCTGTTGGCTAATCCCAGCCGGGATCTCCAAGACCGACCGTGGAGACCTAACGATGCAGCGTTACATGGTGTGTTGCATTCGAAAATGGCTCGATCTTTTCCGAGGTGAAGCGGAACAAAATAATAAACCTTGCAGTCAAAACGAAACAATAACAGTGATGTTCTGTTATTATTGACATAGTCCCCCTGATATTATCACGATGCTTATCACAGCGACTCCGTTATCAACTAAATGTCATGACTGGATTGAGCATTCCGAGAATCCCGATGTCACTGTTAGAGATAGGAGATGGGAGATTGCCCATTTGCGAGAATCCCATCACGGAGAAATTCTACACTAGCAAAGCCGTTAAATGGGGCTTTCATGTCAACTCACAACCGTGCAGGATGCTAACGTCGAAGGGAAAGATATATGACGCAAGCAAGTCATGGAAACAGTCAATAGTTATTCCGGTGCTCTTGTGCAGGTTGGGCTGGACGTTGCTTTTGCTATGCATCAAGTAGATAGAAAGTACGAATTGAACAATAAAAAATGGGAGTTGAGAGATCGGCATGAGTGAGTAGTTCTTAATCAGATCCCGTGTTGCCATTGCAAGGCCAATGCTCAGCTCCAAGTTCAGGTGGAAAACAGGGCTTGTGATGTTGCGACTGGCTCTTTGGGTTGTTCTGTTTTTTTTTTTTTTTTTTCTTTCTGTTTCAAGTTCAGATTTGTGAACGTCGATCAATAGAGTTTCGGCAAAGAGAGATATAGCGCACTTTACCAAGTAAGCATAGTTTCAAGGTTGGCTATGGTTAGGTTTGATGATATCGCTGGATGTATCAAGTCGTGCGCAGAGCAGAAGCTGTTACACAACGTCTACAGAATCATGCTTGAGATGTGTTTTAATATGTGCACTGATGTCAACTTGGTAGTAATTAGTTCGACTCAACAGAGTATGGACCTTGACTTGACTACCCGAAAGTGTTTGTATTTGCAGATCACTTGGAATCTAGAAGCAAATGATTCAAACAAATGCTGGCATGGTTTGAAGCAGGGTTTTGTACCTCTCTTCTCTCGCCAGGTCTTCTTTGGGATAACCCCAGTTCCAGAAGAGGATGCACATGCGGGAGACGAACAGAAAGACAATCACTTACTGTAAGGCTGGATAGTACAGTATTAGCCTGTATCAGATTCACGGCTGAGCAGATGGTGATTGGCTGTCCTGATGTTGAAACAGACTAGGGCGGCCTGGTCCTGAGACATCACTGGCGTCAAGATGGATCTGTCCAGGGTCCATCTCACCACGCGACTGGACGATGGTGGCGCTGGTGCTAAAAATGAACACCACAACGGCTAGGAAGGGTGGGTAACCTTGCAGTGTCGTCTCTTTTTGGCTGTCCTACTGTATTAGTGCTGTTATCCATGGCGATCGAGAGCCAGTGAGTACCATCTCACACAGACATTACCTACCCTATCAGGTAGATGACAGAACAATTATCCTCGGAGGCTTAGGTGCCAAAATAATGTAGCATAAGTAATAGTATAAGCTGGTAAATATGATCTATTTATTTCGTCTTGCATGTTTCTAGCGGTCAATTCTTCTGGTACTCTGGCGCCTATGGTGGCAGATGACTTGCAATGTCTGATTGCAACCGCCATACCCGTTGATAGGCGCCAAGTCATCACCATCAGAGCATAGAAGTCAGCCAGTGAATGAGAGTGACTACAGTCTACATACCTACATAGCACCTCAAAACATATGTCTCAGGCGGATGAAAGCGCGGTCATGTCACTGAATCAACTCCAGTCTCAACATACTCGTCAAGAATCTGATAATAATGCCAAGCCCATTTTTGGCCGTCTTAGCCAGACCATCGGTCCCGGAAACCTCTTTGCTATAGGTGGCATGCTTCCGAGATTGATCCCAGTCAAGCACGGTCGGTGGAAGCGGTGGACATGTGGACTGGCTCTATAACACCACCAGTCATCCATCGTCCAGCATCATTGCTAAAGGGGAAGTGCTGCAATTTCCTTTGACGTAGCAACCCGCGTGTGAGCAAGCTCGTCCTACTAAATTTGTGAGGGTTACCTGGTCGATGTATTTCCGAAGGCCTGCTGTAGATCCACGAAGAGTGAAGGTTGATCTTATTTTTAGCATTAAGTGAAAAGCATCATTGCAGTCGAATCATGTTATCTTGAGCTACTCGGGTACTAAGCTACTAACCCAGTCTGATGCTGTATCTGTTACTGACAGGTAGTGAAAGACGAGACGAGTCAAAAGCTGCCAACCGTTATCACCGTCAACACTGAGCCGGTTAAGAAAGCCTCGCTGCTTGGCGTCTTCCCTGCCTACCTGAGATATACCGTCGGTGGCTTGCAGTCTGGTGGCTTTCTGGGGAAAAAGAACCCAACCATCGGATGATTTAGGTTGTCCCAGGTAGACAAATTCTAGTGGCGGTCTCGCACCAAATTCCCGCCTGGGCATCGAGAGAGCGTTGTAGCGCGATTGGCGGACAGTTAGAGGCTACAGGGTGCTGTACCTGCAGAAGTGCATCCGGAGAACCGTGCATAGGTCGCCGCTCCCCACTGTAAATGGATACCTTCCAGGGAAGGCCCTGATTCTTAATGAGGTCTACTAAGGTGGCGGAGCGTTTCACTCACCAGTTGCACTTGCCCATTCACAGAGCTTGATGATACCCAAGCAAGCCAAGAGACGGCAGGTGCGAAAGGAGTAATTTTCCCATGAGGGAAAAGTGCAAGAAACATTGACAGCAGGGGCGAAAAGTTATTCCCCCTTTTGTTGATGCTGTAGACCAAGTTATGACAGGTTTGCTACATGAAAAGTACTGACTTGTTTGGTTCTAGACATCTATCGCTACTACCTGAGTCCGCAACCGCCACTTGAATCGGCTCTTGTCTCGATTCGATAGGACGGCTTTGACTGTCTCAGCTACCCGCTTCCAGCGTCTAGGTGCAAGCCTCATAGCGGGGTGTGAAAATTCCATCCATTCCCGCTCCCAGATGCCCCGCTATGCGTCCATCAGCTTAAACGCCCACTGGACTCTCGATTGCTTTTGCTTTTCGCTTGGTCACAGGCGCCGCAGCTAACCAAGTCTTCGTCAACACGTGCAGTAGTGTCTCGGAATTTTAGACATAATATGCATAACCGTTTATCGCCAGGCGCAGTGTTGGCTCTCACGCACTAACTTTTCGGTTCAGAAAGCTGAACGTCAACAGTTGGAGGTACAACGGGACTTTTCGATGCCGAAGATAGGCCAGCTGAAGGAGGCCCGGTCAAGCATAAACAAAGAGTTATGTCAAACTTTCTAAGAATATCGCATCGGCTAAGAGGAGAGACAAGGGCTGCTCTGATCCATGACCAGGCACAAGCATCGCATTGGCTACCGTTGATTGTGTCCTTTGCATGGTGCCAGCAACGTCGTTCGTCAGTCCATCCAGAGCCAAGACCTGAGAGAGATACATACCCCTGGAGATTCTCAAAGCAAGTCCACAGATCATTGGGCGTGCACCCGAGCTGGTGTTAAAGACCCCTGCGCATGGAGCCATATCTGAGGCCAGGGCCCCTGTCACACTATGATCCTGGCAATCGTACCTGAGCCGCTCTGGGACTGCGAACCGCTTTGCCAACACCTCGTCGGAGAACTTTGACGATAGATGGACCTCTAAATCCTAGGTAGCGCTTTCCGAGCCCCTAACCGAAGCTCGACCTGAACTGAAAGCCTACAAGGGGTTCCCATAGATGCTTCTATCTCCACCAGCGATACATGGATTACCAGAGGGGCAATCCATGTTTGGCACCAGATGCCGGATTGCCCGCTCTTTGTGGCTTTGTGGTCTCCAGCTCTCCTGCTTGGGAGTTGTGATGGGCGAGTTGGGTGAGTTGTGGATTGGGTATATAGATGCTTCCCATTCCCTCCCATATCGAATCTTTCCCTTGGATCATCACTCACCTCTTTTCTTTTCCCTTTTCCTTTACATCAAAATTCTCTTTTCCGGTGTCAAAGTCATTCGTTTCCTTTGACTCCATTTCTTAATATTTTGTTTTACATACAATTACACTCGCTACATATACAACTAGTTATTATTACCACACCCCCGAAAATCATTCACCATGAAGGCCAACTTTGCCCTTCTGGCTCTCACTGCCGGCCAGGTCTCTGCTCACTGGGGTGCTTGGAAGGACGCCCCCAAGTACACTCCTCCTCAGGCTATCGACAACAAGTGTGAGGAGAACCAGAAGAAGGGATGGCAATGGGACGACCTCCAGCTCGGCCAGTTTGAGAAGTACAACGACTTTGATTTCAAGGGCTGGTCCTGTGGAACCGACAAGTCGAAGCGCGATCTCTCTGGCCGACACTTTGGCAAGTCTATCTTTGCTGACTGTGGCAACAAGAAGGAAGAGGCTCCCTCTTTCGGATGCGGCGCTGGCAACAAGGAGAAGAATTTCTCCCTCCACAAGTTCCACGTGAAGCCCGAGTTCGACTGCCGTCTTGAGTTCCACTACGACATGCCTGATGGCTCTACCTGCAAGCACCAGGCCGACTGTTCCAAGGATGGTACCGACATCTACAACACCCAGTGTGGTGGTGCTAAGAAGGTCCACTTTGTCTACCCCAAGCAGCCCAACAAGCCCAAGGACAAGTGCCGTGTTGAGATCCCCCAGATCGACTTCAACTGTGACAAGCCTTCTTTCCCCAAGTACCCCAAGCCTTCTTTCCCCCCCACCGACGACAAGACCAAGACCATCCCCAACGGTGACAACACCAAGACTGTTCCCGCTGGTGAGCAGACCACTGAGGTTCCTTCTGCTGAGACAACCTCTGCTCCTTACGGTGACAACACCGAGACCGTTCCCGCTGGCGACAACACCGAGACTGTCCCTGCCGGTGAGCAGACCACCGATGTTTCCTCACCCGGTGAGACCACCTCTGCTCCTGTAGCCGACAACACTGAGTCTGTCCCCTACGGCGACAACACCAAGACCGTCCCCGCTGGTGAGGAGACCACTGCCCCTGCCGAGAACACTGAGACTGTTCCCGCTGGTGAGGAGACCAAGACCGTCCCTGCCGGCGAGAACACCAAGACCGTCCCTGCTGGCGAGAACACTGAGACTGTCCCCGCTGGTGAGGAGACCACCGCCCCTGCCGAGAACACCGAGACTGTTCCCGCTGGTGAGGAGACCAAGACCGTCCCTGCCGGTGACAAGACTACCGATGTCTCTTCCCCCGCTGAGACTACCTCCGCCCCTGCTGGTGAGGAGACCGAGACTGTCCCCGCTGGTGAGAACACCAAGACCGTCCCCGCTGGTGAGGAGACCACTGCCCCTGCCGACAGCACCGAGACCGTCCCCGCTGGTGACAACACCAAGACTGTCCCTGCCGGCGAGAACACCAAGACCGTCCCTGCTGGCGAGAACACTGAGACTGTCCCCGCTGGTGAGGAGACCACTGCTCCTGTTGAAGAGATCAAGACAACTGTCTACGACAGCACCTCTACTGTCTACACCACTGAGGTTAAGACCATCACTTCTTGCGGCCCTGAGGTCACCAACTGCCCCGTCACTGCCGGTACTCCTGCCGTTGTCACCGAGACTGTTGCCATCTCCACCACCATCTGCCCTGTCACTGAGACTCTCACTGGCGACAAGCCCGCTCACACCAAGCCTGCTGGCGAGAAGCCCACTGGTGACAAGCCTGTTGAGGGTGGTGACAAGCCCGGTTACACTGCTCCCGCTGGTGACAAGCCCGCCAAGACCACTGAGGGTTCTTCTCCCCACGCTACCTCTGACGTCCCTGAGGAGGTCACCACCATCGTCACCAGCTACGACAGCGTCTCCACCGTCTACAAGACTGAGGTCAAGACCATCACCTCTTGTGGCCCTGAGGTTACCAACTGCCCTGTCACCGCTGGCGAGCCCGCTGTCGTCACTGAGACCCACGCTGTTTCCACCACTCTCTACCCTGTCATCGAGACCGTCACCCACAAGGCTCCTAAGCCCGTCCAGACCGGTTCCGATGAGAAGCCCCAGACTCCCGAGGTTCCCAAGGATGGCTACGATGTCCCTGATGTTGTCCCCAGCTGCTTGAACACCTTCCTTGACTTCGTCGAGGACTGCAAGGACAACACCGACGCTGCCTGCTACTGCCCTTCCAAGGACTTCGTCGACAACGTCTTCCAGTGCCTTTACGCTCACGCTGAGAACGATGACACTGTCGCTCAGGCCGTCTCTTTCTTCCAGGGTATCTGCGCTCCTTACGTCGAGAAGAACCCCGGTATTGCCACCGGTGCCGACTCTGTTACTGAGCACATCACCGTCACCGGCACTACCATCATCACCTCTGCCCACTACACCACCGTCGTCGTTGCTACCACCATCACTGAGGCTTACGTCACTGGTGGTTCCACTGTCGAGGGATCCTCCACCGTCAAGACCATCGAGACCGAGATCGTCGTCCCCGAGGTTGGCTTCACCTCCGGCCCCGCTGGCAACGGCCCCGTCCCTGCTCAGACTGCTCCCGCTGAGGCTCCTGCTGCCGGCACTGAGGCTCCTGCCGCTCCCGGCTACGAGGTTCCCGGCGCCGGTGAGACCCTCATCACCAACAAGCCCGTTGTTGGTACCGGTGGCCTTCCCGTTCCCACCTCTGCCCCTGGCGTTCCCGTGACTGCTGGTGCCGCTCGCAACGGCATGGGCATCGCTGCCGCCATCCTGGCTGTTGCCATCGCCCTGTAAGGGTCATGATGCGCTTCGCACATAAAACCTGTTTTCCTTGTTTCTAGATTAGGTCTTGGTACCTGAGGCGGGACCTGTATGTCAGTTGTATGTTACCGCATCCCGAGGCCTTTCGAGCTTCCTGGGAAGTTAGAAAGTGCTCTCATCAAACATGTATCATTCTTACGATCCTTACGAACTATGCCTTGGTGTGGAGACTTGGTACTATCCTGACCCGTTTGTGACATTAAGTCGAGAGGTCGAAGAAAAAAAAGTAGAAAAGAAAAAGAGCAAGGGAAGTTACCAGTCGAGCCGAGATGCATACGCAGCACATATACCCGCTGGCTGGTTGTAATGTTAATATTGTCATATTTCTGTTTTAAATCAATTCATGATGCTCATATGTCTTCTCTTGGTAACCGTGAAATGTGATCGTAAATTTATCATCGAGTAATTTTGTGGCTTGACCCTCATGTATTCTGGTCGAGCTCAAGATGACCCGTCTAGAAACAGCCTCTGCGTGATTTTGCATCTGGGTAGCCATGAAGCTCTTGGTATGCATGCCAGTTGAAAATTGCGGTTGGTCCACCATCTCTCTTTTGCCTCAAACGCCTGACAGTGGTATTTGTAGCCACAGAGTCAACAGACGTATCGTCTCTAGGTGCTCTCGAACTTGAAGGTTGACGCAGGAACTTGTTTTCCGATACCAGTGCTTTGAACAACATCGTAACACGCTGTTTTGGGCCTTTCACATCAGTCTGCCACGTATTGAGTATAAACTGTTCTCAAATTAAGGGTATAAGCCATAGACTGCATATTATCTATTCCATATATTCTTACCATCGTTGTACATAGCTTACAGCTTGGCCCCCTTCTCTTTCCTAGCTTGTCTTTCCCGGTCTCGGAGCAAGCGCCGTAGGATCTTACCACTGGGACTCTTGGGAATCACGTCGATGAACTCAATACCACCCTTGAGCCACTTGTGTCGAGCCTTGTGCTCTTCAACATGCTTATTGATGCTCTGGGCTACCTCATCGTCGGATTTGCCCTTGGCTTGTGGTGCCTTGACGACGAAAGCCTTAGGGACTTCGCCGGCGCGGACATCGGGGACTTGAATGACAGCGCAATCGTCTACGAGAGGGTGCGTGAGTAGATGGGCTTCGAGCTCTGCGGGTGCGACTTGGTGGCCCTGGTCCAGAGTGTCAGTACTACTGTTATAAGAGAAGCAGTAAGAATGCTTACCTTGACTTTGATGAGCTCCTTAATGCGATCCACGACTACGAAATGCTCTGTGCCCTTTGCTGACTTGCGCACGATAACCTCGTCACCTGTTCTCATCCAGCGACCGTCTTCATGATGAACGAATGTCTCTGCTGTAGCTTTGGCGTTGTTGAGATACCCAAGGACGACAGTGGGACCTTGAACAAAGAGTTCGCCGGGCTTATTGTACTCAGTGACTTCCTTGCCCTCAGCGTCGATGATCTTTGCTTTCAGGCCAGGCAAGAGAGTTCCTGAAGAACCGGGGTCGATGTCGAGTTCGCTTGTTGAAGTCACGACAGGAGAGGTTTCAGTGAGACCTGGGAGGTTAGCCACGAGTTACAAGTTCAAGATGCAGAAGTCTTACCGTAACCCTGGCAGATGTGCCAGCTGGGCCAGTGCTTGTTCAAATCAAGGGTTGTTTCTTTTCCAAGAGGTGCAGCACCACTGAAGATGAAGCGCACAGAGCTAAGGTCATACTTTTGGCATTCGGCGTAATTGCTCATCATTTGGATGAAGATGGGAGGAACAAGGGCCATTTGCTGGATCTTGAAGCGTTGGATAGCAGACAGAAGCATCTTGAGGTCAAACTTGGGAAGGATTATTGTTTCATCACCGTTGTAGATACCTTCATTTCTAGTAAGCTACCCGAGCGTATGAATGAGGACTGGGTTACTTACCGTAATGAGCGACTGGAACCAAGCCGTAGATGTGGCTCAGCGGTAAAAGACCAAGCTGGACCTGCCCATCTACACCAGCCTCTTTGCGGCCTTCGACGTTTTGAACTGTCGCTTGGATGACATTCGCGATGACGTTGCGATGGCTAATTTGAACTGCTTTCTACGACATGTAAGCACCTTTCCCAAAGAATAGAACTCAAGTTTGAGACTTACAGGAAGGCCAGACGTTCCACTAGAGTAACACAAGTACGCCACTTGCCTCTCACCTTGGCCCTTGACCCAATTCAAAGGTTTCAGCTCAGGCGCGTCTTTACCCTCCGCAATCAAATCGTCAATTGTCTTGAAGGGTTGTTTACTCTCAGCCCCAGGGACAGGGAGGAGGAAGATGCGGTCTTCGGGGATGCCAGCGGCTTTCGCTGCTGGCAAAGCGTTTTCGAGAAGGGGGACGCAGGTGAATAGTGCGTTGGCGCCAGATGAACGAAGTTGATGCTCGAGTTCGGGTGCAGAATAAGCGGCGCTGGCAGGCGTTACAATGCCGTCGAGGCGATGAACAGCATGAGTCATGGTAATGTAGTCGATCTTTGCGCATCAGTTTCAAGTTCCTGCATAGGCGAGGTTGTACGAACCGTGTTGACAGAGTACAGCGCCACAACTCTGTCCCACTCTGTGCCTTCGCGGATATCATATCCTAAACGCTTGGCGAGGGCGCGCGCAAGAAGCTTCTGGCGCTCAATCACCTCTGCGGTGGTGTATGTCTTGCCAGAGATACCACATGTGAAGGGGTTCTTGGATTTGGAGTGAGGTCTGCGAATACCATCTTCTCCAAAGACAAATTCCGGAATGGCGATAGAGTCCGGAGGATCTATAGAAAGTGAGTAAAAAGCTATGAGAGATGAGTTGAGGAGCTTTACCAAAGGGAAGCTTAACATGAGAAGGCGGATAGAATACCATTGTGAGTGAGAAGATTTAGAGCTTTGGAGTAGAGTGAAGTAGAGTCAACAAAAGAGAGAGAGAGAGAGAGAGAGAGATGAGATGACGAGGAGCTGAAATATGTGCTACAGTTGGGTTGGTAGGGTAGACCAGTACGGAATCGTGTCAAGCGTGTTTTCATCCTCGGGGTGTCACTCCAAATCTGGGGAAGACCCAGTTTAGCGCCGTTGAAGGGTTTCCACTTTCTCCGCATTTACATCAGTGTCTTAGGATCTTGGCTTGATGAAGCTGAAGTCTTCTCCAATCACGATAGTGATATTTTTGGAGTTGTTCTTATGTTCAACCAAGAACGTATCATGCAAGCACTTAGAAAAGGTCTTAAGGTCCTCATTGACCTGAGAATACTTGAAACTCATCATTGTTCGTTATGGGGAGCCTTGACCAGCTTCTTCGGTGTAGAGAATTGGGGAAGTGGACCATAGCCTCGTTATCTCTATGCCGATACCTCGGCAAATGGTTTATGACGAAGCCACCTATTCCGCTCCATTTCCGCATTGATCAAAACGGATCGTCTGTTTATCGAGATGTGATGAACTATAAATATGTGAATACTAGATGGGTGTTGAATTCACTGAGATAGTGAGAAACCCATATCGCTGCCAACACTCGGCAGTTATGCAGCGAGAGAATAAACATATTCACATGATCTCAAACAGCTGCCGTGATGAAGCTGTGCCTCTTTGCACAGTAATTTGACCAACCATTCATGTCGCCGTCGTGTTACTTTTGCAGGGAATTTCTTCGTGCCTCACCAACGGTTTACTGAGAACCTGGGGTTTCATTCTTAGACAAAGTCCAATTAAGCTTCCATGTAAGCTGGCATTGCACCAGTCACAGAAGGCTCAATCGCCCAAAATGGTTCTAGAAGGTGAGATTTAAGCGTACGATGAATTAAAGAGTGTATTAGTTCCTGTCGTTGATCAAAGGTACGAGTCACTAATGTGCAATGTCTAAACCTCAAGACTTCTTCATTAGCATCATTTAGGTCATTCTCTATAAAGCAAAACATAAGCTTTTACTCAATAGTGCCTATACTCACACCCTTGACAAAATCGATGAGCTGTAAAATAAAGTCTGGTAGTGAGGCGATTAATAGCCTCCACACTCAGCCTCTGAGACTGTGGCACGCTCTTGCCAACCGTCAAACGGTCGCCATGTCATTCATTCACCAATCAAGATTAAGAAGGGATATTAGATTCATTGGCAGTTGGAAAGAGTATAGCTGCAGCTTTCCCAGGAAACTAAGTATGGCTTTCCGAACGATCGAGCTACACAGGCTGGGAGGCCTCACTACAAGCCACAGGTTGCGCTGGCCCATTAACCAGACTTCATGACGAACATGTAGTGGCAGAGAATTAATTCTCTGACATCCCAATGGATGCGCCTCCACGTTGTGGCGCCCATGCCTTGCACAGCACATACGAGACGACCCTTATAGTTGTCAATGCTATGCACGAAATCATACATGCATTGATCGGAAAATAGGTCCAAGCTATACACCCAATCGGCGCCAGAGATATCCATACACGACAGTAGTGTATTGATCGACGACGAATCAACTCAGATGAAGCCGAAATGCAAAGACAAACGCCGCCGTATGCTTCAAGGCCATATACACCCTAAATGCGGTCTATAAATTCCAATCATCATATGCTAAAAATATCGTCAAGAAAATATACAATCATAATATCATCCTCTAAACCAGGTTCAGGCCTAGAGCAAATCCACCAACTACAGCAAAGACCCAGCCAAGGGGCGTAGGCTGCCATGCGGCATTGTCATCATCGCCGTCGCCGTCACCGCCAGCATCGGCGGTGACGGTAACAGTTGCCTCACTAAAGGTCTGTGTTGTTACGACGCCTGTTGAGCAGTCGCGCTCAAAGTCGGGACATGAAGTGATGGTGTAGGTTGTTGTGTATGGTCCGGTAGGGAATGAGTTGCCTGTGCGGGTAGCGCCCCCCTATGGAAATTTGTTAGTGTCATCGTGTTGCAGACTGGAGTCTTGTGACTTACACGTCCAGTGGCTGTGATATCAGAGCTCTTGCACTTGCCCGTCTCACTGGGCACAGCGTCGGAACCAGAACCAACAGCAATAATATCATCATCGCCACAGTTAGCAGCCTGAGCGAGATGAATCTTCTCATTATCCCAGTCAAAGACAAAGTATCCAGCACGTAGAACAG
Organism: Fusarium hainanense; assembly: GCA_013618405.1. Classification (NCBI taxonomy): domain Eukaryota; kingdom Fungi; phylum Ascomycota; class Sordariomycetes; order Hypocreales; family Nectriaceae; genus Fusarium; species Fusarium hainanense. The sequence goes on from JABFEW010000147.1 coordinate 68,399, forward strand.
AGTCACCAAGGATCTGCTGGTCGGTGGTTGGAACAAGACCAATGTAACAGGTTCCTGGACCAAGCTCAAGGATGAAATCAGTGAGAGCGACCCTGATAACCTTGTCGCCGAAGCCAAAGTCAACAGTGGCGTCAATATCCCGGTTTCGGCAGTCAGTCGTGTAAAAGCCCTCGCCATCGTTCTGGGCACCGAGTTCTTGGAGGATAGGTCGCGCGACAGACATGTGCATGCGAGTGAGTGTCGTTCCTGAGTCGAGCATGACATTGGAGTCATCCCTCGATACGCGGATGTTCCTTGTTCTACCATCAATGGTGACACCAAGACTGTTTAATCTGGTAGCAAGACGGTACTCGCCGCCCTCGCCTCGGATGATATCGACCGTCTCCAAGGCGCCGATGTACTTGCTACGATCCATACCACCATAGATAAGAGCTCCCTCGGAATCTTCGGAATGTCTCAGATCAAGCGCAAACACGCGACTGTTGATAAGACCTTGATCAGCCATCGAAGTAAGCAACAAGCTATAAGGCTCATTGCTATCGTATCCAGCTCTTAGGTCAGGCGCAAGACCTAGAATACCCTGTGAGATACCATTGCTCTCCTCCAACACTCCAAAGGTCTGGTTCTTCAGCTCTTCGTCTCCAAAGGTGAAGACATCGGTAAAGTATCGAATAGTAGCAGAGGTATGCGTCGATGAATCGGATGCGTCGCCATAGTTGAGTGTCTCGCCGCCGAAGGGACCGATGGGTGGTGTATCTGACTTGTCAGGATCGTACTGACCAAAGTCGAGACATTGGTTGTATTGAAGAGCGCTTTGGGCTTCTTGACAGTCGGGGTTTACCCATAGTTCGTTTGAGCCGGTATCGAGCAGGACAGTTACTTTCTGTGGTGGTGAACCTATCTCAACTGTTCCATGACTGTTAGTACTATATTCATGAGGCATGAAGACGATGATGTAATGGGCAATGACGCACTATCTGTCGCATAAAAAAAGTCCTTGTTCTCAAGTCGCACTGCGATAGCTTCATCTTCATTCTGTCGTTTGCTGTGCTTATTCTTTGATCGCTCGACAGTTCCGACATGCATAGACAAATATCCTTTACCGGCCTTTGATCGCGGGAAACTGAGGGCGTTGACGCTGCCGAGGACAACGGCGACGGTACTTATCGTGGTCCACCTCATGATGAGATTATATGGTGTTTTGTATCTACAGGTTAAAACGAACAAAACAAATGTACAAATGCAAGAGAAACGCGCAGGGGAGAGCAGCGCCCATCTTTAAACAAACCGCCAGTCCAGCCGCATTACGACGTAGTGTGAATGGCTGTCCGCCCCCGGTGGCGTTTTGCCCATCCCAAGCTGTGCTGGATTAGTGCTGGTTTAAGTCTGCCAAGGCATACGGATACATAACCCAGGATCTGATCTTTACACGTTGCGGGGGGGCTTGTGAAAGCACACAAAGTACGGCTGAAAGAGTGTGGTTGACGTATGGGTTTGGACCTGCATGTGGCGTTGGACCGTCTTGATTGCACATCAAGGGATCTTTTGTCTATGATAATATCCATATGTATGTGCTTCCATTTTGTGGAAGTATATACAGTATTACTGATGATAGCGTAAGACAAATACTCAAGTATCGGTAATAAAGATGAATCATGACAATGCCCTTCTTCACTTGATTCAAGGACACCATTCCAAGGCACCCTTACCCTTGTCTCACTGCCGCCGTAATCCATTCAGCTACGGATTCATCCCAACTCCACCCCTCGTCTACCGACAAACGACCTAACCTTGTTAAGAAAGCTACCATTGAAATCCAATAAGAATGTCTCTTTTCGGGCCCTAAGGGTCACAAGAGACATGGGAATCACTTAGAGTTGTCTTGGCCTACGATTCAGCTTCAAAAACCCCGTTCAAGGGTGCTTGCGCGGCCTTTTTTCTCTCATATGTTTCCCTTGGATGATGATGTCTTTGATATCTCAATTAGGATTAGATACATGTAACCCGTGGCGGTTCCGTGCTCTTGGCGTCAACGGAACTTCGAAAAGCGTTATTTTGAAATGAAGAGGCTTGCGGGAATACGATGTTGCATGTTTGCGGCTGACGACGGGTTTGCACAGCAGTGAAACGTTGGATGAAATTACGTGTGAGACGATTGGATGTTAGTGTGATAGAAAGTTTGCTATGAATTAATAAGTAATTAAAGATAAAATAGACTCAAAGAATTGGAAACTTGAGTGCTGGTGGTTGCAACATGACGGCAACTCTATCTTGATCACCAACCATCAAATGATCTCAGCGCGTCCTCATTGACTTTGGCTTCCATGGTAATCCCAGCCTACCATTCTTTAGCACAGCTTCCAATTGGCTCGGCGCGCCTGTCTTGTATTGATTAATTTTCATGGCTCCTGTCCGTGAGGCTGATGTAGGGTAAGACAAGGGTATGGAAAACAATTCGGAATTAGATTGAATGGCTTGCAAACATGATGTATGTCCATGATCAAAACATTTCACAATGTACATCTCTTTTGAAGACTATGATGGACTTGTGGCTCAGGACGCGCGGTCGGGCTTGAAAAGGCGTTGTGGTTCATGCACGTTGTCACTTTGCGACAAAGTTATAAGTTAAGCATATGGCTATCAGGTGTGAGACAAACAGGACTTCACAGTCGGAAAGTTTCACACGTAACATGTATACACATTTTCCTGTTTTTGTTCTATTGTACAAGGCATTTTATTCTACAAGCCATCTCACGGCCATCTATTCCACATGGATGTTTTATACTTTGATGCAGGACCTCAAGCCTTGCCTGTTCCAGAGACCAGCAGAACAACACTGCCCAGCTGTCGTCTCACGTCCTCCTTGTTCACGTCATGAGTATCCTCGACCTCTCCCCACTGACCAGTCTGCCAATCAACCTCGAGACTAGTAGCAACGGCTGCCTCCTCAACGCCGAACTTCTTGCCAGTGTTCAGATTGCCCTTACCGACTGAACCTTCACTCCACTCGACGACAAATCTTGAAGCAGCGATGAGACTCTTGCCAGCCAAGGTAGCGCGCTCAATTCCTGCAATCTCGAAGGCATCGAGGCCGGAGATCCAACCCTGAATGACCTCACGGACTCCGGGGGCTTGTGGCTGAGGCATGATGGTGTGTCCATCGAGAACAGGGTTGATGGCGATGCCAGGCCAGACATGAGTAGTAAGGAAAGACACAATCTCCTCAGCTGTGCGCTTCTGTACGTCTCGTAGTGACTCTCCAGCATCGTTCTTGCGATCGTGCACTCCGGCTGGAGGATTCCAGCAGAGAATAGAGTCGGTATCGAGGTATCGGAGCATGGTGGTGGCAATTGAGTCTCGGACTTCCGAGATTTCGGTATCGGGGGTTTGGTCGGCTGCGGCGATGTCGAGAGCTCGGCAGGCGAGGCTGGTAAGAGGGATCAAGTGGTGTCTTGTAGCATCTTGAGCAGAAGTCAAGAGGTCCCATTCGAGGGCGAGGGCGGAGGCGAGGTCGGGTTTCGTAATGGGGATTCGGATGATTTCTTTGGTAACGGGGTGTCTCAAAGGTCGGGTATCGAGGAAGACTTGAAGAGCACCTATTCCGTAGTAAGTATATGTGATAGTGGCGGGGTTTCACGACCTTTCCTTACCATCAACTTCCTTGACAGAAACGTCCTTCCAGAATCGCTTCTTCAAACCACCACCACCCTTTCCGCTACTAGCACTTCGTAGCTCCTTAGCATTCTTAAGCATCTCGGCCTGTCTCCTCCGTCGGGCGACTCGCTGGTGAACATCTTGGGGTTGGACCGGTGGCTCTGGGGGAGGGCCCGTGCCGACAACCGGAGCGACATTGGCAGCCTTGACGACGGTCGAGTGAATCGGGCGAACGAAGGCAGAGCGCTGAATGAGTTTAGGCGCAATGCGCAGTGGTAGCCGCGTTACAGGCTTCATTTTGGGCGACGGATTGGGTTGTTGAATTGGGTTGAGGGAGCGAAGCTGGAAGGGTTCAAAGATCAAAGATGCGAGCCGGAAAATTGGGTCCGGCTGGTGAAGTTCGGAGCGGGTGGGTTCTGGCCTTCAGGGTCGACATGATGTCACTCGCACTCATGAAGAGTGCAAAAGCAGCCATCATTTATAGCTTGAGCCTCTTAGCATTAGGGTGAGATGTCTCAATGGTTACAGGATAGCCAAATCAAGAGTTTCAGTCTTCGAGTATCAAAAGGATGCGTTCTTCCGAGTGTTTACCACTCACAAGGTACATGGAATCTCTAATCCGACTTTGGGGAAGTGGATCGGTACATGTCAAGAGATTCAACGCTGGTCAAAAGCATGACCGCGGCAATGATAAGCTGTCATAATTAAGTAAAGATGCCGGCGGTAAAGGCTTGAATATCTCGCACGAGCTTTTGAGTTTGGGTAGTTCATATGTCGAACGTCCATCAATTAGTACACAACAAGGCGCCTATGGCTTATGGAGTCCATATTCAATGCTGCGGGTACCTGAAGCTACGATGCTCCATACTCCATTCTCTAGCAGATCAGCGTCCAGCTATTGTTGCACATTATCTTTGCCCAAATGAAGGGTTCATTTCACCTAAATAAGAAGCCCTATGAGATGACTATATCATGTACTGCAAGCTTCATTTTCATGTAAAACAATCCCAGAAATTGCTTTGAATGAATTCGAATGGAGCTGAATGCTACCAAAGTTGTTGACACGAATCACCGCCCGATAAGGGGGCCGATAACGTCACGTGATGCGGCACCACTCATCCCTGAAGCGTAACTGCGACGTGGTGATTCTACCTTAGGAGCGTCTCGACCGCAACCTCCAGTCTCCCTCGACCAAACCTCTTACCACAACCCAATTGCCCAACATGAGTTACGGCAAAAAGGACGAAGACGCCGACCTCGGGCTGGTCAAGGTGGATAGAACTCAAGTTTTCCAAGAAGGTTCGTCACTTACAATCCTCTTGTTCCTTTACCTCCCCCCACAGTCAAGCTAAATAGTTCGCCAGCACGACTCTTCAACAGCTCCCCTATCCAGCCTCGACGATGTCGCATTCTCCTCACAAAGATCGCCCTTCTTCTCTACACAGGAGAGAAGTTCCCTACAAACGAAGCTACAACCCTCTTTTTCGGTATCTCGAAGCTCTTCCAGAACAAGGATGCCAGCCTCCGACAGATGGTCCACCTTGTCATCAAGGAGCTTGCCAACTCGGCTGAGGATATTATTATGGTTACCAGCACAATTATGAAGGACACTGGTGGCAGTACCGATGCTATCTACCGACCCAATGCCATTCGTGCTCTCTGCCGCATTATCGATGTAGGTGGCTTTGCTGGCAGGTACACCGACACCCCTGGATGCTGACAATATTAAAGGCCACGACCGTCCAATCGATCGAACGAGTGATGAAGACTGCAATTGTCGATAAGAACCCCTCCGTATCCTCCGCCGCCCTGGTTTCATCCTACCACCTCCTACCGATCGCAAAGGATGTCGTTCGACGATGGCAAAGCGAGACGCAGGAGGCCGCTGCCTCCAACAAGTCCTCTGGTGGCTTCTCCCTTGGTTTCTCCACATCGAGCAGCCAGGTCCCCATGAACCACTCGACCATGTCGCAATACCACGCCGTCGGACTTCTATATCAAATGCGCATGCACGATCGAATGGCCCTTGTCAAGATGGTTCAGCAGTTCGGCGCCGCCGGTGCCCTTAAGAGCCCTGCTGCTATCGTTATGCTGGTTCGACTTGCCGCACAGCTCGCCGAGGAGGACGCTTCATTGAGAAAGCCCATGATGCAGCTTCTCGATGGCTGGTTGCGACACAAGAGCGAGATGGTTAATTTCGAGGCTGCTAAGGCTATCTGCGACATGCGAGACGTCACCGATGCCGAGGTGGCGCAAGCTGTTCATGTCCTTCAGCTGTTCCTCACCTCTCCTCGCGCTGTCACCAAGTTTGCCGCTCTCCGAATCCTCCACAACTTTGCTAGCTTCAAGCCCAACGCCGTCAACGCCTGCAACCCCGATATCGAGCTCCTCATCTCCAACAGCAACCGATCCATTGCTACCTTCGCCATCACCACGCTACTCAAGACCGGTAACGAGGCCAGTGTCGACCGATTGATGAAGCAGATCTCAACCTTCATGTCCGAAATTACCGACGAGTTCAAGATCACGATTGTCGAGGCTATCCGAACCCTGTGCCTCAAGTTCCCCAGCAAGCAGGCTGGTATGCTTACCTTCCTCAGTGGTATCCTGCGTGATGAGGGTGGTTACGAGTTCAAGAGGGCCGTTGTGGAGAGCATGTTTGATTTGATCAAGTTTGTTCCCGACTCTAAGGAGGATGCGCTTGCCCACCTTTGCGAATTTATCGAGGATTGCGAATTCACTAAGCTGGCTGTCCGAATTCTCCATCTTATTGGTCTCGAGGGTCCCAAGACTGCTCAACCTACCAAGTACATTCGATACATTTACAACCGAGTTGTCCTCGAGAACGCCATCGTTCGAGCCGCTGCTGTTACTGCTCTCGCCAAGTTTGGCGTTGGCCAGCAAGATGCCGATGTCAAGAGCAGTGTCCGAGTTCTCCTTACCCGATGCTTGGACGATGTTGACGACGAGGTCCGTGACCGTGCTGCCCTTAACCTCAAGCTCATGAACGAGGAGGATGACGAGATGGCTACTCGATTCGTCAAGAACGAGAACATGTTCTCTCTCCCCTACTTTGAGCAGCAGCTCGTTATGTACGTCACCTCAGACGACAAGGCTGCTTTCGACAGCCCTTTCGACATCTCAAAGATCCCTGTGGTTACCCGAGAGCAGGCCGATGCCGAGGACCGATCCAAGAAGCTGATTGCCACTACCCCTACTCTCAAGGCCCCCAAGGTTGGACCCACCAAGGCTACTGGTGCCGAGGCAGTTGCTACTGCTTCTGCCCAGGCTCAGAAGTACGCCCAGGAGCTCATGGAGATCCCCGAGATGAAGGAGTTCGGCAGTGTGCTCAAGTCTTCGCCACTTATCGAGCTCACCGAGGCCGAGACCGAGTACGTCGTTTCTTTGGTCAAACATATCTTCAAGGAGCACATTGTTCTCCAATACGAGGTCAAGAACACCTTGCCCGACACCGTTCTCGAGAACGTTTCCGTTGTCGCCACCCCTGCCGACGACGAGGAACTTGAGGAGGTCTTCATCATCCAGGCTGAGAAGCTTGCTACTGATGAGCCTGGCAAGGTTTACGTGGCCTTTAAGAAGGTTGGCGGCGAGGCTTCTCTGCCTATCTCCACCTTCTCCAACATTCTCAAGTTCACCAGCAAGGAAATTGACCCCTCAACGGGTGAGCCAGAGGACACTGGCTACGATGATGAGTACGAGGTTGCCGAGTTCGACCTTTCTGGTAGCGACTACGTGATCCCCACATTTGCTGGCAACTTCAGCCACATCTGGGAGCAAATTGGTGCTTCTGGCGAGGAGGTCACAGAAACCCTCCAATTGAGTGGTATGGAGAGCATCGCAGGTACGTTGATTGCTGAAAACACGATGATCTCAATGATAACAGAATCCCAGATGCTACGGAGCAACTTACAAAGGCTCTGTCTCTGCAGCCTCTGGAAGGTACCGACGTTCCTGTCAACCAGACCACCCATACGCTCAAGCTTCTGGGCAAGACAGTTGGCGGAGGTCGTGTGGTTGCCAACGTGCGGATGGCGTTTTCATCAAAAACAGGTGTCACGACAAAGATTACAGTGCGAAGCGAGGAAGAGAATGTGGCTGGCCTAGTTATCGCATCAGTTGCTTAAGGATGAGAAGCAAAGCCGGCGTTGAAAGGATAATGATGTATCGAAAGCTTTGCCTCGGTTTTTAGAACATACCGTACAAGTCTGTGGCAAGTAATGTGATTATTTACGATTCATTTTCTCTTGTACTGGAATCATGATTGCCACAAAGGATGATGGTTCAAAGGCTCGCAAAAAGTGATCAGGGGGATGGGCATTCATTGGTTGGGTACCTAGACGGAAGCGATGAAGGTGTAAGAGCATGTTTTTATTGAAGTATGGTTGTTGGGACCATAAGACTTGTTGCAAAAAGATGGAATTTTATATGGCAAATGCGTGCAATGTGATGTTCAAGTGAAGAACCCTCAAACAACACCTACCAACTTTCGTCGACATCGTCATGATATCTCCTTCGCTCGAGTTGACTTTGCTACATGTATTTACGTCGACAATGCCCAGTGGCTCCCGCTTCTGCGCATCGCTATGGACCCGAAGGGCATCCCCACGGAAGAGTCTTGAGCTTTAATGTTGACACCTTGGCTAAACCTCATTCTTAAGCTTCGATAGCAGTGTTCAGTAAAAGATAGATCGGTTATTCATACTTCTTAATGACCTCCTCCATCGATGCCAGGGCCTCTTCTGGGATCTGCTTGGTTGTGCGAAAGAGCTAACGCTCTACGCCGTCATCCCACAGGAATTCATAGCCAAAACTCGATAAGGGCTGGGAACAACAATCGCCGGGCCTCCTGAAGACGAGTTCTGTAAGGAATTTTCTGCCGTCTACCTTCAGCGACAATTCTGTGTAATCCATCGAGAAATCATAAATATCTTGAGGGTACGCGGTGAATAATGAAACATCACAATCGTAGTGAGAGCCACATCCAGAGTTTTGTCGGGACTTATAAGCTGTGTTTGATCTAATGTACTCAGGGGTTCTTTTACAGCATGACGAAACACGCCTTCTCTATAACAGCTTTCTTCCACGCAAACGGTGTGCCATCCTCTCGACTGTATCGTTACCAAAGTCTAACTCCAACACGTTGACCTAATGCGAGTGATTTGGCTTATCCTACCACCATGAAATCGTAAACAACTCTCCAAGTCTACTTGCGGCCCAGGGCTTCCTGAAGCTTCTTGTTCTCAGCCTCGAGACTAGCAATCCTCTGGCAGAGAATGCCGGACATGGTACCATCTATGGCATTCTGAAGCTCGTCCATTCCTTCTAGAGACATGGTGGCGCCTTCCACATTCATTCGATGACAGACATAATTGTAGAGGGCTCCAGTGATAGCCATGCGCTCGAACGGAGGTTTCGACAACTTCTTGACGATGTCAATAAGAGCCATCTTGTCTCCATAGAGCTCGATTCTCTCAGCTGCAAGTTGGCGGAGACCTATGAGCCTATACCTTAAGGCGACACCGTGCACATATACTGCCGTCGCAAAGTCTTTTGCATTGCGCTCAGCCTCGGAAGGTCGATAGACCTTCAGGTTCTGGTATTGTTTCGTGAATAAGAAATGTACAATAATATGTGCTACATGGTGTGGTATGCCGGAAATTTGAAGGGTTTGTCGGCTGTTCCATATCTCTAGGAACTGGGGATGTTCTTGAAGAACTTGGTCAGGGATGTGGACACAGTGGTCGTCGTCGAACTGTATGGCACGGGATGGTCCTAGCCAACGCCTGATTAACGTTAATTTCTACGTCCAACGAGAGAGTGGGAAAAAGTACTGACGATGTGGTAGGACGTTCCTCGGGCTGGTCTTTCTTCTCAGCCGAGCAAAAGAGATCCCACCATGAGCTCATTTTGAACGGCGGGTTGTCATAGAGAGTCACGTTTTCCGTTGGTTCAAGCAGCCAAGTTGCTATAGTCTATAATAGGTGATTGGAAAGAAAGGTGAACTAATATAGCCGATAACCAAAGTCTGTTTGTGTCGACCAAGTAGTATATAAGAGAGGCTAGAAGACGATAAGTTGCCAAAGGAGTCTTCAAAAGGAAGCTTCCGTTTGAGAAGAAGGAAAAAGTAGAACAGACAAGATTCAGGATACATGTGAGATGTTCGGCCACACTCCATCTACTGTCACTGCAGACTAAATCTGAGGAGCACTGAGAGCAAACAAACGGCAAGCAAACAAGCAAGCAGACAAACGCAATGCGGGGCCAAACACGATCAATTGAACGCGTCGCGACAACTTCAGTCAACAGTAATGTATGAATGATAACGCGACGACCGTTTGATGTTGTGCTGTTCAGTCTACCGTAGGCTGAACAAAGTATTTGTTCAAGGCGCTCCGATCACGCACAATCTCTTTGTGACTTCAGCCACACATCGCAGTCTGATGTTGCTTTCACATTGGACCAACCAGATTCACTCGAAGAGTGCTGGTAAGTGCTGTCGTATTATTTGCTATATATGCCCGTCTTGAGCAAGACCATCCATAACCCAATAGGCGTTTGATGAGGAAGCTGGCCTCTTTGTCACCGTCTCATTCTAACTATGTATTCTCCAACCTTGACCAAGCTGTGAAGAGTTCCACAAAATTACTTTATCATCAGCCACCAATGCCGTTTGCTTAGTCTTTCTGCGAAGCTAAAAAACATTACGTACCGTCTATCTATTTGACCAAGGTTTCACTTACTCTTGCCGTGTCGGGAGACTGGTGCAAGGCCGCGATATAGCCCTCAAGTCAAGACCTGGCAGACCACCCCTAGGTAGGTGGGTGTCAGAAGAATTGGCCGTCATAAGCATAAGAGACGAAATAGTTTAGTTCTCTTATGCTGGTTTAGATTAGTCTTTAGATTACTTTATTTTAGTAGCCTGAGTCTTAGAGGACGATTTATCTGGTACCCTGTGGCATCTTACCACATTCTGCGAACGAGTCAAGTTAGCAATTTGCCATTTGCCGCTCTAACACTCTCCACCGCGGCAGGAACAGGCACCGTAGTTATTTGGGGTCAGATAGTTCCGATCTACTCCTGTGCAGATGTCTATCTGTGAGACTGAGCAGCATTGGCTATGGCCACATAACCACCGAGTCAACACTCACGATTGGCTTCGAACGACCCAGCTCAAGGTTAATGATTTCATCCTCAAGTGAACGACCCGCCACCACCGCATTTCTGCGAAACTGTCCAACTCTCACTGTCACAGCGTTACTTACCTTTGCCGAAAGGCGATTTGGGGTGAGGCCAGTCGAACTTGAGTGGTCGCAACTCACCCTATTTCAGCCTGTCTTCTGCCAAACCGATCTGGGATATCCCTTTTCGACAAAGACCCAAGTTTAGCTGGCGGTTTGTCCTTTCGTCGAAACTAAGCCAAGCTCGAGTGGCCTCCCACAAACCTCTTTCCCCCAACTGTCCTTCAGGCAGCATGCTAGCTCCTACAGGAGGCCGGCTCGTCCATCAGCTTGATCGGTCAATCAGCAGTGCTGCTACGGCTCTGTGTACGAGGCATCAGAATAGGCCACGTAAAAGCGCTGATCTGTAGGCACAAACAGTTATAGACCGTGACTGTTGCCCTCTGCCGCAGGACAGACATTTAACAACAACCTATAGCAAGGTCAGATTCAGGCGCTCTTGGTAACAGTTGAAGCGACTGATGAACCATGACTTACTTTGGCTGCAGCTCAGTTTGGGAACCGAAATTGTAATCTTCCACTATCATCGATATGAAGATCACTGAGCAATGAGAGGACGGACTATAAGCTTTGAAGGCTGGGTAGATGGATGTTGGAAGGTTTATGATGAGTACTGGGTCAGGCCTAGGAGCTGAGAGGGTAAAGAGAATCTGTAGTTTTGTAGGGCATAAGTAATACTGGACAACCAAATAAGGATACCTAAGTCAAGAGCCCTAAAGACTAGAGGCACTGTCAAATTACTGACGGGTGAGTATGTGATCAAAGGTAGTGGGGCCCAGCCCAGTACTTAGTATCTAGGCAGAGAAAATTGTCATTGCATGTCGCACAAGGTCAGAGATAGCTGCTTTACTATACATTGACTTTCGATCTTATACTGAAAGGCTGGATACTAACTTCTGCCCGTCCTTGAACAAACAAAGAGGTCGAAGCAAAGTCCATTAACATGCCCTTTGGTAGTAACTCTAGTGCTTCAGGACAGTAATCCTTCGACTGCCCTCAGCAAAGACCAACAGACTTACCTACCTGTCTTTCCAATCATTCGACTACCTCCTTGGCATGGGACAGAAGCCTCTCCAACGGAAGTTTGGAATGTATGCTAACCCCAGTTTGATGGAATAGAAAAGGCCTGCAAGTTCAAGCTCACGATTCGATTGTCAACTCGGGTTCTCAAATCTTGTAACCACCTCCTAGGTGCAAAGGTGCCACCTCTATAGAAAGACTCATTGGAGATTGATCAAAGAACCGACTTATATCTTATGATTTGGACATCGGAATTCGAATATGGAACAATTGCTATGGATCGGGCCACCATCGAGAGGCGGTCGGAAGACGATAATAGCTCTCCGAAGACACTCGAGCCAGTTTTGAAGATCCAAACCGCTGGGAAGGTAATGATTCCTTCATTCTTTCACACACATACGCAGGAAAGCTGACCTCAGATTGAACTGTAGACGCCATAGATTCGAAAGGTTGGAGTTCGTTGGTCTGACTATAGGTATTTACAGACCTCGATGAATCACAATTTTGACACTGCCAATTGCGCAAGTAGTGGCAGTACAACATATATAGGGCGAGTTAACTACCTCACAGTGGCAGCGCGCATTTCTCAAGCAGATAAGCTTGAACAGGGAAATAGCTATCTCGTTTGTACATTTGATTTGACTCCGGTGGGGTTTGTCACAAGATTCTCGGTGCCATTGGTTATATGAACTTGTCGTACAATGTGTCTCTGCAGTATTGACAGAAATAGAAAGAGCAGTGATTCACTGAGGATGATTCTCACGCGCCGTGCATGAGGATAACATCTAGCCCTTGCATCGTAACACTCAATTTAAAATCCTTCTCAATTTATCCTTTCTTACAACCGTAACTACTGGCTCAACTCGCCTCTCGATCACCATGGCAGCGAATAAGTTGTCGATTGTAGCTACTCAAGCGACTGCAGTATCTCGACTTTAACGCAAGAGGAAGTTGCCTGCTATTGAACCATCATCTTCTCCCGTCCGTACAGGAAGCTCGTAAGTTTGGGTCAAGTAATGTTGGTCAGTCTTTACTGACCAGTCGAAGTCCATACGTAGGGCAAGTTGCCAAGCTCTACTTCGAAGGAGCTGCGTTCCAGGTTCCGCTCAGTATCATTCCGAACGGAATCATCGAGGAGTATCCGGCCTTGACATCAGAAGCCAACGGTATTGCAATCACCGGGTTGGAAGAGCGCCATGGACGTAGCATTGTCCACTTCTTTCACACTGGAACCTACCAGTATCTCGAACCGAGTGAAGCTGCCTTGAAGAGCAACGAGACCAGGTTCAAAGACACCCTAAGAGTCTACGAGTTCGCCACACGTCACGAAATCGTTTCTCTGACCACCGAAGCCTTTGTCCAAATCAAAGCACTCGGTGAAGATTTTAAGTTCTCTAAGATATTCATCATGATGAACGACCTTGAGTTCGATCTCTGCGGTAAAAAAAAAGAAATTGATTGAGTATCTCAACAAGCGAGTGAGCCTGTCCACAGAGACAGTTACGCGGGAAGAAATCAATGAGGTCAAGAAGGTCGTTTCTCCTAACAAGATATTGTCCATCATCCTCCTGGGCATGCTGGAAATGAAGCTCTCTCTACAAAAGTATGAGTAGCACGAAGGTTAAAACAACTCATTACCCCGACTAATTCTAACTGGTATCTTTGGTCTTTGGTCTTCGGCGAAGGAACGATGATGATTCGGGTATGGACCAAGACGTCTTAAAAAAGGCTAGATGCAACCCGGAGAATACCGAAATAGAACAAGCACTAAATTGAGAGCACAATAAAACCACTGTCTACTTGAGAGACTATGCACAATGTTTTTGGAAATGCTCTGAATGCGTGGAATTGACATTGTACTGGTTGCATGTTGCTAGCATAGGCGACTTGGGAATAATTTGCAACATCATTTTCAACAATCAAGACGCGTAATTGGTTTAGTGGTAAAATTCTCCGTTGCCATCGGGGAGCCCTGGGTTCGATTCCCAGATTACGCATCATCAGCTCTTATGAGCTCTCTCTTCTTTTGCTCCTCACGCCTTTTTCTGACCCACACCTTTTTTACTCCATGTTTGTACAATAGCGGATCATTTCACTGGCACTGGAGTGTAGGGAAGGGGAAAACACTGTTTCATTTTGAAGTCCAGCGCTTTCATAAACGATCAACACACTTGAGACAAGTAGGAAGGTATTGAGATAAGTCAAGACGACTCATTCTTGATGACCCACGTGACCTTTATGCAGGATATCGTAACCATTCAACTCAATACTCCGCATTGAACTGGACGACAACAACAATCACAACAGCGATATCAACGTCATATAACAAACAATGACTGTCACGCACACCGTTCTTTTTCAATTCAAGTCAGATGTTGATTCGTCTCAAGTCAGAGAGGTATGCCCAGCAAACTCCTTCATGTAGCAGTCATTAACTAATAATCCCTCTTCATCTAGATCTGTGATCGATTCCTTGCGCTCAAAGACAAATGTATCCATCCTACTAGCAACACACCGTACATCGTTTCACTTGTAGGCGGCAAGGATAACTCTCCAGAAGGAATGCAGGTATGTCCACAAATAAGAAACAGACTTCTGAAGTCTGGTCCAAGACTGACCTGATTGTAGAACGGTCTTACCCATGGCTTTGTGGTTATCTTCAACTCCACAGAAGATCGAGACTACTATGTCAAGACGGATCCTGCTCACCAGGACTTTATTAGCAAAGTCGGGAGCCTTCTCGAGAAGGTCACTGTACTCGATTTCACGAATGGGGTCTATTAGACATAGCCTGCAAATTTGGCTACAAGCATTCGATCGTTGATTCAGAACCTAATTTGAGTGCGTGTAGGCTCCCTGGCCGCTTATAACATCAGTATATCGCATGGAAAGGGCTGTGGCATAGAACAACTGTTTGAGCTTTTGGAAGTCACTCTTCAAGCCGTACAGTTCAAATCAACATAACGAAATGACCTGCCTGATACTCAATCCGAAGTGAAGTTGATTAAGTCTATGCTTTATGGCATCGTTCGATACACACTATCTATTTCATCCAGCACTGAATCTATCTATTACGACGTTTGTCTTTACGAAACAGTCCTCTATCTCCTGCAGTGTAGCATCACTTCCCAGAGTAAATCATAGCCCTGAGTTTCAACAAAATCAAAGACGCTAACAACGACCCTATTCCTATACAACTCATGCCTTTGCAACACCCAAACCGCATCTACGACGCCTTTCTGACCCAAAGATCCTTTTACTTTCGCTCAGCTATCGATAAAACGTTATTCATGATAGGGAACTACGGTTCCGATGATGTTGACACTAAGCCATACGCTCAATCGGGAGAAGCTCAATGTTCGAGACATGGTGGACAAAGAACTGAAATACCACATTTCCTCATCAGAAGCACCTTGTTGCAACATCGCGTCACTTCTACCTTTCTATCTGTCGGTTCGTGGTTACGTTTCAACCTCACTACCGAATTACTTGGCTCTTGCAATCGCACTCTTCGCCAGACGGACAAGCTCCGTAGCGAACTCGTTAACAAGCTTCGTGTGAGCTACCTCTCGCGATGTTAAACGGGATATTGGGAGTTCGCAAATCAAGTTGGCAGCTGATCTAAGAAGCTCAAGATCTGCCACGGCTCTTCCATGGAGAGGATGCATAAGAATATTGAAGAAGATAGTGATCATGGCGGCGGTAGGGTAGAATACAACGATCCTAGATTGCGATTAGTTTGGGGTTCGTACGTATCGCGCAAGGTGTATCTGCTTACCAGAAAGCTTCACCAGCGAGACCATTCAAGGCTGCTTTCAAGTACACAAGTGTTGAACGACTGGCCTCCAGCGCAAGTGCGATGCTTGATTCAACGCCTGATTCAACAGTCGATGCCCAACCCGCTTCGTCCATTGGGTTGTCGGACTCAGGGCGCTGCATGCACCTCCCGCTGGCGCGATGTATAGTAGTCATAAGATGGTGGTACTCGAGGTGAAGTGTAATAGCCCGCATACTACGCGGAAGTTGCATTCCTTCAACAGTCACTTGAGACTCGTTGGAGATAGAGAGTTGTGGTCGAAATGTTGAGGGTATAGAAAGTCTCCAATTCTCTAGCTCATGGTCAAGGTCGCGGATGTCAAATAGAAGTTGAGCAGGTGTTTTCCTGGCAGCTTGCGCTGAATAAAGCAGGCGGCTAGTCTTCTCTTTCATGTGACTGAGACGGGGATCACCTGGGAGATGAGGTGTCAGACCGTTATCACCAGAGAGTTCGGGAGAAAGACTGTGGGATAGGCCGGGAAGATATTCGTAGCAATTCAGATAGTTCTCCGGTAGGGTGAGATCACAGTAATCGTCAGACATCAAAGGAGGTTGTCCCGTTCGTAGAGCAATGTCCTTGTCAAAGATATAAGTAAGCCAGAATAGGAGTCTGATCTGGCGTCGCTCCCGCTCGGAGTGAGTAAGAGGACCCTCGTGAGGCATTGGCACGCTGTAGTTCTGACCGCCAAGCGTGAATACTGTTCGGCAAGCTATAGCATGAAACATTGAAGCCGAGCGAAGCCTTCCCAGGAAGATCTCATGCATGTTCTAGATCCAGATTAGTAGGCATAGACATATCTCCAGTACGTACGAAGGTAATACCTACCAACATGAAAGCCACTTGAAGTGTAGTAAGACTTGCTCCCTCTAGAATATCAGTCAGGATATACCGAGCCTTCACGGCGCATAGATCAGTATCCACTGCCGGTAAACCGAGCAAAGAAGCTTTGAAGAGAGGAATGATAGACACAAAAGCCAGAACGCAAGCTTTACAGCTCATATGCTCCAATGAGGAAACCTCGACAGGCCGGCTCGAATAGGCCAAGTCAATGACGCTTTGGAAGAGCACACGATCGACAACTGGAAATACCAAGCTGAAGGAGGAATTGGCGAATACATCGAATATAGTATCAACAATAGCCCTATCAGGAAGGGCCCACAGGTCCTGTGAGTCTCTGAAATACTCCGCTGGCAATGTTGGGGGTGTCATATGAGTTGGTTGAGGCACTGGTTCGAATAGAACTTCCTCACCCGTCTTGGAAGCGATCCACTGCTTACCTTCTTCGGAGAGAAGGGGCATTCCGTTGTGCTGACTAAAATGGCCAAAGTGACAACCACCAAAGTGAATCTGACCATAGGAGACGGAGCTGGGAGATGTTCCAAGAGGAGACGCAGCCGGAATTGCAGCAGGCAAGTCTTGGTGTATCATAGGAGATTCCATAGAGGTGGGTGTATAATGAAAAGATGAGGGTGTAGCCTCGTTGGTTGTTTGGGCTGGTCGATGCCCATACTCCATCATATGAACGTCTAGATCGGTCTGGGGCTCTGCAATCAGTGGGTTGAGAGTGAAAGGCTTTGTCGGTTTATTGGAAGAGCTATTTTGACTCGCAAGCGTTTGCGCGAGTGCTTCTTCCACTCGTCTCAATCTTTCTGCAAGGCTATTCTCAGACGACTGTTTAGATCTGCTACCAGGTTAACTTAGACTGGCTTTTCTCCGAGCCACAAGAGTAAAACTAACCTTGATTTGGCTGCTGGCTTTCTGCGGCCCCTGACACGATCAAATGTGCAAGCCAGGTTATGGTGCTGACACCAATTGCAGGGTGAATCATCTACCGAATCGCATTGGATCTGCTCGGATGTTAGCCAACTGCAGAACATGATGTGATACATCTCTAGGGTAACATCAGATGCATGTAGGCCAGGAGCAGGGACGCCAAGACATGTCCCCGATCGATTTGGACAAAGCCCGGGAGTATCGCATTGAGAGAGAGAAAAGATATGGAGCCAGTAGATCCAAGGTCTGTACGTACCTTTCGCTTGTGGCAAGCGTCACATGCCTTTTTCTGGACCATATTAAAGAAATAGAGAGGAAACCAGAAGAATCAGTGACAGAAGATTGCTTAGTACGCGGAACTTGATGTAGGTATTGTTGTTTGAGCCGTCCTGAGGTTCCACAACGGAACCAAGCACGAAACGGTTGGAAGACCAAAACTGGGTTTGCAAGTCCACAGTGGCTTTCTAGATTAGGTGCCAATGGATCAAAGAGTCGTTTCAGGCTAGTGTGGGTAGATTCTGTCCAGCTCGTCATAAACCTCGTGTCTGAAAATGAAGTCGGATGGAAAACAATGGATGTCCGACCGAGTGAGGATGGCCGGAAGTTTATCGAATGGAGGGTGAAACCTCCGCTGAGTAAGCAACTACAAGAACGTCGGCCCTAGATGAAGATTGGATAATGATGGAGACAGGACAAGGATGACCTGGAGCTAGACAGGGAACAAACACACTAAGAGCATCAGTAAGCGGCAGTTCTCTGATGTTTAAAACTTCCGGACCATTTATCTGATTTACAAGTTTTTGTCTTGTCTTTTAATCTATCCGGTCTGGGGGGGCAACAGAAGAAATGTTCTCCAAGGCTTAGACTACTAAAACAAAAAAGCCTAAACGCTTATCTAAACTGGCATAAAATGACTAAACTGTTTCGTCTGTTATTTCTGATACCCTGCGGCCGCTGTCAAGTTGGTGACCCGTACATCCGAGAAGAATGCTACATCGGAGGGCGGCAGTCGGGATACAGATTACCGATAAATAGCAAATTCTTTTGATATTAATAATTAATGACGGTTTTCGCAGTCGTAACCAGTCCGTCTTGAAAGTCTAAGGCGGGCTCCGCGTAACTGTTACCATTACATGTGAATGTCGACCTCGGGGAATTGTCCATACAACCCATTGCAGTCAATTGATTCTACGTACTCAGTTTTTAAAGCAACAAGACTGTGTTACATTTGTGTACCTGTGTTGACGCGGCTGAATTTGACTGCGCCGTTCTCATGAAAATGTCCTACGTAAACGATTCATCCGACCCCTGCCATTCCATGTCAACCAAGCAGGTGGTCCAAATAATAATCGAGACACCAATAGCCCCAAATCGCCTCGCTTTTATTTCGACCCACCTGCCGAGTTACTAAGCGGCGACTGCACGCACTCGCATAGAAACATCTTATTTCAGGGTCTTGTCGATCTAAAAGACCAAGTGGATCGAGGTTCCGCTTCACTAACAATGCTTATCCTCCGATTCACTTATTCAATTGGTCCGATTGTTTGTGTCGGACACCGAAAAAGGCCGTCATGTTTGTCAACGTGTGAAGCAAATACTGAGAGCATCTCTTTAAAACGGTCATTATCCCGTCTAATCCGTTATGCTCTATCAACACCAAAAACACTCTCTTTCTTTTCCTTGTTTCTTCAAACTGCTTTACCATGGAGTCAGACAGCAATGACTCCCAAACGGTCTATGAACCAACACCCCTCAAGGAAACTCCTCAAGATGATACCGAATGGGCTATGAAGTCCGAAGTCATCGCCTACAAAGAACGAGACAGATCCTCCGGCTTCCCAGACAGAGAACTAGGCGTCACATGGAAAAACCTCACTGTCGATGTCATCGCCGCCGATAGTGCTATTCACGAGAATTTCCTATCACAATATAATATCCCTAAGCTCATCAAAGAGTCTCGACAGAAGTCACCACTCAAGACCATCCTCGACAACAGCCATGGCTGCGTTAAGCCTGGTGAAATGCTTCTAGTCCTTGGTCGTCCTGGCTCTGGGTGTACTACTCTCCTCAATATGATCGCCAACAAGAGGCGCGGTTATGCCAGTGTCAAGGGTGATGTTTTCTACGGCTCAATGACAGCCGAAGAAGCCAAGACATACCGCGGTCAGATCGTCATGAACACTGAGGAAGAAGTATTTTATCCTGCATTGACCGTTGGCCAGACCATTGACTTTGCTTCACGCCTCAAAGTCCCCTTTCAACTACCCAAGGGTGTCAACTCACACGAAGAACTGCGAACTCAGACAAGAGACTTCCTTCTCAAGTCCATGGGTATCGAAGATACCATTGACACCAAGGTCGGCGATGCCTTTATTCGTGGCGTGTCGGGTGGGCAGCGCAAGCGTGTCTCAATCATCGAAACTTTGGCTACTCAGGGCTCAGTCTACTGCTGGGACAACTCTACTCGAGGTTTAGACGCAAGCACGTAAGTGTACCCATGGACCCATTCCTTCTCCTTCTAACCTAGTAAAGCGCTTTGGAATACACCAAGGCCATCCGAGCAATGACCGATGTTCTAGGGTTAGCTTCAATCGTAACCCTTTACCAAGCCGGCAACGGTATCTACGATCTCTTCGACAAAGTCCTCGTTCTCGATGAAGGAAAGCAAGTTTACTACGGTCCTCTCAAAGAGGCTAAACCTTTCATGGAGAGCATGGGCTTTATATGTTCGCATGGTGCAAATGTAGCGGACTACTTGACCGGCGTAACTGTCCCCACCGAGAGACAGATCCATCCTGATTATCAGAACCGGTTTCCGCGAACTGCAGAAGCCCTCCGAGGCGAGTACGAGAAGTCGCCTATCTACGAACGAATGCGATCTGAATATGACTATCCTACATCTGACGTCGCCAAGGAGAGAACCAAGCTCTTTCAAGAAGGTGTTCGCCAATTCAAGAATAAGAAGCTCTCCGACGACAGTCCCATGACTGTTGGCTTCTTCGAACAGACCAAGGCATGTGTCATTCGTCAGTATCAGATTGTCCTCGGAGACAAGCCCACATTCTTCATCAAGCAGATCTCTATGATTATCCAAGCCCTCATCGCCGGTTCCCTCTTCTACAACGCTGCCAACGACTCAAGTGGCCTGTTCATCAAGTCTGGCGCTGTCTTCGTCGCCCTTCTCTCCAACTCACTGGTATCCATGTCCGAGGTCACCGATTCCTTCACTGGCCGTCCAGTTCTTCTCAAACACAAGTCGTTTGCTATGTATCATCCAGCAGCATTCTGTATTGCACAGATCGCAGCTGATATACCAATCATCTTATTACAAGTCACCACGTTCAGTGTTGTTGAATATTTCATGGCAGGTCTCACTAGGACTGCTAGCCACTTTTTTACGTTTTGGATAGTCTTGGTGGCCATCACAATTGTAAGTCAATCCTGAATCATTGTTAAGAATCTCTACTAACATACGCAATAGTGTATAACCGCCCTCTTCCGAGCTGTCGGCGCCGCCTTCAGCACCTTCGATGCCGCTTCTAAGGTCTCCGGTCTTCTCATCACCGCCACAATTATGTACTCTGGCTATCTCATCCAGAAGCCGTTGATGCATGATTGGTTTGTGTGGATATTCTGGATTGACCCTCTGGCCTATGCTTTCGATGCCCTCTTATCGAACGAGTTCCATGACAAGATCATACCTTGCGTTGGAAACAACCTTGTTCCCAGTGGGCCGAGTTTCACCGATGGCGATCATCAAGCTTGCGCCGGTGTAGGTGGTGCTCGGCCTGGTCAGAACTACGTGACTGGTGATGACTATTTGGCCTCTCTATCTTATGGACATGACCACTTGTGGAGGAACTTCGGTATCATCTGGGCTTGGTGGCTCCTCTTCGTCGCCATTACCATCTACTTCACCACCAAGTGGCATGCGGCGTCTGAAGATGGACCGTCTCTATTGATCCCACGCGAAAATGCGCACATCACCGCCGCCCTTCGTCAATCCGATGAAGAGGGTCAAGCCTCCGGAGAGAAGAAGATGACTAGCAGTCGGGATGGTGGTGTCATTTCAGGCGATGAATCCGACACAAGTCTAGCTCTCGTCCGAAACACCTCAGTATTTACGTGGAAGAATTTGAGTTACACTGTGAAAACTCCCTCGGGAGACCGTACTCTTCTCGACAATGTCCAAGGCTGGGTTAAGCCCGGTATGCTAGGTGCACTCATGGGTGCTTCGGGTGCTGGAAAGACAACCCTTCTTGATGTTCTAGCCCAGCGCAAGACAGATGGCACTATTCGCGGTTCAATCATGGTCGACGGTCGACCTCTGCCCGTATCATTCCAACGCTCCGCTGGCTACTGCGAGCAGCTCGACGTCCACGAGCCCTACGCTACCGTTCGTGAAGCCCTCGAGTTCTCCGCTCTTCTTCGACAGAGTCGCGATACTCCTCGCGAGGAGAAGCTAAAGTATGTCGACACAATCATCGATCTTCTTGAACTACACGATATTGCGGACACTCTGATTGGGCAGGTCGGCGCGGGACTGAGCGTTGAGCAGCGTAAGCGTGTTACCATCGGTGTTGAGCTTGTCTCTAAGCCTAGCATTCTTATCTTCCTTGATGAACCTACCTCTGGTCTAGATGGCCAATCTGCCTACAACACCGTCCGTTTCCTACGCAAACTGGCCGCTGTTGGTCAGGCTATTCTTGTTACCATTCATCAACCTTCGGCCCAGCTTTTCTCTCAGTTCGATACCCTCCTTCTTCTCGCTAAGGGTGGCAAGACTGTGTATTTTGGTGACATTGGCGAGCAGGCAAAGACTGTTTCTGGTTATTTCGGTCGTTATGGAGCATCTTGTCCAAAGGATGTCAACCCAGCTGAGTTCATCATTGATGTTGTCTCAGGACATCTTAGCCAAGGCAAGAACTGGAACGAAGTGTGGCTCTCATCCCCTGAACACGCTGCCGTCGAGAAGGAGCTTGATCACATCATCACTGAGGCTGCTTCAAAGCCTCCAGGTACCACTGACGATGGTCATGAGTTCGCTACATCACTCATCGAGCAAACCAAGCTCGTCACACATCGAATGAACGTCTCCTTGTACAGAAATGTTGATTATACAAATAACAAAATCGCACTGCATATCTTCTCAGCTCTCTTTAATGGCTTTACATTCTGGCAGATTGGATCATCTGTGGCTGAGCTTCAACTCAAGCTCTTCACCATCTTCAACTTCATCTTCGTCGCTCCCGGTGTAATGGCTCAGCTTCAGCCACTATTTATCCAGCGACGAGACATCTTTGAGACACGTGAGAAGAAGTCCAAGATGTATCACTGGGCTCCTTTTGTGACCGGTCTACTAGTCAGCGAAGTACCGTACCTAATCGTCTGTGCCGTGATTTATTACGTCTGTTGGTACTTCACAGTTGGCTTCCCAGATGTTTCGTCCCGCGCAGGAGGTACCTTTTTCGTTATGTTATGCTACGAATTCATCTATACCGGAATAGGCCAGTTCATTGCAGCCTATGCGCCTAACGAAGTCTTCGCATCACTCGTCAACCCTCTCGTCATTACAATATTAGTATCGTTCTGCGGCGTACTAGTTCCTTACTTTGGTATCCAGGCCTTTTGGAGGTACTGGCTTTACTATATTAACCCTTTCAATTACCTCATGAGCTCGATGCTTACATTCAGTGTCTGGTCTGCCGATGTCAACTGCAAGGAAAACGAATTGGCTCGTTTCAGTCCTCCCAATGGCACTTCTTGTGGTGAGTACCTCTCAGAGTGGCTCACCCAAGTCCCAAGCAAGCTCCTCAACCCCGATGCTAATGACGAGTGCATGGTGTGCTCGTACAGTAAGGGTGAGGATTATCTTCGTACCCTCAACATCAAGGAGTACTCGTATGGTTGGAGGAATGCCGGTATTACTGCTGCATTTGTCTTTTCTTCGTATGCTCTCGTTTACATTTTAATGAAGCTCCGGACCAAGACTTCCAAGAAGGCTGAGTAGGACGTTTGGAATTGTTGGTGTGGCTTGTTTCTTTATTCTGGATTTATTATAGAACTTGTAAAATAGACTAGATTGCTTCCGTATAGATAGACCTTTTAATTGATGGAAAATGGGAATTCGTGTTAATTCACTACTTGTCATCGTTGAATGATCGTCTACGACTAATATTATTCGATTCCCAGACTATTTGTGGATGAAAACCAACTCTGGAAGTCATACTTGATCTCCTCTACCACCTACCACCTACCACTTTTTGGTTTTCTTTGGTACTCAAACTTAGGCTTTTGGAAGACTCAAACCTGTATCTCATGACATCCAGAATTTCATAACTGATGGTAAGCCGGGTTAGAGAATTTATCTATTTCTGTTGTAAATTACATCCTGTAGGAGCCTTCCAACCCCGTGTTGCGGATGACCTTGTGCCTCATATACTTTAGCATCCTTAGCAGGCAAGTTTATGATTTTCTCCAATGTCTCTCCAGCTTTGATCAAATTCCAGCTTGTCTAGTTTCCTCATTTTGGCTTCTGGTGTGTTGCAAGTTTGCACATCCTAGGAGAGTGCTCTTTCGTCATTTCTTAATGTAATGTTCTCTTCCACCCCAGGCTATTGCTTTGACATAAGTACTATCATTGGCTCTGGGGTCTTCTATACCCGGCTGACGGCCTTCCGCAATGGCCGCACTTCTATGGGATAGAGTTCTTGGAAGCTCGACAAATGTTCCCTCGCTGTCGATAAATCCTCGTTTGTCAAGCATTTCTTTGACTTTGATTTCTTCCTTATTGGGTTTTGTGCGATCCCGAACTTTGCTCTTCTCGTTTGCTTCCTCAACGGATGCTCCTCTGTTATACAGGCTACTGGGTTTCAGGAGAGGTTGGGAGTTCTTGTCTGCCACTCCATCGACTGGCTCTTTTTTGCTTTGCATATTTTTGAGGTTCGGGAAAGCATGAGGATTGCTTTTCGGCTTTACTCCGTCGACGAATGCTTTTCTATCATTCTGGGTGTTCCATCTTGACACATCAGGTGGCTCGCGGTAGCTTGGTGCTCTTCTGTACGGGGGTGACGATGTTGTGCTTCTGTTATCTGTTTCGAAAGTTTTCCTTCTAACAGTGTCATTGGTTTTCAGTGTTCTGTTGTGAGAGCTCTCCTTGGGTGTTTTATCTTTAAATCCATTTGGTTTGAGCTGAGGAGTAGCATGGAATGTTTGGTCTTCTTTTCTGTGATCGCTCCCCTTTTTTGTTCTGGGTTCAAATTCCTTTCGAAAACGTCTCATATGCTCTTCGAACAAGGCTGATTTATGGGGAGGGATGATATATAACCTTTTGGTATTAACCACCAGATATGAGTTGCTCATCGTGGGCCGATCAAGGCTTCGGTGTAGCAGAGGGAACATGGTTGTGAAAACAACTGATGATGAGCTTATCCATGAAATATTTGATAAAAACAGGAAAAACAAAGGGATTAATTTTCCATCTCCCGAGATTGCTGATTTGTAGGTTAGAAGCAGATGATTGGAATTGACTACGTTGCTCCTCACAATTTCGGGCGCGACGTGTTTTTTGTTTGTGGATCTAAGACCTCACTCCCATTGGACAGAAAGCAGTATCAGCCTACCCTATACCATTTCTTCGTGGTTTACATACACGACGTCTAATAGTTCTTTAATAATGAATGATAAATGCTAGTCTAAGTTTAGGATAGGACAGCTAAATCATTTCATCTCTTAGGATTTCAGGAGCCAATTCTTTTCACCTTAGCTTGCCCATTTGCATGCGATCGTCCAAGACCCACATTGATGAGTAATCGCATCGGGCATCGGAGAAAGGCTCGGGCCAATACTTGAGGCGATTCACAACAGCTGAACAGCGTGCTGAGTGCTGAGGTTTCTTTAAAAAGAGGAGAATAATTAGGATACTCAAGAATACAGTCAGAGAATTCAAACAATCGTCTTGAAAACATGGCGATACATAATGGTGTGAATGGCCATACCAATGGCAATGGCAATGTTTCTACCAAGTCTACTTTATCAGATCTCTTTGACGAAAACATTGTCGCCAAAATCTTGTATGTTGCAGAGACAAGCTTGATAAATAATGTAAGACCGAATCCAATACCTTGAAGACATTGCTTACAGTTTGTTAGAATCCACCACTAGCCTATCCTGAATATGTTAGCCAAACTGAACCAGAAGGAAAATACGTTCTTCGAGAAAAGTCGTTCTGGACATGTGGTTTCTTCCCAGGCTCTATATACTCTTTGATCGAACGTCTTATCAAGTTTCCCCATGTGGCACCAGGAGGCGAGAAAAAGCAGCAGCTTCTACAACAACTAATCACCGTTGGGCGGGCCTGGTCTGATCCACTACACGAATATGCCAAAAGAACAGATACACATGATATGTCCTTCATGATACAGCCGTCTATGAGAGTGCGATGGGAGGTCTTGCATGATTTCCATGCTCTCGACTCTGTTATCACGGCAGCAAGGTCGCTTTACTCCAGATACAACTCTAACGTTGGCGCTATTCGCTCTTGGGACGTCCTGTCACAGAATGGCGTTGATATCTCAAGCATGACAGAAGACTTTCTGGTCATCATTGACTCAATGTGCAACCTGGACTTGCTATACTACGCAGCTGCACAGACCGGTGAGGTCGAAATGGCCGAAGCTGCGACAACCCACGCCAAATCTTTGATGAAAGCTCTTTTACGACCTGAAACCGACGATTCAGTTGGCAGATCCATGTACAGCACGTTCCATGTTGTCAACTTTGATCCAAACAATGGAACTATCAAAGAAAAGAGAACTGGCCAGGGTTACGCCGCAAACTCAACTTGGGCTCGTGGACAAGCCTGGGGGATCCTCGGGTACTCGCAGACATACAACTGGACCAAGGACCCGGAGTTCCTTGAAGCAGCTATGGGGCTTGCCGAATATTTCATCTTCAGGCTGCTCAACTCTCCAGATTGCGTTGAGCTTCCCGTGCCAGAAGAGAACCGTACTAAAGGCCGGTTCGTCCCGCTCTGGGACTTTGATGCTCCTATTGATACCTCTGCTCCGTTAAGAGACTCGTCAGCAGGTATCATTGCGGCAAACGGCATGCTGGTGCTCTCTCAAGCTTTGGCTGGAAGTGGATCTCCTGAACTCAGCGAAAGGTATCGATCCATGGCCATTCAAATCGTCAAAGACACGCTGGAATTCTCACTAGCACAGGAGAAATCCAAGGTTATCCCAAGGTCTGATGGTAAAGGATTCGAGGTTCAAGACTCAGATCCAAACCTTCATTTTGAGGCTATCCTAAAGAACGCTACGGCCAATCACAATGCAAAGGACTATAAGAGATATTGGGATCATGGGCTGGTCTATGCGGATTACTATTTGATCGAATTTGGAAATAGGTTGTTAAAGATGGGTCTTGTATAGCAGTCTGAGCTCTCCGTAAGCCATCAGAGCAGCAGTGGAGAAATGTTGAGATTATAAGTAGTATGTCGCTCGTCAACCAAAAGTCCAATTATTCATTGAAAATGGAGCCCCCTGATCATCAATAGTTTGAGCTGTGAACATCATGTCGTCAAAACTGATCACTCGATCTAACTGCATGAAGTCTTGATCCATCAGAACAGTAGAGATGGCTGATAGTTCATCTGGGGAATTCTGTTCCAGCTCAGCATTGGTAGGTGATATCTGTGGCAGAAAGCTGTTTGTCTGAGTAGGGTCGAAAGGTAATCCTGAGTTTGGCGGACGCATATCGAATGGTGTTTGTACTGTTCCAGATATAGTTGAGATTTCGATTTGATCATTTTGTCGAAATGTGTCGGTTCCTCGAGGCGTATGGTCGGGTAGATGTGTGATGAAACTGTCATCGGGAGAGTAATCCGGGTTGTCCATGCACCTCTGAAACAGAGCACGCAGCTGAGAACTATATTTAGCAGCCAGAGAGCTCGTCCCTTTCGATTTGAAGACCAGCCCGGCCCACCGT
Source organism: Fusarium hainanense (assembly GCA_013618405.1). NCBI lineage: Eukaryota > Fungi > Ascomycota > Sordariomycetes > Hypocreales > Nectriaceae > Fusarium > Fusarium hainanense. The sequence continues at coordinate 95,909 of JABFEW010000147.1, forward strand.
TTGGCAAAGTCATCAAGACTCTCAACCAACACCCAGAACTCAGAAGCCAATGTTGTCTTATAGTACCTCCAATGGACTAAGTCTTCATTAGATCGAGCCAACGGAACCAGGGAGGGGGAGAGACTTACCGAGCAACGCTCGCGCGCTAACAAATACACAGAATGCAAACTGACTGTTCACCGGACTGGTCTCTGGAGTGTATTTGAGGTATTTCTGAGTGATAGTCGCTGTCTCCGCTGCCGCGACTTGGCATGTCTCGGCGCTATGAGCGCTGGGCATCCTAACGATACTAGTCCACTGAGGTGCTGGATATGCTATTTTTTGATGCAAGAGAATCATGGAGCAGTTGTGAGTTACATGAGCTAACGTGAGGTTGGGATCCATATTAATAACGGCTGGTCTTCTTGAGATGTTACTGTCTTTCCACTTTTGAGGCAGAAACATCTTCCAGCTAGATATAGTAAGTATAGAAGAGAATCGAGAAAGGTCTTGAACGAAAAGACTTACTGAACGAGTCGAAGATCAAGTTCCTTGAACCTTGTAAGCCAGTTCCCAACCTCTCCACGATCTTTGAGATTCACTTTTTGCTGCAGGAAATACATGATCACGCGACTCAACGACTCAGTTGCTTCGATACAATATGCAAAAGCGCCGACAGTAGTCATGTCAACGTTGTCATTCTTTTTGGTCGTTGTAGTATTGGTCGACGGCGTCTCAGGAGGTGGCTCTGTGACTTGTTGTTCGGGACTTGGATAATGAGCTGGAAGGAAAACGATAGAATTTCCCATCTTTGCCGCAGATCGATCCCATATACCGAAGTAAGGTGTCAATACTGTTTCCTCTTTGTGCCAAAGACCCCCATCAGCAGGTAGCCTTCTCCGCACATCATTCGATGTCAAACTGACGTTCCACCTGCAATTGTTAGAATAAGCCGATGGCTACAACGTTGCACGCACCCTGTCATGACGGAGCATAGTCTGTCTAGAATAAAGATGCTCCAAAACACCCGTCGTCGCTCCTCGTCTTGAGTCCAATTTTGAGATGGCGGTAGAGACGCTAAAGGCTTCAAGAGAAGGCCTTGTTCTCGGTCATCTGATTCGACACTCAATTGAAGGTACGAGACGCTTCTCGACAGTGAACCAATAATCGGCCAAGCTCTTGACATGTCACCATTTCCCATCTAAAACGCGTTAAATTGGTTCAATAGTTAAGTGTCGCCTCTCTTACATCAGTAAACGCTATTATACTCAAAGCTTGCAAGTTTTCGACGGACATGCTGTCCATACCCGACAAAAGGACTATGCTTCTGGATTTCGATATCCATGATTCAGTCTCCTTTTCTGACAGCTTCTCACCATCAGCGTCGACAAAGCGAATGGCAGCAAAAACTATGGCGTGTAGAAGAACTGTAAGACAGGGTAGCTGTTCACGATTGTAAAACCGGCCCCTGAAACGGGTTTCATGTAAAATGGGTATCCAGGGCTGAACTAGAATGAAGTATGCATCGATAACCTCTTCAAGCAGTTCTCTTGGCGGTAGTTCAGCATTGCTCGGTAACACCAAGGCCAGCTCGATGTTGGGATTACCACAGCTGTCTACTCTTCTTCTCTTCCGTGGCGGTTGCTGTGACTCATTGGGTGATGACAGTGAAGCCGTTCTTGGTGTACCGTGCTGAGGTGGAACTGAAGGGTTGTTGGCTCTATGTAACAGCAATGAGCCCCCGGCACTAGACACCAAGCCGCGAAGCTCTTGGATGAGGCTGGAGAATGCCCCGACAATTTGCGAAGAGTCGGATAGAGGAACAGTATGAGTGATGTGTGAGCCATCGTATACTGTACTTTCAAGAGCCTCTGCTTTTGTTAAAAAGTGTCGACAGCCATACAGTTTTACATACGTACCAACTCTTCGACTAAGACCTTCAATAACTCCAGTCTTGACACCAGGTTTATTCTTCTTCAGATCATAGATACAGGGCGAGTCTATACATGTCAGTGCAGGCGCTGCATGCTTCAGGTCATGACTTACCCAACCGCTGACAATGGGTGCAAGGCTGATCTCTCGAGCATTTCAGCTTACGTCTTCGACATCCTTGACACGAAGGAACCTCGGTATCCGCAACAGTGGATCCATTCCCAGCGCTGGGCGATTGTATGTTTTGATGATTCATTTGACTGATAGTTGACCCGATGCCCGATGGATGAGATGCAGGTGGGAAAGTCATGAAGAAGCGGAGTTGCCTCTCGCCGATCAATAAAGACCAAAAACAAGCCGGGCTGGATCGCTTCCCCATGGGGAAACAGTCTTTAAGCGGACCAATGGTAGTTGTAGTGAAGGTCCATCTTCAGGCGCTGGCTTCGGAGATTAATGGCCCGATGCCCGAAGTTAGGATTGAGTCTTACACCACTTGTTTTCCAATAAGCTTGATAGTAATTCATGGGCTTATAACACTACCGTGTTTGTCACATCGCGACCTTTGAGCCTCGATTCAAACTAATAAACAGACGAAAATGCCTCCTCTACCAGGATTCTCCGACAATCAGTTCGAAAGTCGAGACGACTTTATCAAGGCAATCATTGCCCTGCTTGATCCCCTCAAGAAATACTTCTCACCAAACAAATCTACAATTAAAATACCAGTATCAACGGGAGCACATTTCGATGAGTCGGCTGCGCAGCTAGAGGGTTTCGCTCGCCCTCTGTGGGCGATTGCCCCATTACTCTATGGTTACGATTCTATTAGCAACAACAACAAAGAGTTAGCATCTCGAGTTGACGAGTTGATCCAACCATGGGTTGACGGTCTCATAGCTGGGACAGATCCTGAGCATGTCGAATATTGGGGATCTATCAAAGATATGAGTCAGCAAATGGTAGAAGCGGAAATGATTGCATTCGCACTTATTGCAGCCCCGAACAGATTTTATAACCCGCTAAACGACAGACAGAAAATGAATGTCAAGTCTTGGCTGAGCTCTATCAATGGAAAGGAAATGCCTCCGACGAATTGGCGATGGTTCCGTGTGTTCTGCAACTTGGCTCTGGTCAAGACTTGTGGAGTGCCTCTATCTCAAGTCCAAGGCGACATGGATGCCGATCTTCAGTTGTTGGACAAATTCTATATCGGCTCAGGCTGGTCAGCTGATGGACCTTGGCAGACTCCTGGGCAAGCCGATGAAGAGCGGAGCGTGGCTGTTAAGAGTGGTCGGTTTGATGCCATCGGAGTGGGAAGACAAGCGGACTATTACTCTGGCAGTTTTGCTATTCAATTTAGTCAGCTTCTATACTCCAAGTTCGCCGTCGATATAGACGAGGAGAGATGCGAGATGTACCAACAGCGGGCCCGTGACTTTGGTGCCGACATCTGGAAGTACTTCGATTCTGAAGGTAAGCCGCCTAATAAACTGTCAAATCCAGCATTAAATCGCATACCGCAGGCTCTGCTATCCCGTTCGGTCGGTCCTTGACATACCGGTTTGCTTGTGGAGCATTCTTTGGTGCCTTGGCCTTTGCCAAGGTACCTAATATGCCGAAGCCATTGGATTCACCAGCAGCTGTCAAGGGCTTCCTTACACGGCATATGAGATGGTGGGCACAAAACTCATCCGAAATCTTCGCTACCGATGGTACTCTGACAATTGGTTGGCTCTATTTGTAAGCTTGAGTAGTCCAGATCCCTCCCATTAACCGGGCTTCTTATCACCAGATGTGTCACAAGCAAACCCCGAGTAGCTCCTCCCACTAACAATTAGTAGGAACATGTATATGAGCGAAGACTACAATTCTCCTCAATCGCCATACTGGTCTCTCAAGACACTGATAGCAGTCGGACTGGCATATGATGACGAGTTCTGGACCTCGGAAACACTACCATACCCCGATTTCGACCCTCCGAGTCAACTTGTTCGGGCCCCCCAGCAGATTCTCTGCAACCATCCGCTTGGAAACCACCACTTTATGCTCACACCTGGCCAATTTGTGGCTTGGCCGATGAAAGCAAACCAAGCAAAATATTGCAAGTTTGCCTACTCTTCAGCCTTTGGCTTTTCCGTCCCCACAGGACCACTCATCAAGCAAATTGCCCCGGACAATCAACTGGCGCTGAGTAGAGACGGCGGAGAAACCTTTTCAGTCAAGTGGAAGTGCGGTGAGGTGAGATTTGGTGCAATCTCAAGGACAACAGATCGCAACATTGCAGAAAACTTTCAGTTTGCAAAGGTAACATGGTTCCCTTGGAATGATCGACATGTAACTGTCGACTCCGTTCTAATTCCACCTGCTGACCAGTGGCCGGACTGGCATGTCCGAGTGCATCGTATACGTTGCAATAATACCATCCCTTCTCTTTTTACAGTCGAGGGGGGGTTTGCCATACTTGGTCAAAATGCGACCTTTGCAATTCCAGGTGACGCCACATCTGAAATGTCTGAGAAAGACCTGTCAAACGAAACGTCGACAGTCATCTCATCGGCAGATGGAACTAGCGGCGTCGTGATCGAAGCTTTTCTAAATCGTTCGAGGACAGCCGCCGAGGCTTACCCTCTCAAACCAGATTCGAACACCAACATCGTCAGACAGAGAACATTTATTCCAGTGGCTGCTGTATCAATTTCACAACCTCTTGAGCCCCATACAGAACTACTTATAATTACTTCAGTCTTTGCTGTTTCATCAAAGGCCAATGGTGGGGTGTCGAGAACTGGAGTCTCTGTGAAGCAGAGATGGTTAAACCGCCCCTCAATTGGTATGGAAAGCATCGATGAGGCGTTGAGCGACTGATAGGAAGATGAGGCAAAGAGACAGATAGGACACAATGTTGTAGCAAAAGGATAATCATGGATGATGGGTTATCTAAAGCCTACTTGGCTCTGTCGGGATCGAACTGACACAACCTATGCCAATGCCTTAGCTTACAATTGTGATTTGGTTTAGAATAATCGATTCTCGGATTTCATAGACTGCACATTGTTTCAACTCTGTATGCCAGATTAATTTCACACTATTCAACAATGGATAACCAAGTTAGAATATCGGAGGAAATTCTTTGATCTTCGACCTACAAACTGGGATATGGATCGGAGCCGCGGACAAACTTGTCTTCCGAGCCTCCTCTATGACTCATGTGTGACCAAGCAATTAACAAATGTTTAAATAGTATAAGAGCAAGCTCTCATCTGTGAACTGGTTCAAATTCGTTCAATAGTTAATGAAAAACTACTGCAATCATAACCTTTCATTTTCGTCATGCCGTCAGCAACTCAAAAAGACCAAATTGTCCTCGTCCCTTGGGACCCCGCCTCGGCCCAGCACGTGAAAAGACTGTACGAACAGAGAGTGCAATGTGGTTGGGATAAACAGCGAGTTGAAGGATGGAGAGAGAAGCAAACTACAGGACGAAAGTGTATCTTCTGGATCGTAGGTTTACCGATTGCCTAGCATCCTCGTGGCTACTAATCTCTTGTTAGACCCTCCATGAAGACCGCGAATTGCTTCAACTGCATTTGGATGCATTCCCTTCTGTAAGACTTAGGTTTCAGAGATACAGAAAGATCAATCTAACAAACATATAGGAGCGAGAACCGCTAGTTGATACAGCCGCAACTCTCAGAGCAAAGCCACGAACAGCGTCCCAACTAAAGTTCTACCCCATCGGCCATATCTCACTGGACGACACCAATGAGAAGCCAGGGGCGTTTGTCCTCGACCTTCCCAAGGAGGGAGTTTATTGGATCAAGACTTTTTACATCTCCAAGGCACTGCGTAGCAAGGGTATCGGTAGAGCGGCGATGGATCTAGTGGAATCCATAGCGATTGATTACCCGCTATGCGCCAAGACTTTGGCACTCGATACTGCTCAGAAGGATATGCAGAAGAAGATTCACAAGGAGAAAACAGGAACAGAGCTAGGTGTAAGTTGCGAGTTTCTAATAGGTTGCTCGACTGACATTCTTCCAGTCTACTAACCAGGATTGGTATGAGCGACGCGGTTACAGGTTCGTTATATTGATATGAACTGTATGACTTGAAGACTGACTTGACAGGCTGATTCATTCGGAACCCGCATTCTATCTAGACGACGACGAACCCCCAGTAGACGCTGTTTTCTTGAGGAGGGATATTGCATAACGTCATGCATTGGCTTGCAGATACTCAGTGAGGCCTAGCATACAGTATATCTTCGAAATATTTGGAGGAGAAACTTGACAATTTACATACACCACCTCTGCAAAGTGCAGATCTCTCTTCATATCTGGACTTTGGTTAAATTTCCAGCACTAACTTGGTCTGCTTACTGACACTATTTGGGGTTTGCTAGTAACACATCAGGAATAAAATGCCCGACAATGCGTACTTGATATAAAGAAACCTTTTCTTTATTTTTGTCTTTTCACTGACACAGATCTAAAATCAAGCATATTGGCAAGGACTTAGCGCTGATATTTGTTATATGCCCAGGATATCCACCCTCGAGCGACTTCCTCGGCTGTTTTCCTTTCCCAAATCTCTCGTTCTCGCATATAGGTCAAGAACGACGCCCTCTCTATAATGGAGCGCTCCTTGGGAGGCGGGAGCAGTCTATATGTCGTAGGTATCGATGCTCTAGAGCCCAGAGAGGAGCCAAGGATATCGTATAAGAGGGGCGCTCTTGGTTTTGTCATGTTGGCTGTATGGTTTCTTGGGAGATACAGCTGCTCAGGTCGCTTTGGCTGTCCCGACGTGGACCTGTGATGTTGGATGTTCTGTTTCGGTTTCGAGCAAGTACCTTGTGGATATCCGGCAGCACCTTGATATAAGGGTGTTAAGTCTTTGAAGACAGTTTGGATGATAGGAAGGTGTAGTGAGAGGAGGAACTGGCTGTAGCCAAGGTGGTTTGGATAGGTAGGCCAAGGTAGTGTCGTTCGCTGGGATTCTAAGCAAGAGGTCATCATACGGCGGAGAAGGTTGCCTGCCGATTAAGTGTATTCCCGTATTGGACCCCTCTGTGGCATGGCATAATATTTTGAAGGACATGCCCCTTAAAGAAACTCACAATAGAAATCGAACTTTATATGCAACCCAACCATACATAAAAGTTTAGGGGACACTGCCAGTGATAAAGTTCAGATCTAAGTATACCACCTGGCGCCTGTCATGGTTTCCTCGAAGAGGTAATTTGTGAATGCTTGGTTGTAATTACCGGTAGGTTTGATATATGGCGCAGGCAAAGTTATATACAGAACTCGGAGTAGCCTCATAAAACTCTCATCATGAACCAACTAGTCCCATGCTTCAAAGAAGCGCACGGCCTGGTAGAAAGCCTCATCCTTGGCAAATACTTGCTGAGCATCTGAAGCATTAGCACGAACCGCAAAGCCATGAGTCGTACCACTGTACAGAGTTGAAGTGAAAGGTTTGCCAATCTTGGTGAGAATGGCATTGGTCTCTGCTTGTCTCGGCTGAGGAAAGATGTCGTCCTTGGCTAGACTCTGTTAGTAACAAGCTTTCGAAAATGACATACGGCATAATTACCAGCACCAGCAATAGAAACAGGCTTCGCTACAGCTTGAATCTCATCAGTCTGCAACAAACTAGGATGCGCCGTGAATCCAATATCTACGCCACCCTTCTTATTAAGTTCACGGAAGACATATCGGCCACCGTAGCAATAACCCGAAGCAGCAACCCTCTTAACTTTAAGTTCCTTGCGGATGTACTTGATTGCCTTGGCGACAACTGGATCAGTCACACTGGGAGGATACTTGGCAAGAAATTCGGTCACGTTGAAGCTGGGTTCATCGCTTGGCGCAGGGGAATTTTCGAAGAGATCGGGTGCGACAGTGATGTAACCCTCCTTAGCAAATCTGTCGGCCAATCTGCCACAGGTTAGTATGCATTGAGAAGTTTGGACTGCCGGAACTGACTGTTTGTTTGCTTTGAGGTTAAGGCCATAGATATCTGTCAATAGCAGCACACCAGTTGTACTTCCAGGCTTTTTGTAGCCTAAAGATCTATGAGGCTTCGATACGTAAAGAGTCACTGCCGATAAATAATCAGTAACGGTACATAAATGCCGTGGAACAGATATTCTGATACATCCTTGGTAATTGGTTTCTTCACCCCGCAAAACCTCGGAAGCCGAACTTTCCGCTGCGACCCCGATTGGGGAAACAGAAGATACAAGCGAGAATATAAGAGTAATTGGGTTCAGAAGCTTCATTTTCTTAAGAGGATCAGTCAATCAGACGGTAGAAACCAAGAACGTGAAGGTGAGAAGAGGGGTTCGATATAAAATCTAACGTTATATAAGGTTTTGCTGAGCTTAGTAACCCTTCCGTAATCGATACAAAGGCAGGTCAGACCAGACGATAGCCAAGGTTAAAAAGTCTCTGTCGTCATGAATGCAACTGCAAAAGACTCACTAACCCTGTTCCTGGCCTGGAAACTTCGGAGGTACGACGCTGGAGCGGGGTTTTATTGGATTTATGCTTATTCACGATAACTTGATAAGAAGTGTACTGCTATTGGCTATTGAATATATACCTAATAAACCATATTTCCCTGCTCAGGTAATTACCTGGTCTCGCTCAAGGCAAAGGAATAGACTGCTTGTGATTGATGAAAAGACCTTCGGGATCGTAGAGAGATTTAATCTGCTTGAGACGCTGGTAGTTGCCGTCGTACAAACGAGAGCTCCATTCCGCCTCGGTAAGCTCGGTATCAGCATAGTTGACGAAACCACGGAGCTTAGCACCGCCCTTGACAAGAGCTTCCTCGAAGGGCTTGATGCCGGCTCTCATGTAGGCAATACCGTCGCTGGGGTAGGCACCAATGCCATTCGAGTCCCACCGTATCAGCCAGAGGCTCTTTCCGTGAGCATAGGCAGTGTCGCTGTCCTTGATAGAGCGGGAGACACCGCCCCAGAGGTCCATATATCCGAACTTGGTCATGTCAGTGCGGTTGAAAGCAAGGGTAGTGCCCTCAAAAAGGATCTGGGCTTGCTTGACGGTAAGAGGGTGGTCGGTGGTGGTAGTCAAAGACTGGGTGTAGAAGGCTCGGCCTCCGAGAGCTCCACCGTTGGGCTGGTTCATACCCGGGCCAGCGACGGCGACTTCCAAATCCCACCAGGGAAGGACAGTGCTCTTGACCGCAACGTTAGAGTTGATGGTCTTGAGCTTCTTGACAAGAGGGGCCATGGCGCTGTCAAACTTGTCAGGGTTACCGTAGAAGTAACCAGTGCCATCATAGGGAGGAGCGTTCATGCTCCAGCGGAAAGCCCAGGTATCGGGGCAATCCTTGCTCAGGGAGTAGTCCTGAATGGCGATTAGAGCCTTGGCTCCAGCCTCGGGGCTAAGGTCGCCCATCGAGAGGGTAAAGTTGATAGCCTTGTCGAACTGAGGCTTGTGAGTCTTGGTCTTGGTAGAGAGGATGATGCCGTAGGAAGCACCAGCGCCTTGAGCGGCCCAGAAAAGGTCAGAGCCCTTCTTGGCGTTGACGATGGTTCCGTTGTACAGCATGTACTCGATCTCAACGAGGTTGTCCATAGGAGTTCCAAGGAACCGCGAGGTAGTACCAAAGCCTCCTCCAATACTAGAGCCAGTGACGCCCACGTGTGCACCACGCACGTGAGGAATATGGCGACCAGCGGTATCCCAGAGATACTTGAGGACAGGGCCGACGTGGGTGCCTCCCCCGAAAGTGAGAAGGGTAGACTTCTTGTCATAGTTGACCTCATCAAAGGCAGCCATGTTGATGACTAGATTTCCTGGAATCCCGAACCCATTGCCCTGGAATGAATGCGCAGGTCCGAGAGCGTTGGCCTTGACCTTTGCCTCACGCGCACACTTCAGAGAAGCGGCGACTTCATCACGGTTCTCGGGGAAAGCGATGGCCTCTGGGTCAGCCTTGAGACGCTTCTGGAACATAACAGTTTCCTCGGCCCAAGAGCTGTCCGTGTCGATGACATTGCGGACACCGGCTTTGTCGAGACACTTGGTGAGGACTTCAGCCTTGTTCTGGGCCAAGACTGCAGGAGTCAGAGAGAGAAGAGCGACGGCGAGGCGTCGAAGAGATGGTGGAGAGTCCATGTTTGATGGTCAGTGCGGATCGACACTGGAGAAAGTAAGATATTAAGTGGAAGGTTTATGGTTGTATTTATATTGACTTTGCTTCAGTAGCTCAAGCTTCTCGGCTCGCTTAGCCAATTTAACTGACACTTTGATCCCCGATTGTTGTCGGTCTTGATCAACCATGCGCTCTTAGATTACAACTGTGACATGCAAATGCTTGTCTTGAAATGTCACCAAACCCTTCTAAACCTGGAAGCATCCCTCAGGGGAATCAATGCAGGTTCCAATTGCAGCCACACTTTATCTCACATCTACCGGCGTTGGACTCCTTTTACTTTTTGAGTGGAGAAGCTCTACAGAACAAGGTCGTATTGAACGTTGTGTCTCCACCGTTACCAGGTTCGGGGTTTCTGCTTCCGTCCTTGACCTTCTTTTTCCAGCTCTTCTTCCGTATTACTACGGATAAGGAAGGGATCTCTGCTGTGACAATTCCTGCTATTTTCTAAAACAACCTCATGGTCTTATCCGTTGATGGAATTTAGCCTGATGGGCAAAGCGGATATGGCTGGTTGTAGGATCCAAAGTAAGGAATACTGCGTGATCACTCCATGTAATACACATTTGTGATGAAATCTGAGAAGGATGACTTGAAGTTATGTAAGAGAATCAGCGCCGGGCGTTTCGAGCTTACCATTGTCACATGAATCCCTGCATCCAACACGCTAGTTGATGGAACCCTGGAGGCTTCAAAATAGGCTCAATTGCTGTTGTGAACCTTTTCCGCAATACTCATATAACAATACTGTCACATTAACCATGTGGATAGTTTATCTATTATTTACCGAACAACCCGGCGAGGCAATTTGACTGGTGCGCTAATGACAATGCATACACCCCTGATCCGAAACAATATCAAGAAAATTAGACTAGTGGGTCATCTTGCGATAACGAGCTGTAGGGTGTCAAAAGAATTAGCCGTCATAAATGTAACAGACGAAATAGTTTAGTCGTATTATGCCTATCGAGATGAGCATTCAGGCTACTCTATTTTAGACACTGAGCCTTGGAAGATATTTATTCTGTTACCCACTGAGATAATGATTGACATACAACTTAACAAATACTTGAATCTTGATGAAACATATAAGAGTCTAAGTAACATATGAAATGAAGAGAGAAGGAAAGAAAGAAATTTATGAATCGCCTGCTTCTCTATCCAGAGACTGGGCTTTGCACATGTCCGCATACATTCCGCCTCTGGCTTGAAGCTCCTCATGAGATCCAGCCTCGGCTACCTGTCCACCGACAACAACAAAGATAATATCCGCATCTCGAACAGTAGACAGTCGATGCGCAACTGCAATCACACTGCATCCACTCTCCTTCCTAGTCTGCTCAAGAGCCTCTTGAACCAATCTCTCCGAATGAGTATCCAGGGCCGAAGTTGCTTCGTCAAGGAGAAGAAGCTTAGGTTTGCGGATAAGCGCTCGTGCAATAGCAATGCGTTGGCGTTGTCCACCAGAGAATGCTGCGCCGCGAGCGCCACAAGGAGTGTTGAATCCTTCGGGGAGGGATGTAACAAAGTCGAGAACGTTCGCTTGGCGGGCTGCCTCGTTGAGGCGTTCATCGATTGAGTCGGTAACCTCATCCCCCAAGCCCATCAACATGTTTTCTCGTACAGTTCCTTCGTATAGAACAGGCTCCTGTTGGACAATAGACATCTGTGAACGGAAAAGCCGAGGAGAAATATTCTTGATGTCTTGTTGGCCGACGCATAGCTTACCACGGGTCGGGTCGTAGTAACGCTCAAGCAGGGAAATCAAAGTTGACTTGCCGCATCCGCTTGGCCCGACAACCGCGACAAACTGAGAAGGGCTGATGTCCATATTCAACCCATGAAGAACCTTGGTGCTTCGATTCTTGTACCTGAAGTGGACGTCATCAACGGATATAGCTTGGTCGAAATCGGGACCGTTGTCCTTGTTTTCTTCAGTCTCCCGAATGACGGGTGTCTCTTCGCGGAGATTGAAGAGGTAGTTGGCAGCTCCCTGAGCCATTGTGAGACTTCCCAAGTTTGCGAACAATTGTCCTGCTGATTGGCCCGCAAATAGAATACCGATAAAAATGAGGAAGAACTGCTCAGCAGTATACTCGTCAGAGGTCATGAGCTGCGAGCCGTACCAGAAGCCAAGGGCCATTACAAGAAACTCGATTGATTGCGAGAAGGCATATGCAGTCATGGAGATAGAGAGTGACTTCACAGACTTGACGACAATACTGGAAAGAGTCTCAGAGTACTGATTGATAAAGTCATTCTCGGCAGTCAAAGATGCAACGGTTCGCAAAGCGGAAACAGCCTCGCTAGCAAGACTCGCGCTCTCGCGGAAACGTGCCTCGTTGCTGTCATGTAGCCTGGACTCAAGACGGACTTTGAAGTATCCAGATCCCATCAGGAGAGGTAGACCAGCGAAGATCATGACAAGAGCAAGCTTCCATCCGTATGCAAGTGCAAGAATCGAACTGGCAGTGATATTGGCAATCATCACAACAATGACAAAGATGTTCAGACCAAGAAGCTCCTGGAGGTGGTCAGGGATCGACGAGAGAATAGAGGCTAGGGCGTTGGATGAGTTTTCGGTTCGGTCAAAGAACTCAATATCCAGTCCGACCATTCGGGTGAACAACTCAAGGCGGTAGCGGTACGAGATTGCTTGACCAACATGGCTGGAAATGTACCCAATGATGCCGTAAGCGACTAGGTTCCCGAGAGCGATGACGAAGAACATAAGGGCGTAAAAGTTGGCGTCCGAAGCAGAGGGCTCAATGGAGAAGGCGGTGATAATTCGTGAGAACAGAATAGCCTGACCAGGCCACGTCGCCGCAGCAAGAGCGCAGCCGATAGCAGAAACAATGATAAGAGGGAGAAGAGCTCTTTGCTCCTTGACGATGAGTAAGATGGATATCAGAATGGATCTATTATTTGGCTCGGCCTTGTCCAAAGCTATGGACTTCTGAGTCTGAATCGTCATGGTTCGCTCCAGAGTGTCATCTGTGTCGAATTCATCTGGGCTTTCCTTAGAAACGGCTTCTGTCTTGTTATCGTGATCCATAACAGTGAGATTCTGTGCATGGATGAGCCTAGCGTAATGAGCATTGATAGCTAGAAGCTCATCGTGAGTACCTTGCTCCACAACTTGACCAGCGGAAATGACCACGATGTTATCAGCATTCTTGATAGTCGATAGTCGATGGGCAATAATGAGTGTAGTCCGTTCCTGGGAAACACGTGATAAGGCCTTCTGCACAATTCGTTCGGCAGTAGGGTCGAGGGCGCTGGTGGCTTCGTCAAGGAGTAGGATTTTGGGGTTTGAAACGACACTGCGAGCGATAGCAATTCTTTGCTTCTGACCGCCACTGAGGCTGCCACCTCGCTCGCCAAGGTAAGTATCGTAGCCGTTCTCCAGATTCCTAATGAACTCGTGTGCGTAACTGGCCTCGCAAGCTTCTTGAACCAGCTTCCTCTGCTCCTCCATGGGGAGAGCTTTCTGGGCGTCGGTGAATCCCTTGGACACGTTCTCAAACACGGTGCCTCTGAAGAGCACAGGTTCCTGGGAGTGGCGTTAGCTGGGCCCAATTATGGTATCATTAACGCTTACCTGTTGGACGAGAGACATCTGAGATCGGAACCATTTAACATTGAGGCCCGACACATCCACACCATCAAGCAATAGACGTCCTGAGGCTGGCATATACCATCGCTGTAGCAAGCCAATCATGGTACTCTTACCAGAGCCACTCGCGCCGACAAAGGCTGTCGTCTTACCAGCGGGGATGTCCAGGCTGATGTCCTTCAACACTTGTGTATCAGGTCGCGAAGGGTATGAGAAAGAAAGGTTCTCGACTTGGATATGTCCGTGGCATGTTTGAAGTACCGTGCCCTCATCGGCAAGAGGGTCTAGAAGAGATGGCTTGTCGAATATCTTGAACAGCTCAGATGCTGCTGCTGCGCCATTGGTAAGGGCTGGGATCTGAGGGTACAGTAGGCCGATCGACGATGAAGCGAGGAGAGCGGAGAGAACTACACTATATATTGACTGTCAGAATGGCCGGGAGATGGGTAAGATATAGGTCTTACGTGAAAACAGTGCCAACGGAATCAATCTCGCCGTTCTGATACATGCGGAAGCCCTGCCAAAAGGCCAAGGCATTCCCAGAGTACATACAAAAGTACGTGGACGAGCTCATGACTCCCCAAAGAACCGACTTCTTTTTACCATGAGCATGAGCTTCCTTGAGGTATTGATGATAACGGTCGACCATTCTGTCTTGAGCCCAGAACGCGTGGATTGTCCTGATCGATGCCAGAACCTCTTGTGCGAAGACGTTGGCTTTTGAGTGAGTACCCGTGATTCTTGCTTCAATGGGCGCAGCAATTGTCATACCGACACCCATGATGAAGAAGAAGAGAGGCACGACCGTAAGTGTGATGAGGGCTAGCTTCCATTGGACTGCGATCGCCACCACGAAAGCTGAAACAAACATAGAGAGTCCTTGAACTAAGAGAGACAACTTCTCAGCGATACCTTGGTTGATTCGAGTGACATTGGTAGTCATCTGAGTTGCAGGAGACCCAACGTTGGCCGTATCAAAGAACCAGATCTCGGTTCGTAGAAGCTTTTCGAGAAACTTCTGTCGGAGTACTCGTGTTGTTCGGATACCGGATATCGTGATAGACGTTGTTGCGACGTAGGCGAGAAGAAACCTATTCGAAGGTCAGTTTGTAAGTCCTATAGTTCAAATCGATAGAATGAGTGACGAACTTGGCTACAAAGAGGTAGATAAACCACAGCAGAAAGGAGTTGACTTCAGATTTGAAGTCGTCAGTGTCTACCGAACCTCCAGCAAAGTCTGCAAATTTTCCTGTGAATTGTCCGAATATGATCGTCATTAAAGGCATGGTTGCTCCGCTTGCGATTGAACAGATGAGTGATGTGATGTTCAAGAACATATCGAGACGATCAGCAAATTGGAAGGCGCGCTGTCAGATGTTAGTTTCCTTTATCACTATCATACCGAGGAACCTTGTATTTACCCATAGATCACCCATCTTTGCTTGTTTCTCTCCATCATCTTGTGTTGTTATTGTCGTGGGCTCCTCGACAAGGGTCTTCTTTTCGTTCTCGAGATCCATGTTGGGTGTTTGTAATGAGGTTGCAGTCTGTGATGTTGCTATCATCCAGTAAAGGGTATAAAAGAAACAAATATCTAATTAGTAAATATGAAAAAGAAAAAAAAAAGAAACCGGTAGATACTCAAAGGCACTGGAATGAAAAGATGAGATTGCTTTACCAACGAGATTGAACGATTCTTGCGGAAGCATTGAATACTTGTAATACTCGACCTGAGAACTGATCTAAACCCAAGTGGGTAGTCAGTCGTAAGGCTCATAATGATATCCATCCATCCCTGGAGATAATCGATCCACGGTAGTACCTATCGAACCCCTTATCATAGCGGGCCCGTGGGAGAAAGGGTATCCAATCGTCAAGATCACCGCTAACTGTACTAGGTTAGTGCCCCCCGTTACTCGGATCCCGCGCTTCCACGGGGCCGTGGGAGATCTACCTCAGCATAAGCACAATCTGTGTCTTCTCAATATCCGTCCTCCCGTTCTCCCGTGAAACCGACATTAATTCTACGACGAATTTCAAAGGAGACTTTAGTGCGTCATGGTAGGGGAGGAAACCATCTTAGCCAGGCGAGCCCGTCTTTCCCAGGTCCCAAGAGCGGTACGTACCATGTAAAACCACCAATCTTGAGATCTACATTAGGTTTTGGTGAGGTTTGATGATGGTAAATTCGCTGAATTCATTTTCTTTCGAGACAACGTTTCTCTTCTCTGAGCTCTGAGCTACAAGATTGGTTCGAATGGAGGAATAGTTCTTGTATCTACTAGAGTAGCCTTGTAGGGCTGCATTGAGGCGTACGCTAACTATGAATAGTGTGAAGCATGCAAAGTTCGCAAGGTAGTCCGAGTCAACTCCATTAGTTAAAGGTATCTCAGCTGAACTATGCCAGATCCGTTGCGACCGATCCCACCCCTGCGGCAACTGTAAAGCTGCCGGCATAGCTTGCCAACAAGCTCATTCCGGGCCATCATCAGAGGCCCGTCCTAAACATGACAATAGGGTATCCCAACTGTAGGTCCCTCAGCCCTCTACTATAATCATACTGACAATAATCAAAGAGAAGAATATGTGACTACCCTCGAAGCTAGGCTAGCTAAAGTCGAGGCTCGGTTAGATAAACAGCCTGCGGAATTATCCTCGCCTGTACCTGCACCCTCGACTAAGAAGCCAGATTCTTCAGTCTCCCCAGCTGTCTCTTCTGAGCCTAGTGTATACGATGTTGCCCCATCGCCCATCGGTAACTTGTACGAAGGGAGTTCATCCTTCATTGGTCAGTTTCAAGTTGCCAGTGAAGAGATCAAACGGTCCGTGGCTGCGGAAACGCCAGAGGGACAGCAAACGATTAGTGAATCGTTCAGTCAATTACACTCGATACTTCATAATGAGGACAACAAGAAGCCTATGAGCGGTCCAACGCGGTCTATACCAGAGATCGTTCCTCTACCAGCTTCCATTGTGCTCACGGTGTTACGTACCATCAAAGGTGAGCAGTTTGCCTATTCTCATCATTCCAACCCTGATTGAGTGTCTAACAAAAACACAGCAAATCCAACTCGCTTTCTGCCGGGCCAAGCTATCACAGACACCAAGTTGATTGAATTCTTTTGCCAAAAGGTTTACTTTCCCACAGAACCAGTAACTCTCGGTCACATCACAAGTGTCAATGGTATCATGCGTCTCCTCCTCAGAGAATTCATCATCACCGAACACCCCTTGAGCAAAGAGCATGATTTGAAGGCATTGAAAGCTCAAGCTGAGCGAAACTTCGATCTGGGGCTTGAAACGTTTGAGACTCTGACGGTACCTAGTTTTGAAAATGTGGTTGTACTCACAACTGCCGTAAGTTCTAAAATCTTTTGTCTAAGATCCTGTTACTCATGTAACTGTGTAGGTTCTCAAAATACAGAACGAGAGCAAACCAGTCCTTGCTCGCACTCTTGTCAACGCAGGCCTTAGTCACTGCCAAATGTTGGGCTACCATCGTGAAGTCACGTATCAGAAAGACCAGAGCGGTTTTGCTGAGAACAAGCGTCGTCTATTTTGGACGCTATACGTCATGGACAAGACTAATTCCATCCATATGGGCAATGCATCTAGGATCCAGGACATTGAGGTGGACGCACATTGGCCTGCTGTGCCGGATGATCTTGCTGAAAAGCCCTGGATCGAGCTTTTCCGTCTGGTCATTAGGCTGGCTAAAATTCAAGGTTTGATTTTTGATAAGCTATACTCTGTTGCTGCATTGCAATCTCCAGCTGTGGAGCGAAGACAGTGGATTGACTGTCTAGTTGCTGATGCTCATCAATGGAGACACGACTTGGACAACGTAAAAGCTTGCCCTCCTCCCACATTTGAAATGTCCTATGCTAATACTCCCACAGCTTGATGGTAGTCAAGTCCGGTTTAAGAAGATTCTCAAATTATCGCTCGTACATTGGGACATCAATTATTACTCAACCCTCACCACACTACTCCGAGCACCAGCTATGCCGGGCGTTGGGACAGATATGTCTTCACAATGTTTTCAAGCCGCCAGACTCGCCCTGAAGAGCCATTTGCGTGCATTCTCAGGCTACGGTGGAGAGAAGATGTTCACAAAGGCAGACTACATCGACTGGTAAGTAACCCACAGCCCACTATTGGTCGTCAGCTCACATGGGAAGGGCTCTCCATAACTCGTCCTTCACCCCCTTTGTCGTAATCTTCCTCCACTCCATTGCAGCCTCCAGCCTTGAAGATGTCAGCCTTCTTGAAGAAGTAGTCGACACATTCCGCCACGCGCGTGAAATCCACGCCGGTGCCGAGAAACTCTACCAGATCTGTGATACATTCGCACGACTAGCCCGGCGGATGGTGGAGTCACAAAACACGTCAGTGGGCATGTATGATCAAAACACCGATTCGCTTCAGGTCGCGGGCGTTTCTGAGAATCTACCGCTCAGTTGGCCAGAGTTTGGACAGCAAGTTGAAGCTGATGCTAACATGAGCGTGTTCTTAAATGATGACATGACGTCGATCCTGGCTGATTGGATTAACGGACAACCTCCTGCGGCGGAGATGTTTGCTATGGATTTTGGAGAGTAGAATTTATTTGTCTCTGTCGCAAAAGTGCCATAGTTATGAGACAGACGCGTCACCTTTTAGGTCGTCTCGTGTCAGTCAGGCAACGAGATAGAATTTGGAAACAGTACAGAGACAAGCAGGCAACCAATTTCGTCTGATTCTTCCAAATTGTTCTTTATGAGCCATTGTCGTAAATTTTAATGCTGTTGCCTTGTATTCCATTTTTTTACCTCACACTACTACAAGAAAGCATGTCGTCTTCTGTCACTAGTTTTGGTGATCATCCCATATTATGGAAGCCCGGTTGTTCCCCAGTGTTTTGTGTGTCTACCTGGTCAGGCAGAAGGATTCTTTGATTTTCACGAATATTTAAGAACAAACCAAAGCACTCCTTGGGGTACAAACATGATTATCCTTTTTCCATAAATCCTCTCGGACAATCGTGTCTTCCACAGCTTTAACGACCCTTCAATCTGCTCAACTTACTTCATCGCTTTTCTTTAGTAACATCGAGATTCTACTACAATGGCGGTATGTCTTCCAACAGACGTATCTTTATAGCTTTACTAACATCTAGTCGACAGTCTGCTTCAGGGTATAGTTGAATCTTCCTAGATCATGCCACCTTCTGAAACTGAATTTCAACAGTGTCTCCATCGACAGGGAATGCATCGTAGCAGCCAGTGCTTTACAGTTCAACTCTGGTAACAAAGTCAAGTTCGTTATTTTCAAAATCACCAATGACGAGCAGAAAGTTGTGCTCGAAGAAACTGGGTTCGAAACGGACTACGAAATCTTTCGACAGAAACTCCTTTCGGCTGCCGATGGGTCTGGAAAGCCTGAACCGCGATATGCGATTTACGATGTAGACTATGACCTCGGAGAGGATGGAAAGCGGTATGTTTGGCTACTTTATTCCATACTTTGAATAAATTCTAACGGTTCCAGGACCAAAACGGTCTTTATCTCGTGGGTTCCACAAAACTCGCCCATCAAGGTATTTTATTCCGTCCATATCGTGTACCATATCAAGTTATGCCGTGCTAATGTTTTTTTTTAGCTTCGCATGCTTTACGCCAGCACCATGGAATCTTTGAAAAAAGCACTCAACATTGGTATTTTTATCCAGGCAGACGGCAATGAGGAGATTGAATGGCCAGAATTGGTAAAGGCGGCAAGTGGTGGCAAGGCTAAGAAGTAATGCAGTACCTATTGTAGGTCACAGTACAGTACAGAGTAGGTGCAGTGCTTACAGGGGTCTGTCCATGTCACAAGCCTGGGCATCGTCTCTTCAACTGTACTGTACCTCGGAGCATGAGTGCTTTTAGTGCTTTACCACGCAATTAGACAGCTCTTAGCTTATTCTAAACAAGATCTAAAGCCGATTTCCATGGATCTGGAACAATCAAGCTTTTTCTTCCTTCTTTTTCCCCTCTCCAATGTTGATCGTAGTCGAGCTAGTGCTGGTGCTGCATACGATGACGTTACCACTAAACAGGACGTCTTTCAGTGGATTGGATTTGTCCTTTTGACACACACTCGCCACGCGTATCCTCAAACAAGTGTGGCTGGAAAACCTGGAATCTCCATTTGTCCTACAACCTACAACGTCATTCTTTGTACAAGTCGCTGTAAACTTTATTTATTTCTTTGTATTATTACTCGGTTTTGTCCTAGCTGACAAGCAAGAAGCTGCAAACATCATCTCAATCAGTCGCGATGCCGCGTACGCTATTACTTTGCTTCATCCATGGGTTCAAGGTGACCAGATCCTCAGTCCGAGTGGGATAACACTAACATAAGCTTAGGGTACCGATAATACCTTTCACGAATTTCCATATGTAAGTAACTAGCCCAAGACCAAAATAGAGTTAGCAGCCACTTATACTCCCAAGGACCTCAAAAGCGCCGTCGCCAAGCAACTGCCAGAAGACAAGGTCGAGTCCGTCGTCTATCCAAAGTATGAAACGTCTGGAGAACTAGCCCAAGCCTCCGAGGGCTTTCTCGAATGGTAAGCTTCCCTGTCGTATAAATCAAAGACGTCTAATGTGCAAACCATCACCACAGGCTCAAGGAGCGGGTTATGGATATTCGAAAGAAAAAGTCCGAGAAGCCATGGCCTCCTCATGACAGAGACGTCGGTGTCATCCTTGTTGCACACAGCATGGGAGGCTTCGTTGCAGCAGACTCTCTGTTCCTAGCCATAAACGAAAGAGCCAACAATGGAGACGAGAACAATCCTCTCTTCCCTTTAATTCAAGGCATTCTGGCATTTGATACTCCTTACAACGGCCTGGCCCGCTCCATGTTCGTCTATGGCGCCTTCTCCAACTACCAAAAGGTCAACAGCGTCTTCAACGTCATGACAGCTTTATCTGCTGCCGCGCCCGCTAGCCTTGCTCGCCTAAGTGCTGGGCGCGCCGCTACTACCGCCGTTACCACCAGTACACGAGGACCTCAGTGGAAAACATGGCAGCTGGTAGCTGTCAAGACGGGCACAGTTGGCGCCATCGCAGCCGGTGGCGTAGCGGCTTACATGAATCGAGAAGCTATCATCCAAGGAATGAAGAGCGTCAAGAACATCAACAAAGAGTCCGTTGCCGAAGGATACCGCCAAAGTATGGATGCCCTCGGTCAAGGTCTGGCTTACATCAACCGTGGCAATGTTGGAAAATCCTTCGCCTGGCTTTCAGATCACGTCACCTTCGTCGGTGCACTCCTTAGACAGAAAGAGCTTAACCGCCGATTGGAACGTATTGGCGCTCTCAAGGGTGTTGGCCTGCACGACTTTTACTGTTCCCTCGGTGAGAACGGCTATTGGAGTGGAGGCTATTTTGTCCCTGAGCGAACATTCTGTGCTGTTCCGGAAGAAAGCCACTCAGCGTACCCGATCTTTGAAAGATGTGTCATGCTCAGGGCAGATGATGAAGTCGAAGCGCACATGAACATGTTCAGGCCTGAGAAGCATCGTGGATACGAGGATATGACAGAAAAGTCGGCCGAACTTGTCAAAGAGTGGTTCCTAAGCGAAGAGAACATCGTCGACGATCCCAAGTTCCGAGAAACACCACCCGAAGAGACCGCGGAAACTGAAAAGGCTAAAGAGATTCTTGAGAAAGATCCAGGTGCGGAAGAAAATGAAAAGGCCGATGGTGCGGAGGACAAGGACAAAGACGATGAATTTCCGGACGAGTCGCCTCTCGATATCGCAAATGCCGCGTCCCTTGTACCACTCCCTGACGACAAGGGAGATGATCTCATTGGTGATGCTAATATTGAAGGTGCCGACACCGTGGAGAAACGAAATTACCTCAACTACCTCTTCGGCGTCGCTCAATCGGCCGGTACTAATACCAAAGGTTGGCTGCCAAACAAGATCCCTCAGATGCCAAATCTACCTAGCATGCCAAACATGCCCAAGGTCCCCAGTTCTGTATCATCTCTGGGAAACGTTTCGATGCCCAGTATGAGAATTTGGGGCAAGAAAGAAGGTGATGCTCAAGGAGAGGGTGAGAAGCTGGATTCTGAGCAAAAGGATCTCAGTGAGTCTGAAAACAGGACAGCTGGTGAAACCAAAGCAGAGGCAGAGGAGACGAAAGACGGCTCAGAGGAGAAAAAGGAAGCAGTAGAACCAGGGAAGGCTAAGGATAACGCTCAGGAGAGTACTGGAGACAAAACAGAGGTTGCCAACAAGACGGAGACGGAAAGTGATAAGAAAATGGGTTAAGGACAATTTGCGTCGTTTGAGTTGTTTCTTTTCTCTTACTACCTCAAATTAATGGCTGTCAGTAAATGCACGGGATAGGACGTGCGTTCGGTCGAGTTGAAGAATGAACGTAATGATACAAAAGCCTATTTCTATTCCCCAAACGATCCCATATGTATCTCTTCCTCTTTCGAAATCTTAGCCTAGCTCACTTTCAACCTAACAGTCGATAACAATTCTTCCCTTTCCACGGCTAACACAGCTCAACATAGACTCTTTTTTCTGTTCCTCATCCAAAGCAACACCCTTATGCTCCACCTCTCCCTTACAAATATCAACCATGCACGTCCCACAGTTTCCGACCAGGCATGATGACTCTATCTCGAATCCAGCGTCAGACAAGACTTGAAGAAGAGACTTTTTGCCAGGAACTTGGAGGATCTTGCCCGTCGACTTGATTTCTGCTTCGAAAGGTTCTCCAGTTGCTGTTGCTGCGTCACCAAATTCTTCGAAATGAATGCCGGTCTTGGGATAGTTAAGAGCGATCGTTATGGCACGACAGGCATTCATTAGACAAGTTGGACCGCAGCAGTAAACGGCAGAAGTATTCCCATTTTCATATTTTGGTTTGGGAATAACTTGGTCGAGATCGAGACGCTGGCTTTGATCTTTGGCATAAATGGTCGTCTTATCGAGCGGTAAACGAGACAGGTATGCAGCGTCGTTGCGGCTTCGTACAGCGTAGTGTATTTCGATGTCGGCTTGCTCACTGGACAGCCTCTCGATCTCAGTGAGGAATGCTGTGACGCCAATACCGCCAATAACGAAGATGTGTTTGCGGGCCTGTGAGTCCAAAGCCTCATCCCGTGAAATCGTAGAAGTATTGCGCCCCAGTGCGACTTTGACAACGTCCTCAACATCCAGATGATCATGCAAATAGATTGATCCACCTCTTGAGTTGTCATCTCGAGCAACGCCCAATTCGAAACGATTTATAGTACCTGATACAACTGAGTAGGCACGGGACAAGCTTCCATCTGGTCCAAACTGAAGTCGAACGAAGGGAAATTGTCCAAAGGCTGAGCCCTCAACTTTCTTGTCATTGTCCTCGACTTCAAATACAAATGACTTGACTCGTGTAGTAAGATCTGTCTTGGAGACTAACTTGTAAGGTCGCCAAACCACTGTGATCTTATCACCTTCGAGACGAGGACTCATTTCTTCGGCGGCTCCATGCTCAAGGCGCTTGCGGAAGATATCCAGCATCTCTTCAGATAGTGCGGGTAGAGTCGCCAGCTCTCGAAACGCCTCGTGATTGTCCTTTTCATGGTACAGATAGTTCTGAACCCGGGCAAGAGACCAGGTGGGATGGATTCTTTCGACGAGCTGCATCTCATCACCCTGCTCAATGAAACCTGTCTTGATAACCCGGTAGTACCAACCCATCCGCCCAGTTGACTGCGTCATAGCTGAAGCTTTCTTATGCTGAAAGCGATGGTTCAGCTTATAACAAGGCTGTCTAGGCGATGTGACTTGAATAAGCACTTCTTTTCCGACACGGTAAATGTCACCGATGCAGACATTTAGTTCTGACATGTACATTGTTGAAAGGTTCTCCCCAAAACCACCAATTTTGAAAAGATCGTCACGGCCAGGGAGTTCAGCGTTCCACAAGTCATAGTGAGCAGCGCAGTACTGATGCAAAGCCTTTTCAGGGCCGCCATGATGGATGTAGTGATGCTCATCGCCCACGAGACCGAGAGGAGTAACCTCCCATTTTCCTTGACGGTCTCTCTTGTTGATAGCGCTCCGGATGTTTACCCCGCCGATAGGGCGGACTTTGCCTGTTCGCAAGCTGAGAAGGGTATCTGTGGGAGGGGGAGGAGCAGGACCTACAGCGGAGATTCCAAAGTTGGGATACATGATGGCAGTTGTTGCTTTCGGTGTTTGTTGATGTTGAGATAATTTTGGTACGATGTTGAGTCAAGCATAGAAATTTAGGCATCCTCCACTTGCCTGATAAAGCAGGTCCTCAAATTCCCTATCGTTATCACCTAGCTTGGCTCTGACTGGCTAGAGGTTCATTCCTGACTAAGGTTGTTGGCTCTAAGAAGAGTGGCTTCGATATGTTTCCTCTTATTCATATCCAACTATAATCTGTGGTTGTTTAATTGTGTTGATTTGAACTGTACGACTTGATAACTGACCTTCAAGACCCTTATATGGATAACCTTCCTAATCACTCAATTATAATCTTTTCGTTTTCTCTTCCCACCCCAAACATGCCTAATATTTCTCGCCGGCCCTCCAAAGCTTCCATTGCATCCTTGAAAGCCTGAGCGGAATCAATTGTCCAAGACAACAACCTTGTACAACGCATATATCTCTCTCTTAGAACTCCAACGAGTTCCTGTTTGTTCTTATACGATCCCAGCCATGACTCAGGCAACTCAAAGATGTCGTCAACTGATCTAGGGAATAAACTCGATTCTTGCTTGAGGGCTATCGAGATCAGTCCGTTGAATCGTTTGAAAAGAAGGCCCCAGGCGGCTTTTAAGCCACTTATCTCAGCCTCGATTTTGCCAGACTTTTCTTTCCGTCTGTGTGGTTGCTTCTGGGAATCGTCAATTGTCGAGAAGGTATTTAGAACCTTACCACAATAGCTCAGGTCGTCCTGTGCTGCGCTCAAGTCTAATTCGGCCAGTTTTTCAAAGATTTGCACGCTCCAAAAATGCTCAAGTCCCAAAAGCTCTGTAAAGAAATCGTCGACCAACGATGACTCGTGCTTGCTGGTCCAGTCTGGGTCTTGTTCAAGTTGGAGCCTCCAGGCAGTGATATCATCTTCCGAAACAGATGGTGATTCGATCTCAGTGATGACCGCATATCTGGAATAAAGGTTCATGGCATCCATACGTTGATTCACCAAAAACGAATCGGCTGAGTTGCATGTGATCAATTCGTCTTCCCTCGGTTGAATTAGGTATCTCCATTGGTACAGGAACGTAATAATATCCAGGGTCAAGGGATAGGTTGCTTCGAGGATACATGTTCTATCGAATTCCGGATGTTTACTGTAAAGATGCTGCTTGCCTATCGAGTATATGATTGCAGATGCGCATGGGTAGATAAGCTTATACGTAATGACGTTGTCTCGACGGATATGTTTGTCAGCGACAAAGAGTGTTCTGCAGCCCGGGATCTTGACCAAAGCCAGGAAATCACTCGACACCAGGATTCGTTCTGGTGTGTTTCGTAAGGTTGCCATTGGACCACTGACGGCGAGGGTTACCACACCTTGGCGAAGCATTCGGTAATGGTTCTCTCTATGGACACCATCAATTGTGCTGTTTGGCGACAAGCGAATGAAGTCGGCACGTTTCAACTCTGCAATCTCGTATCCCGATGTAATGAGACAGCCTGTTTCAGCATCCACTGCTCTGTAATATCTTTCCGGGTCTGGTTCTCCTGTCTCAATTTCAGAGGTCGAAAGCGTGACGTTCTTGCGAAGGGATTTCATCGAGCGGTTCCAGATGGGTTGAGATGAGGTCGAACTAGGTGCCGATAGAGCAGGGATCTTATCTGACGCTTCGTTTATACCATTCTGAATATCGCCTAACCTCTGGGAAATATCAGCCACGACGAATGGTCTCTCTTGTAGGTCCCACATGGGAACCCAGCTAGGGATGCCATAAGTTTTACGTTGCTTCATGTTGGTCAATGATTCTGTAAGTTCAAGGATTTCGGGTCTTCCCTTGCGCTGTATGAGGTATGCGGCAGTTCCAATGTATACTTCGCGAACCATAAGATTGTAGTTTGCTTTCAAGATGTCGGCTTCTTCTAAATCAACTAGTCCAAGTAGGCCATAGATCTTATCACGGAGGTCCGTCATACGACATGACGCGGTCGCAGCGAGGACCTGCACAAGGTCACTCTTGACATACGGGCCAATCGTCCCAATATGCGTAGTCCACCACGGGACAACAACGCCGCTTATGCGAGCCTTGGCTATCGTATTGAATGTGATTGGTGTTGACTCATCAGCACAATGCAAAACAACGGTTCGAGCGAGCAGGATTTCCTGCACCACCCATAGACGCGAAAAGAATGGTCGCTCAAAGAATGGGTCCAGTATTGTCGATGCATGGCTTGCAAATTGTGTCATTCTTGGGTCGGTTGACTCAGCAATGCCCTTGAGAAGTGAGATAGCATTGATACCATTGTTTTGATTCTCTCCAACATAGGCATGAACAACGGTTGCTTTGGAGAAGATGTCATCCATCATGGCGACCTGATACGATCTTTCATCGAGGTCAGACTGGTTGATACAAATCGAATCTACCCAGACGAAAACTGATTCTAGTTCTTGGCGCAAATGGCGAAGCGCTTGATGACAGCTCGAGGTAATTGGTAGAGCCCTGTTGCCCCGTCCAATGAATATACGTTGACAAAGAGAGGCATCGTTGTTAGCGTTAGCCCAGGTGTATGACAGAGCCTCGTAAGCAGGCGGGTTGTCCACGTCAACTACCAGTAGGCGACCCTCAAGCGCCTTCTCAAGAGAAGCAGGAAGAAGCTCCAGGATCCTTATGTGTGAGGCTTTTGTGAACTCGGGATAGACCACCGCTTGGATCTGACTTGGTTGGTGAGATGTCAGTTTTAGTGACGGGCTTCGAAACTCACTTCTCGCCCGTAAGCATCGCTCACTGTGGCGGTCTGGTGGGTAATGCCAGTACAAACCATGCCCTGGCTGGCCTTGACTTCTTGTAAGACTTTTTTTATATTCTCTTCGGATATCTCGGTCAGGTAATTGACGCATGATGGCCACGATAAGGGTGCGATAGCCTCTGATAGGTGCTCTTCCTCTTCATTGACAGACGCCGCGACAGGGTCGGCAACATGGTCAACGGAGAATTCAAGAGGACCAATTGTTCCGCAGGCTTGACAAGTCCATAATTTTCCGTCGAACGGGATTGGATCTATCCGGCGACAATTAGGGTCGTGCCAGTCCATGGTGAAAGAAAATGATACGGTGAACTACCTAGAAAGTGGGGTGTTGAAGTCAGTTTTATAGGTAAGCAGCTGAACTTGTCTAACGAGGCTAATAACGAGGCTGTGCCTTACAAGGCAGACTCCAGAATACCTAGACAAGCTTTTTGAGAAGACTTCATCCTCTTTCCTTTCTACAAATTTCTTTTCGGGGCCGCCATTCTGCCTTCACGGGGCGTCCTGTCGTCTTGTCAACCACCGGACTTCCACATCATCACAATGCGACCTATTTGAATTAAGCACTTGACTTGATCTGCATAAATAACCTATGCAATAAATTGATATCGGGTCTCCTCCTATAACTATGTCTCAATTTCCTTTGTTTGACATGGCGACCGTGAATCTGAGGTCATTTGTGGGCAATCCCAGATGACCTTTCAGTAGTCTGGTATATCGGCATACGACTCGACACAACTCGAACAAAATATCCAATATTGCAAGTGAATCTCACAGTCTAAGTAGAGTTCATTCCCTTCGCGACTTTGTATCGTCTCTTTCAAACAATTTGCAGCCTTGATGTGATCCACTTCATCCATCCACGATCTGCTAGATAAGATCCAATCCGGATATATCTGTATCTCAGGAGAACACACAGTGTTACACCTCCCCTAGCAAGCGACCGTGACAGTACAAATAACTTGTCAACACACTATGAGGGCAGCCCGAATGCAATACGCCATTTCGCCAACGCTACCGAGCTGGAAAACATCATTTCGCGACAACATGAGCCGCTCCCTTGCTTTCATTCCGCCTGCGCTCCCTCTCTTCTGTATCAGCGCATGTGGAACAAACGACACTCTGAGTATATGAAGTCGTAGCTACTCCATAGCACCGACCGACATAGTAGTTGTCGTTCCGGCTGTCGAAGGGTTGCTGGGATCTTAGGCCACAGTTCTCGATCGGGTTCTGAATTGCGTCGACATGCCCGCATCGGATGCACTCCTCTCTCGTCTCTGTTTGTGTACACATGGTGGATGTTGAAAAAGCGGTTTATATCGGTGTTTTGTTTCAGGTGGTTTATATTGACGCGTGTTGTTTGGAAGAGGTTCGCTAAGCGAAAGGCGTATGTATCATGGACCAGGTTCAGATTCTTGGCCGGACAAACCTGGAGGGTTATGTACCCGGATATATAGCCTGTCAGCTGGTTCGCAACTTGATAAACGTGAGCCTGGTCCTGCCTAGACGAGGCAGACGAATTACCAGATCAGGCGGTGTGATTTGCCTATTGAAATGCAGTGTTACACAAATACTTCTGATAAATGATACTCTTGAGCATGTCTGATTATTGAAAATGATCACAAGAACATCCCCCATGCCTTTATATTACTATACCTCATCAGCTTATCTCTCTTTGTTTACCAAGACGGGTATAATGGTTCTTTTCTCGCACACATAGCTTTGCTGTTTTGATGTTCAGCAGCTATTTCATGTTTGAAAATCATATTGTGTTTTTATACCTCGCAATTGCACTTTATGCCCAAGTCTCAAAGAGGCCCCTCAAGTATACGAGTACGAATAGGAATACCCGGTGCGTTTACCAACGTAGGTATTTCCAAAAACGTTATTGCGCAGGTAAGGTAAGGCACGCCACTTGATAACGAACAAACGATCTCCCAATTCGCCTCCATCACCCGTTGCTTTCTCCCGTTTGCTCGTAGTGTCACGGTGACATCAAGTACCGAGTCATATACATCTTAAATATGTCACCTAATTGTGTTTCGAGCAATGGCCGCTGCTGGCATACTACCAAGCTCTTTGGTCTACGGCTTAATCTAGGTAGTCTGAGAAACATATGTTCGAAAGGTAGTACCTCTAATATATTGTTGCTTAGACATTCACCGATTTCTCAGAAAGCAGGGATGCAGAGTAGCATATCTCTTTGGATGATACCTACCAATGAAACTAGAACCGTCGTCAATATCTAGTCGAAGTGACCCTGGGTGAACTTCGCTATCTTAAGAGTCGCATCAGGATGAAGTCCTCCACTTGGTTGATAGGAGTCCGGTCAATGGGCCAATATAGGCTGTTAACTCTTGGATCCCCTTCTGCGTGTAATCCAATACAAGGTCAATATATCTACCGCACCATCGCCGATAAAATCAAAACCGAAGCTTTGACAACGGCCCTTAAGCATCGTTTTCATGCGGAACCCCTTTGATGATGAAGCCTTTTCTTCGACATTTGAATATTCATGTTCTGAGATTAACATATGCGTTCCAGTTCTCGGGGGCTAGCATCATCTCAGTTGGTCGTCGATTTTGATACTCTCGTCTAAAGAAACAGATATGTCTGCCTCAATACCGTTTCCCGTCTTCCAGCATAAGTTTCACGGACGTATGACTGGCATCTAGGTCGATGTCGTCGATGGCTTTAGCAGTTCCAAGGCTATAGAAGTCGAGCCGAAGAGCATTTCAATTCATATGTGCATCACCCATATTTCTCCTACAATCGCTGCCCACCAAGCTTCTAGTAACAGGTGAAAGGAAACTTGAGCTCTGTGTAAGAAACAGATGAGATTAGCGTCCCGTCGCTCTGAGCTATGTCACAAGGACTGTCTCAATCACACCCAGAAGTCACAGGGCTTACTTTTCGGGTGAGGCGGACACGAAGAATGGCCATTACCGCGATTATATATAGAAATAAAATGAAAACTCCGTTACTTATTAGAGCCTTCAGCATGATGTGGTTCTTATCCAGCTTGAGTAAGGTCTCAGTGCAGATCATCCGGCTACAAAAAGTGGCATGCAGTGAAGATCATGGTACGTGGAACCTGCAGAGAAACGGAAACGGCCGAGATAAACCAAAACCACAAGGTTCCCTGCTCTATGCCGGCAGGTACCTGAAAGTAGCTGTCTGAGACAAGTAACATGATGATGTTGGGGCAGAGAAAAAAACAACGTGGCATAGGTAGGTCGAGTAGGTACTTGGTAGGCAGGTATAGGTATAGACAAGTCAGTGACAAAAGAATTGTCTACCAGTGTTCAGGCCGCCGAATTAATGAAGTAGCCTGAGAGCTGGTCTAAGCTGGTATACGATAACTAAATTATTTTGTCCTCCATGCTCAGAGCGGCTAACCTTTTGTTCTGACGCCCTACGGTACCTAGGGAATGGGAAATACGTAAAGAATGCGGTGAGGTTAATCGAGACTCGCCTGAATTCACCAACTGTACTGTGTCAGGCCATGACAAGCAACATGAAAGAACGCGACGAAAAACGATAATAGGGAAACTATAATTGAAGATCTCCTTTGACCGTCTTCAGTACAGGACAGGACAGTGAGCGCTGGAGGGCATGCTGAAGTTCATTTGGAATGGGGAAACACAAATGATGGCAGTTTCAAAAAGGTGGCTGAAAATGTTGCATTTTGTCATGACAGCGCAGCGCTTTTCTGACCCTGGACCTTGGTACTGTCCAGTAGTGGCATCTGGAATCTAGAAGTAGAAGCGGTGATGCTGACAGGGTGTCAGATCCACGTTTATATGCGTCTATTGAGGTCAATATTTATTTAATCACCCGGTCAGTATTCAACAAAGACGTCGTCAATAGGTGTGATGTCAGCCACCACCTCAGTGGCTCTTTTTCTGGTAACAAGGTTAGCGCCTGGTATGCGTGAGCGCCAAAAGCGTTTTTGGACAACGTGAATTGGAGTCTGTGGTGGTGCTTGTGCTGAGCTGTCAAGAATGGCGATGACGATGACGATGATGGTGTGTGGAAGGCGACAATTGCGTCACGGACAGCTGCTAATCAGTAATCTGACCACTACCATTTCGAAGTTATGTAGATAAATAAATATTGTATGCACCGCTTTCAAGAAAGTACTGTAGTGAATAGAAGTCGGAGCTGAGCTGAACATCGAGACAGCTCACGAAATAAAACAATGCAGATAACCAAGACATGCATGAAAGTTTCCGTCGGGTCCATCTTGATGAGGGACAGGACCAAGACCAAGACCAAGCAAGACCCGACAACAGGGGAACAATGGTCTAGGCTTAGACGCGATACTTTAAAGGTACCTCGGCGCCCTAGATGCATCCGCTGAGCCCGATGCCTTCCATAATAGCCCCTGAACAAGAGGCACAGTCCATGATGGATGGAGAACCCCAATACGTGTACGGATACTCTGGCAATCAAAGCCCAATGTCAGTCAAACCTGATTCTTTGCTTAGTGCGTGATGTATTTATGCGACAGATTCAGATCCAAATTTGAAGTCAAGCATCGGCTACTGGCGTTACAGATTACGATGAACGACGGGTTAATTTCCCCCTGTCTTTAATCTTCCACTGCCTGACTCCATGCCAACTGGACTGGGCTGAAATGCAATTTTTAGTGTCTTCCTCCTAGCTCGTCCATCCAGTGGGTACTTCACATGTACTCTCCACCTTGAAACCTTCCTTGATCCCCGTAACTCCCGCCCGGCTCGTCTAGTCTAGGTGGTCCCTTCCCTTCTAAAACTTGAACCTTCCCTTCCCGACTGTTTTACCACCGCCCGCTGCCAACTCAGCGCAACTTCCTTGGCTTTGTGGCCTCCAATCCAACTCCAACCTCTCGATTCCACGATACCTCACTTGCCATCCGCTTCTCTCCTTGCTTCAACTTCGCTCCTTTCTTCTCTTTTCTAGTCATTTCCTTTTGTTTAATATACTTCACCGGAATTCCTTCTAACTTTTCAGGGCTGGGCTGTGATCAGCCGAGACGCGAGCGCAATGAACGCCATCCAGCAAAAGTGTCGGCCGAAACACCAGGTCCTCGTCTTAAAATGCTATCCCCGGACCACGAAAGGCGCTGTGGATGTCAAGCCCAATAGCAGCGAGCTCAGTTACCTCTTATACTACGCCACAAGTCGTCGGTCCAAGATACAAAAGATTGGTGCCTTTCTTGAGAAGAAGACAGCCAGCGATGTCTGGCGCCTGCGTATTGGGTATGTCGCATCGTCTTGGACTTCAAACGTCAACGTGTCAGATTCGTTAGAATCAACAGTTCCGCCTCGTCACGACTGAAAATTACTATAGCCCAGTCGAAATCCATGATTGCTAATCCTTACCCTTTTGTAGAAATGTCCAAGTCACTCTACAGATCCTATCAGCCTTGATGGAAAAACTTCACAAGGATTCCGTCCTTATTGCTCCATTCGTCCTCAAGATCCTCGACAGCGTCCTCAGATCCGACGACATTACCATGATCGAGTCCTCACTCCCTACATTCGGCGCCTTCTGTGATTACCACGACGCGGCTTTTCTCCTGGCAGATCAGACCTACCTGCGTCAATACGAGGAAATTGTTCGGTTATACGCTCAGCTAGCTTCGACAAAACCCGCTCCAGGTAAGGAGTCGCTCACCACTCCTGTCAAAGTTCGCTGGAGGAACGCAGGCCTTGAGGCTATTCGCAGCGTTTCCACAGCGGACGCCCTGTCTTCCATAACAGGTAGCCAAATGGATGTCATTATGCCCCGAATTCTCGAGAACCTCTGGTCCGACACCCCCGACTTCCTCGAAACCCTGCATCAACGACTCGAGGAGGAGGAAAAGGTCGATACCGAGAAGCAGTTACGGCGTAGGACAAGCATTGCTACAGTAGGAACGGATGGGGCAAACGACCCCAATCCCGTCGCCCTCTCCGGAACTGCGGGTGATGTCGATAAGCTCGCCGAAGAGGAAGTAGGAGTATTGGCCATGCAATGCCTGAAGAGCATATTTATCGTTCCTACACGCGCACAGATTCATGGTGCCACCATCTCCCTACTGAGGTTCACGCAAGAGAAAGTCGCACAGGGCGAATCAGTGGTGGAGCTTCACGACGATCGAGAGCGAGATAACAGTTGGGCCATCAGCATCTACAGCATTATCGCTCGCTGGGCTCCTGTACAAGATCGATACACCATCCTTGTGGCGGCCTTGGAAGCGTTGCTCCGAGTTCCGGTACAAGACTCTACTCTCGATGAACAGCTTGCATTGGTGACAATCATGAGTTCCCTTCTACGATCTGATGTCAATCTCATTGGCCTGAGTATGATGGACGTGTTACTTGGCTTGATTAAACAGATGAGGAAGCTATTTAGGATACGAAGCCCCTCGAGCCAGAGTGACGATGGCAACGCTGCTGTCGTTGAACCTGAATCAACTGTGCGCCGAAAGACTAAGCATCTTGTGGGCAGACTCGAATTGTGCGTTGGTGACTTGGCTACCCACGTATATTACGCGGACCAGATTGCCGACATGGTTTCCGCTATAATTCTTCGTCTTAAACCAACTCGATCTTCTAGCATCAACTCTTCCCCAGGAGGCGAAAAGGCTGGCAATAACGAAGCCGGACCAGGCGCCTCCGCAATCGAACTAAGCGAAAGCCAGCAGCTTGATCACTATTTCTGTCTTAACACTGGCAGGGCATCGGGCCTCCGTGCCATCAAGGAGATTCTTCTTGTCGCAAATCCCCAGAAGAAGCTCACCGGCAACCTGGCCATGTCTCGCAATCCTGTGCCTATTCACGTATGGGAAGGCACTCACTGGCTTCTCAGAGATCCCGATGGTCGCGTCCGCAGGGCATACATGGAGGCCGTTATCACATGGCTCGACCGCGAGACATCGTTCGCCAATGAGATTGCCGTTGAGGAGAAGCTTCCTCGTTCTCGCTCATCCATTAAGATGAGCAAGGAAGCCAGTTCCGGTATCAACCGACGAGCTGTCTCGAATGCTTCCCATCGTGAGCGAGGATCAAAACCTCGCCAGTCGCAGTTTTTGGCGTTGCTGCATCTAGTTATTTACGACAACGCTCTTCAGTTCGTTGATTACGAGAATGATCTGGTCATGCTCCATATTCTTCTCACCAGACTTGTCCTGCAGCTTGGTGTTAATGCCGCTCGCTATGGCCTACCCATGATTTACCGCTTGCAGGAAGATGTTCAAGAAATTGCCACACCTCTGCATAAAGTCCGAATTGCATCCCTCTGTCACGGTTATTTCTGGTCACTCGCTGAGAAGTTTAATTTCAAGGAATCCGATATCGGGAAAGCGATCGAGAGTGAGGTGGCACGTCGCAAAAGAAAGGCTTTCTGGGTCCAGGGCATCAACATGCCCCCTCCCTCCCTCGATCAAGTCGGTATGCCTGGCGAGGCACGCCCGCAGCCAGACTGGGACTCTGCTGCGTTGGAACGAGAGGAGTTGCTTCCATTTGACGACAGGGAGGCCCTCGTGGAGTCCATTGCGGTCCACTATCATGATAGTGTCCAGGCGCCTCCTGGAAGCCCTGGCGCATCCCCTGGAAGGGTGCTTTCGGGACCAATTCTCGGCTCAAGTCTCTCTCCCACCAGTCCGACAGAACCCGATGCGGAATTACCAGCTATTTTCCGTGAGCAGATGATGGGAGACTGGTCCAGAGATGCTGCGGCCGCCATGCTTGCCGCAGCTGGAAAACCAGAGTCATTGACCGGATCTAAGACGGAAACTGCAGGTACACGAGGCCATCTCACGGTAAAGACAACCGGTGTAAATGGCAATGGATTCGCCAATGGTCACGGAGCAACGTCGCCGTATGGAAGTCAGTACAATTTGATGAGACCTCATTCATCACATGGCCACCGCGAGAAGGAAAGAGAAGGAACTATCCCGAGGCACCGCAAGAGTAGCGTTCGCAGTGCCAACTCGCCAGCGGCCCTCTCAACTGGTAACCGAGGCACGGTCGCCTCGGTTGATCAGCTGAAGCTCGTGCTCTCAGGCAACCCCCCACCGAAAACAGCCGCCCTTGCGGGAGACGACGACAGCGGGGACAGCATGGTCAGCTATGATTACAGCCTTTCAGATATGAGCTTTAACCCAGCTGCGCAGAACGATCAGCCTAGTAGTCCAACCAGTGTCAAGAGACCTGGCACTGCTTCCAAACGAGGACCTTTGAGTGCGCATCCTCCTCTTGGGGGAACACCCAATCTGCATGACGATAATGATGAAGACGAGGCTGTGCCTCCTGTGCCACCACTGCCGGATGTAAACTTGCTGGGAGGCAAGAGAAGTCCAATCCAGGCAGGAGAGAATTTATTCCAGGACAAAGCGAGACGACGAAGTCTCAACAGCCGCAACGGTGATGGAATGCGGCCCAAGTCGGTCCGTTCCCAAGACACCAAGACGATGGATCTACAAGATCTTCTTCGGGGAATCGATAGCCGACCAAGCGAAGGAAGCCTGGGTAACGTGACGAGGCCTCCGTACTAGGGAATGAGCATAATACTAGGAGTTCGAGGAATGTGGGCTTAGGTGTACATAATAGCGATGGTTGATTTGATGGGGGATAGCGATACTGATGTAATTTGTGAGAGCTTTAAAAAGAAAAATGCAAAAATGGTGATCCCCATGCACGCAGCCCGAGTAAGCTCGATGATGCTCTTCTACTTGTGGGATTATTGGCCAATATTGAAGCCCAATGGGGTCGATGAGTGATCCTTGTTGGAGATGAATTTGTCCGTTGGGGCTGTTACAAGGATCGAGCCGGTTTCAGAATTAGAGATCAGCAGCTAACGTATCTAGTTTACGGTTCCTCATATGAGTAAAAAGTGTTCCTCGTATGGTCAGTCACGAAGCTATTCAGAGTGGCCATGTTGAAGAAACGCTGTGTATATGAGAGTACAGTATTAATTAAAGCCCACAGTCCAAGACTGAACTAAGTACGAAACATGCCAAAAGTTAAGCTTTCGGCTCTTGTCGCGATTCATCATGATGATTGAAGATTCTCAAACACATAACCATGTCTTTCTTGTTCCCCTGTCTGGGGCTTGGCGTCATGGGGGGCCAGTGCAGTTCGTCTTATTTCCCGGAGTGGCCTCCGGAGGTTGAAGAATAGGGAAATACCCCCCGCAACTGCGAGACTGGTCTCGTTTGTTGTCTGGATCCTTGTTAACTTCCTTTCTGTGGGAAGGGGCCGATGTTCTCTTTCCCTTCCTCTTTCTCATTCTCTCTTTCATTCTCTCACTACCATCTCGCGTTGACGATACAGATACGATTCTATCACTCTTTTTTGTTTCATTTGTGGTAACTGTGTTCATTCATTACGGTGTCTTGTTAAGATACGTTCGTTATACAGCAACCGATCCTATTTTCTCATCCGACGACTATCGAATAATATCTGTAAAACAAGCGCGGGTTCGATATCTTCCCGGCCTCGATATTGGGTCTGATCTCAAGAGAAGGAAAACGAATTGGCTATCCGGGCAGCCAAGAGTTGGCGGGACAAAGTGCCTACGGCTAAAGAGTGTCAATATATTCGAAACAAGCATTCGGCAAAAGATTGACGGCGTATGGACGAGCGACGTATTTGACAGGCGATCATTCTCTGCAACTTGATAACACGGGTTGAACAAAGAAAGATTTGGTGAGAAAGTGAAACATTAAAGGATTGTAAGGGAGCTGATTGCGGCTTGTGCTACCGCGATACCTGTTCACTTGTCCTCACAAACATCGTCTTCATCTCTCAACTCGATTATCTTGACCCTGAACCATCAATATTCAGTCATGACCACCTCAGATCTCCTACCTGGAAATCATCCATCCCCAAGCACCACCGACTCAAGCAACCCTTCTCTTCGATCAGACGACAGATTACAGCAAACCATGGTTCCTCCTCTGGCTGTCCCTCCTCCAAGCGCGTCAGCGACGACATCAACGCCACAACCCTTCTTCGGAGCCAGCGTCCCTGCATACTCGAGTCCAACAACTTCACAATCCCCGTGGTCCCCAGACATACCGTCAAGTCCACCACCGCCATACGATCCAAGTCGTCCGCCGGCAATCTACTCCCCCTTCGGACCATCGTCGTCATTCTCCTCGCCGCCACCTCAATACCCGCCGTCAACACCATGGCCGTACGCACAAGACGGATTCATTAGCGGGAGCTCCAACAGTCCACCACATAAGGTAGGTCCGGCGTTGGCTCGACGTCGACGCAAGATGCAACTCATTGCCCTAGCGCTGTGCGCTGTGATGATGATCATTTTTGCACTGATCATGGGCGTTCTGATGGGCATTGTGAAATTGCAGTGGCAGGGAGGAGATGACAATTAGGATGCATCTGCGCCATGTGTTCGTTCGTTATTTTTTATACATTCTGTACCTTTTTTATTCTTGGTAATTATCAAACGGTGGTATTTGGTGAATAGACCGGCATGGCGTACGGATAAACAAGAGGCTTTGATTAGAAACACAGCAATATTTTATAAACGAATTGAAATCTATCGACTGTGTGAGACTTGGATGGCAAATTACGTACGGGGAGGTTTGGGTAAATTCCCAACATTTTGCTATCATGCGTAGCGTTCTTGTCCGTTGAGACTCGGTTACCCTATACCCAGCTATCAATTATGAGTTCCCAATAAAACATTAAATCAATTACACATACAACTTACTGGGAGTCAAAATAGAGCCCCGTATTACGGTAGAATTGGATGACATGTTTTCTTCTTCCCGTTTCTTATCTCACCTTCTGTCTCGCCATCCTGTTGTAAGAGCTCACACACCTTTTGTGGCAAACCAAGCACACACTATTGTTAACCATAAGCCTACCAAACGTCTCGGTAAGAAAAAACTCTTTGCTAAAGAGGATGTGGCGGGCTGACCAACCAATACCACAACTATGGCAATAAAAACTAGCGGAGATAGCCTTTTGCGGCGCAGACATACTGACTGATGATAGCAGATGATGAGTGCTGGTAGGCTGGGAATCATTCCGTAGCCAGAAGCGGGAGTGAGCGGGAGCCAGATCCAAGATTGTAACGGGGGAGAAAAGAAATTGTCCCGATTTGAACGTCACCTAATGTTAGTGTCTCTAGGCTGAGTGATCGACAACTGGAAAGTCAGTTGGATGACCTGGCATGGCTTGGACATGGTCTTGGCTTACCCCCGGATTGGCCTTGGACATGTTTTTTTTTTAAACTTCTGTCAGACTCACTTGTACATATTCAACTTCAACGGTCAGGTCTGGACTGCGCGGCAATACGGATACTCAATACCCTATGGATTGGTCAGTTGGCCGACCCCGACAGAACGCCCTAGATCCAGATGTCGCATTCCCGTAAACATGAGAAAAAGCAATCATCGGCGGACATGCTCCTCTTAGGTTGGCCGAATGTCATGTTTTCTCTCTTGTCGCTTTCATGAGGCCGCATTCAAGGGTACCTAAGCGAGGAGTGAAGCAAACTAACTGCATGCATGCACGGAAATACGACGATTGTTTCGACCAACATTTCTTTTTTCTTCATACGTAACTTTCGTTTCTTTTCCCCAGGCATTCACTGCCATGTACTGTCTAGACTGTACATATATAGGATACCCACCTCCTGATCCCAATACGCCACGAAATGATTTTTGACGTGTCGTTGATTTCAGAATAATAAGAGCTTAAACAGGGCTGAGGAACCCAACAGTAAACGCCACTCCGATTCGATACAACGATCCGCAGGGTCTCAAAAGGGGGCGAATTGATACTATTCCTGGGCCGCACTACGATGGGTGCTGCTGGCTTTCCAAAGACTCAATGAATCAAGAGTGAAGAGGAAACAAAGAATCATGGTCAACCTATTGAAACATCAACCAGCATCCCAAACATGCAGTCAAGCTATCCATAAAAAACATTGGTCTGGTGTAACTCGGCAACTTCAACCTGCAGACTGTAGTTCAGCACTCCATGGGTCCCTTGGCCCTTGGCCGGTGCAGGTACAGACGTTTCGTTTCAAGGATGTTCCTGGCTCTGGGGTGCCAAGCTCTCCGTATGTATGGTAGATATAGATCTGTACTTATAGTACGGGTTTAAAAAACATGCTCCTGGGCATCAATACCTGCCATTGCCAGCAAAGTCGTGGTGAAGGGTTTTGAGGGTAAAGCAAGGGAGAGACGTGGAAAACCATTCAGGCTTGCAGTAGCAGCGTGGATGGGTAACGTTATCGTTTTCTCAATAGTATTTACTTTTTCTTCCTGCTTGCATCTTCGTATCGCTATGCTGCAAGGCAAAGACCATGGCATGCATTGTATACGAGTGCAGTGCAGTCCATGTTCTATTGTCATGACGTGGTGAATGCAATGGGCGAATCTCCCTAGGTCCATTGAGGGGCACTGACTGGTCTGGTCAGGTCTGGTCAGGTCAGTAACCAGTCTGATCAGTTTGGCTACACCTATCGTATTAACTAGAGGCAATGTTTCCATGCTATGACGTCGGGACCAAGATGCTGGAAATAGAAACGGAAATGGGAATGGGAATATTCCCGAGGTGATGGAGGGAAGGCACATGGCAGACATCGGACTTGCACTTGATCAACGAAACATCCAGGCCTCAGTAATTGGGTAGGTACATCCAGGTACAGTAGGCACCCACCTAAGTATTGTATCAAAACTCCCCCATGCTGCTACATAACGTCAGACTAAGAAAATTATGTGTCCACCAAAGTCCACTTCTATCTCATCATCTGCATATCCTATCTCCGTGCAAATCATGATTTGCANNACCTAAGGTGGTTACTTGGATAGCAGTCTAACAGAATCCTCGTCTCGGCAGTGTAGTCCAGGCCAAGCCACACCAAGCAAGGACCATCTCAACTCTGGGTCCCTTGCCAGACCAGCGCCAGCCTCTCCCGTTGTGCTAACGTAGCTCAGCGCAATTACGGGGCCCGGGCAGTCAATCCAATCCTCCCTCAGTGACGTTGAGGTTGGTGACTTCAGCTTCGGA
>JABFEW010000148.1:0-40404 GCA_013618405.1 Fusarium hainanense
TATATAGGTAGTACTTTACTACTTAAG
Organism: Fusarium hainanense; assembly: GCA_013618405.1. NCBI lineage: Eukaryota > Fungi > Ascomycota > Sordariomycetes > Hypocreales > Nectriaceae > Fusarium > Fusarium hainanense. Next base: position 28 of record JABFEW010000148.1, read on the forward strand.
GTAATTAGGAAGGTTTAGTTAGGAGGTTTATTTAAGCTACCTATATAAGTAATACTTTACTACTTAAGATAAGTAGGAAGGTTTAGTTAAGCTACCTATATAGGTAGTACTTTACTACTTAAGATAAGTAGGGAGGTTTAGTTAAGCTACCTATATAGGTAGTACTTTGCTACTTAAGATAAGTGGGAAGGTTTAGTTAAGCTACCTATACAGGTAGCACTTTGCTACTTAAGGCAATTAGGAAGGTTCCCTTAGAAAATTCTAGGCCTAACCCTACCTGAGCTACCAGTTTTCTCCCTATAATAATTCGGTATACTACCGTGTGTCTCTAGAATATCCCCTGTTTATCCAATACTGTCTATCGATTGGGCGTTCTGGACAACTAGCCGAGCGACATGTTAGATCCTAATAGAACTTTAAAGTGAAAAGATGCTGCTTAAATAAGAGATTCCTACTAACCCGATCATCCATAATTTGCAGCCAAGATCGGATCCACGTAGTATTCCCTACGGAGCTAAAGAATATTGGCCTAACGTAAATGTAACCCTACAGTTCATAACTAACAATTAGCTGTTCTAAGCTTCCCCACTGACTATTAGCGATATTATCCCTGATCAAACTAAGTGGAAGACCGGACGCAGCTACTAGGTATTAAATAGCAACAACCTTATGAAGTATTTATCGAATCTTAAACATGTATATGTAGAAGCGATAAGATGATGATACTAAGTATCATTGTGTAAAAGAAAAAGGGCAAGCCGAACCAGAAGCCTTGCAATTTTACACCTTCCCAAAACAGTCTTGCTAAGATAGGACTTCCAAGCATTTGTCCTGCTATATCAAAGATACCAATAATACTGTTTAGTTGTGCAACTTCGTCTTTATGGACGAGACTTGTTATTAAACTTCGTAGAAATAAGAACAAGCCCCAGCCCGATGAGTTCAACGTGAGGAATAAGACTATTGCCCATAACATAGGAGACATAGCTATTCCCAGGAAGCTGCAAGCGAGGAAGATTGCACTTATACGGCACAGTATAAGGTCTGCTCGACAAGATCCTAGTCGTTTTCGATACAAGGCATTGATCCGGGGTAGTATGAAAAGCGTGAAGAGAACGATTAGACCAGATCGAACCGAAATAATTACAGTTGATTTCGAAAGTGATGTTTTGTACCGAGTCGAGATATACTGCAGCAGAATATCCCGGTTGAGAAACAGCATATGGACAATGAAGGATGAAGCAGCTACCAAGACGCGCTTATCAGATGTCAGAATGGCAATTGAGCTTGAAATACCTCCAAGCAACTTGACATGGTGGGGAGGGGTTTGCTCTAGATTGGTATCACCGCTAGATGTCGACAGTGGAGCTGCGGAATTTGGGTCTCGAAGTTCGAGAGTCTCGGGCAGAAAGTAGAGTATAAGAACTTATAAACTCGACAGCCAAGCCGAGTACCATCGGGTACCAAGGATTCCGGACCATTAATCCGGCGCTCAAAAGGGGGCCAAGAAATTGTGTAATGATGGCAGCTGCTTGAACTCGGAAGAAAGCGGCAATTCTGGTACGAAATGTTAGTACTGTGACGTTAGGATAATTAGGGCAACATGCCTTTTGTCCTCTGGAACCACGTCGGAAACCACTGTATAGATAAGGGCTGTTGCGACAGTGACACTGCCTCCAAAGATAGTGTGAAACGCTGACAGCCATGACCACTCTAGAGGTATGGCTCCATCGGAAAGGCAAATTAGTTGGACAAATGTGTACTTGGCGGATAAAGCACAAGTCAGGAGCAACATAACCGGCTTTCGGCCACGGACATCTGCCACGTACGCCCAAGGCACTGAAAATGCAAGCACTGAGATGGTTGTTAGCAATGTCCAGTGAGACGTCATAGAGCCGGTAGAAAAGCTTACTGCCTATGCCATCCAAAGCAAGCTGCCAGCCTTTGAGCATAGCTACTTCACCTTGTATCACATCATTCTTGCATAGCTTCTCATCGATCTGACCGTTCCCGCGATCGCCGATCAAGCTGAGATCATGCTTTTCATAATACGAGCGACAGTAAATCTGTTCAAAGACACGGGTTTGCGCCGGAACGATTAATTCGTATCCAAGATCTAAAAATACCACATACAGCAATAACAGAATGATTACACGTCTTTTGCCGGATATGCGTTGCGAATGACTCTGTGAGGCCGGATCAAGGCCCAGGGCAGTGCCGGAGGCGGGTAAAAGTAATTCAGTCTGCTCTGATTGTGGCATTGTTTGTTACTGAAGGGTTACGGTTACCCATGGTGTAGGACCTCCTGTGGCAGCCTGAATGCGCTAAGACAAGCTGGCACTCACGTGATCATATGAAACCTTAGAACGCAATTTTTCACGAGGATTGCGAATTTACAGTTTTGGGTGACGACAAAACAGTTGAGATGTGAATAGCCAGACATATCCAAATTATACGGTGAATGAGTTAACACTACCTGTTAGAATAGTTGTTAAATATCTTAGATGCTGTTAAATTTACTATCAGAGCATTTCCATGTGCGCAAAGTGAAGTGCTAGACTTTAACAAAATTGGCTAACCTAGACAAAGTTTAGAGGCCACCTCGCGGTCCCGTCACCGGCTGGCCTCTAGGCGTGGGCAATTTTACTTCTTGAGAGGAAAATCATGACTTACTAGCCCACGGACAACGTTTGGTCACACGCGGTATCCGAGACATGTAACGTTTTGCAGAATTCTAAGCACAGATGGTATTTCGTTACCCACCAGATGTCAGACGAGACTTTGTTGTTCAAATCATCCGACAATGCCCCAGGAGTATCCTCTTGTAAGTCTACTTGAGATCTATTATTAATATTGATTCTAACCTGATTTTAGGTTGTCCTTATGCGGCGTTTCAACACATGCATATTGGAAAGACCGATTCTATAAGGGAGAGTGTAGAATGTGCTATCTTGTTAATATATCCTGGGTCAGGGTCTTGATGTACCCAGAAGGGCTCAATAAGTAAAAAGTGTAGAGGAAGCGAGGAGTCTGAGTGAAAGAGAGTTAATCAAAACGAGGGAAGCATTGATCTCCAATCCAAGCAGTTGGAACTATTGGGCTGACTGGTTGGTAACGCTAGTCTCGGTTTCAGCACGGTAGGTTCCGAATGAGGGTCCGTGTTTTAGACTTTTGTTCCGCGTTTTAGAAGTATGGAGTAGATCCGTGCCCAATAAGCTTCCGACCAGAGTACATTATCTAGTTGGATCTAGCCATTTTCTTCATATTTTGCGAATCACATCTTTAAAACATTAATAGTGTAAGATATTCTTTAAACTCCATATGCCAAGAACCATAATAGTTTTGTTTAAACTGAGCTGTGTTTTCCAATCAATTGCCTTTCTTCAAGTCTTCATGTTTTAACCTGAAACGCAGGATTCATAACCGCGCTATTCGCAATCATTTCCCCAATTGTTCCAATGTATCATATACCAGTAGTTTTGATAGACCTGAGAGTTTAGTTTCACTTGGCAGGGGACTACTCAGGAGCGACACATCTGGTGATAAGATGCCTGGCAATGCGTACTTGATAAAACAATATTTTTGATTACATAAACGCTTGGCAGGGAAATGACGAGGGATGTTTAAGAAGATGAAAAATGGTAGAACCAAGGTTATGAACAGCCAGCCGAGGCCCGTTTCAGAGAGATAATATTTAGAAATCCCCAGCTTTCAGCTCACGAAGATGATGAAACTGCCGAGGTAACCGCAACGTTGTACCTATTGTCATGTATGATCAATAAGCTTATTTTGCATCTTCGTAAACTCTTCCGCTTTGGGACTAAACGCCAGAGCGCCAGATGTCGTAAATAATGCTAGCAGCAACCGATATCTATATAAAGCTGCCCCTACGCGTTGACACCTCTCGATATACATCATCATTATCAGCTTACGTCTTCACTTTATCTATATCGTCTGGCACGATATCCTTCATTCACTCTTTACTTCGTCATTCGTTTTTTCTTCCGGAGCAGGTCTCCTTTTACGAACTATCAGAAGAACTTCTTGTTACTTTACTAACAACCACTCAATCTTTATTGCAACTATGAAGCACTTCCTTCAAGTTCTCACTCTCGCCTCTCTTGCCCTGGCCTTTGACCACTCTGCAAGGGAGAGTAAGCGCCAACTTAGTGGCAGAGTCCGCAGCACGGCCAACGAGTTCAAAGACGACGGCTGCAACGACATCATTTTCGTCTGGGCTCGTGGTTCTACCGAGATTGGCAACATGGTATGGTTGATACTGGTACGGAATGCAATCCTCTCTTACAATAAAACAGGGAACTATCGTCGGTCCTGATGTCGCAAACAATCTGAAGGATGCATTCCCGGGTCAGGTAGCCGTGCAGGGTGTTGACTATGCTGCTCTGCTCTCGACCAACTTCGTCCCCGGAGGTGCTGATCCTGTTGGTATCCGCGAGATGAAATCGATTCTCGACGATGCCATGAGCCAATGCCCTGACTCCGTGATTGTCACTGGTGGTTACTCGTAAGTCACCCTGCTTTGATGGCTTTGACACCTTTTACTAACCTTCCAAATAGCCAGGGCGCTGCCGTCAATCACCGTGTCATCGAGGATCTCCCTCAAGACCAACAGGATCGCATCGCTGGTGTCGTCATGTTCGGTGACACACAAGATCGCGCTGATGGGGGCCAGATCCCTAACTTCGACCCGGCCAAAACGGAGATTATCTGTGCCTCTCGACCCCGGGATACTGTATGCGACGGTGTTCTCACTGCTGCTGTCCTACCGCCTCATCTTTCCTACGGTCGAAATGCCGATGAGGGTGCTGATTTCCTTATTGGTCAGGTTAGGGGCGTCTTGGGTGCTGCGAGAAAGTAAGGAGAGTCGCAAGCTAATGCGAGTTTCTCCCAACGCCGGAGTATGAGCTTGTAGTTCCTTGTGAGAACACAAACTATACTATTCATACAGATAGAGCACAATGAATTAACAACTGTCCGGTATAACATGACCCTTAAAGATCGCAGCCACAGCTTTATAGGGACTTCGGATGGACTAATGCTTTCCAGAGGGATGAGGCCTTTCATGCAGTCGATAATCTTATGGATAAGATCAGAGACCGCCGAGAGGAGTGGGAACTTGACTATACGGAATGGAATGGTGACCACTGGTGCTGATTGATATGCGTAGATATTGCATCAAGCAAATTCAATTTCTCATCTAGTCTCTCATAATCTTATCATGGTATTCTCAAACATCGATACGTGGCTCTCCATCTGGGTTGATCCCAGCATCATCCTTTGGATTCAAAGGCTTTTCCATCGCAACCTTCGAGTACGCTATGGAACAGATTTGATCGCCCCGATTAATCAAAATTGGGTTTTTGAAAAGGAAGACTCCTTCGCACATCCCAGGAGGGGTATTCAGGTTAACATCAATGAGAGACGGAACACTTTGTCTTGGGAGATATGCTCTTCGTAAAAGGACTGAGCTTGGGAAAGCAACCGCAATGTCTTCATCGTTATCCGAAGTACTATCTACTCGGGGTCTGCTAGTGACACATCCGGTGATAAGATGCCCGCGAATGCGTACTGAATAAAACAACACTTTTGATCACACGAGCCCGAAGCACTATCATGGCCCTATCCATCCAGGGCCTAGTATACTCCCTAAATCCCAGCAATTGACTCGCCGTCAAGTTGTGTTGATAGGTCCCAAGGTAGGTTGCCAGCCCGATTTATCCCGACCAATTACGCGCTGAAGGTTGAAATCCTGTCACGGTCAGTCGACTAGTTCCACCAACGCGAAAATTGTGTGTGAGAGAAGGGAACATACCGATGTAACATTGTCTAGCCGGAGGCCCATCCAAACTTCCAGGACCAAGTGCACCGGGTGAGCTCCCGGGTCCAGGTCCAAACCCGCGTCCACTCTTCTCCAACGAACTTCCGGATGTCAGAAAAATTGTGTTCATTTGCACTGTACGATTTGATGACTGACCTTCAAGAAACCCCAATAAATAGCAGAGGATTCTCGTCCAAGTAGCGTCCAGGCCCAGGGCAACTGCTCGATGGGCTTGGAGAGTAACGCCCACTCTCGTGCGACGTGCTCGCAAGCGATGCCGATGGTGATGATGATAAAGGGCCACAAAAGGATCTCGATGGCGGTCTTAGTAATGAACCACCAGACCCGGAAGAAGAAACGCAGGAGTCAGACAAAAAAGAAGACTGAAAAGCAGACAATGACCGCAAAGGCCACATTCTCGGGGAGAAGCTGAAGAAAATGCTGGATTGTGTCCAGCGCCTTGACGTAGCAGTCGGCCACGACTATGAGCATACGAAACAGAGGGAGGATGTAATGATCCATTCCCTCCATCATTGCCGTCATGAACGCGAGGATGGCCTGTGCAAACTGCAAAGCATCGGCTGCAGGGATCATGATGAAGGGCGGTTGTTTGTGTGTTTGTTCCATGGCCAGGATGGATGGAGGGAGGGGCAAGGGAACGTCGCGGGCGCTCGAGTCAAAGTTGGCTAACAGCATTGATTGGCTCAATATGCCTTCGGTGACTGATGTCGCGAATGTTGGCAGATATCGAGCTGTCGGCTTGGGCTGATAGGAGGCCCAAATGATCGGACGCATCGCGGCGGGCATCGAAATACTCCGCATGACCCTGTAAGCACAGAGATTAGTGAGTCATCAGATGGTTTGGGAGGGGAGTGTCATACTGCAGGGCTAGTATCGGTAGCGTCTTGCATGGTTTGTTGCTCCAAGGATGTCTTGATCCTTGCGAGGGTGATGTTTCGAGGGAAGGAAAGGAGGATGTTGTGAGGAGGAGATCGGAAGAAAAGAAGAGAGGAGAGAAGAGGAGAAAAGAAAAGCAACAGCGTCAGGCAGAATTGGGGTGCCGATGTCGATGCAAAGTAGATGCTACCAATAGACCGATTGCATATTACTCCTGCCACTGGCACAGAAGTGGCAGAAGAGTGATACAAGTGATTTGAGTGGGTCATTTCTTCCTGGCAGCCACTTGCAATAACATTTTTCCAGAGGGCCTGCAAACTTATTAGAGTATCTTGACGTTTTTACTATGACGGTAAGGGAACACTGTGTGTAAAGATGGGGAGTTGCGACCTAAGGAAGGGTGTTGGAGCGAGAGCGCCATATGGTACCTAAGCGGGCGTTCCCATCTGGTAACGGAGTGTAGCTATGAGTTAGGTAGGACTCCTGATCATGACATGCTATCCTAAGTACACAGCAACGCGAAATGGAATGAATCAGTCCCGAGGCGCGATGCGTGGAGGAACAGTATCGAAGAGGTGTAGGCGCTTTATCCTCTTAGGACGTCCAATTGGCAGTGCGAACATAGCCTGCATACGCCAATGGCAGTACTAACTTGACTTTTTCCGAGGCGTAAGTCCCCGATATATAGATCAGTACAAACGCTCTGCATTGATCCGACGCTGATCAAAGGAAATCTAGTTCATTAAGCGAGCCACCATTCGTATGCGCCATCTAAACAACCTTCTTCAGTTCATAAGGTGATCGCCAAGTCTCACTTTCTCGTCATGTCTACAGAGTCAGCTCGAACACGTCCATTGTTGGGTTGACTTCAGCCCAGCTAGCGAGCCCTGCTAGGAGGCGCGCAAAGGATGCAGTAAGATTAAATGTGCACGTCTTGAGTGCATCAGAAATGTCTGAAACTTTTCCGCCGCTAAGGGCATAAGAGACGAAATAATTTACCTAAACCTAGACTACATCTGATGATACTGACAGTCATTGGGTTGGTCTTTTGGAGGATCTTCTCATTCGGCTACCGTACCTAGGATGTTGTCGCCTCCACTTCCGCACGTGGCGCCTCACGACTCGCGTCGTCCCAGCACCAGCTCTCGAATATAGAGGCAGACGTGATACAGCAATAGGCAGGAAGCTTAGTCTTCATGGACCTCGTTGATCGATCATCGACTTGTTCGGTGATATGAGACAACCAAATGTGACCAATGAAGATGAATTCGATACGACTCGACGATAGAAGCGAGAATAATGGACAGAAGTGCAAAAGATAATCAAGATGAGCTAAGATTGTGCGATGGTCGTAGGCAGAACCGGTTTTCTGTTGTTTTGATGCTGATCACCCACGTCTCACGCGGCTGTGTACAAGCTTTCATTTTCCATCAACACCATTGCAAAACCGATAGTAAAGAAAGGGACAAAGTTCCGGATGACGATGTTGTCCGTGAGTACTATCGCTGGTCTCGCGTCAGTGCGTTCTTGTTAACATTGGTTCGCTCTTGGCAATAGAGGATATGAGTGCGATGTGGCTCAGTACATGCCAGTTATGGCTCAACGTGGATCGCCTTGTTGTCCATCAACCAGATTTCAGTATTTATCTTTTGTCGCAGTTACGTGAATCTGCAGCTCGTCCTCTTCATTGCTGGTCTATTTATCTATTTCAATCATTCGAAATTTAGCCATTGGTGATTTTCTCTGCTGCGTTGAGCTTGTGTATTTGACAAGCGAGACAAGGCGATACGGGACGTGGATGGTGAATTCTGTGTGGCACATTAGCGCCGTTAATTTATCTCACGCCTAGCCTAAGGTATATACTATTATACAGGGAAATACTTTTATACAGATGAGTCGGCATGCACAGAAGCCTTGGACGCTCCGTTGCGATCGCCGTACCAGGAACCGTTGTCAATACGATTGTCGTGCGAGACATTGTACGATTTTGAGACAACAATATCAGCCAGTTTCACGTTCTTTGGAACGATGGATTCCTGGCTTCCTCTATCACTTGGCTTGGCTCCTTCATTGATGCTTGGTGTAAGCTCGTAAGGGCCCAAGTCTGTCGTCACGTCGGCACGAGTACCACGGGATCGACCTGTTGCTCGATACGAGGAACTGATTTCGGTCAAAGACTGCCCCGTCCAGAAAGCTTTTTTGAATAGTGGTCGGAGAATCGGGATATTGACAGTCAGAATTCCGACGATTGTCTCGCGTACACCCCATGAGTTGATCGTAAGAGCAGAAGGATTTGCGGAAAGGGTGAGGACAACGCGAGTAATGGCTGCTGCAATGACAAAGGCGCCAGAAGATAGAAGAAGTCCAATGACGAATTTCCTATAACGTATTAGAATATTGAAAATACGTCAAATCCAGTCTTGATACTCACTTGCGCAAGGGAACTTGGAGTTTCCAAAGAAGAGGCAGAGGAATGCAAAGAATTAGAGCGTCAGTCCTACAACGGTTAGATGCTGGAAATGAAACCTATTGTGGTTGTTACTCACAAGACGTTGAGTACAGTAGTGACCAAGAAGTTCTGCATCTTCAAGGTACATTTTGCTGTTCTGCGTGTTAGTGGCCTATCAAATGGAAGAGTTGTTGTACGAACATGGGGGCTGTGGCAGAACCCTATAGCAGATTAGCAAGGAACGTGATATCCCGAGATTCAAACTTACTGCCAGTTATGTTGATATGGAAAACATCCAAAAGTAATCTAGTATTTCATTAGCGAAGTTCACTGCGTCGTGGCTGAGAACCATACTGTAAGAAAGACAGCGGCATAAGAGACAGCAGAAATGATAGAGACGGATCTGACGAACACGTTGTGCCATGTACCGATCGTCATGCGAGAAAAGAAGCACAACATTGTGCCCTTTAGGCACCAAATTAATGCCGTGTAAGCATACCAGGCTGTAAGTTGCAGTTTGGAACCCTTCGTGTATTGGTCGAGCTCGTCCGCGGTCAAGGCTTCGTAAAGATCAGCATTGTCTTATTTACTCGTTATCGCTTTTCGTTCGACGTACTGTGTGTTTGCGCTGCGACTCCGCCTTCGATGTTCGTGCCTAAATAATCTAGAAAGACTCAGTGTATGTCCTGTCGAATTCGTTGATATACGTACAGATCAAATGCACGGTAAAGGCATCAACTGTGTAGAAGAGCTGTACCAGAGCGGAGAAGAGGTCATCGCCCTGTAATCCGCGGAATCCGACCGTCTTCAAACGCACTGCAAATCGGGCGAAGATAATCGAGGTACCAATACCATAGAGGGTCCAAACCTCGACAAGGAATGACGGCCGGTCTTCTGAAACCGGCATGATGGTCAAAAGGGGATACAAAAGAAAAAGAAAAGAAGAAGAGAAGAGCAACCAGTGGCTAACAAGACAGGAGGCGAAAGGAGGCGACCCTTCCTTTATCCCGTGCAAGACTTACTGAACTTTGCTTCAGGAAGATGCACTAATGCAAGTCTGTTCCATCGTGGCCTACTAACAAAATGAAAACACTGAGTCTTCTCATTGGTGTATGGACTAGTCCTTGAGTAGACAAGACCCGGATCTCATCCAACCCATGGTCTCGGAGCTTTCCAGAGCTTGTCTGGTTAGATCATAGTGTAACGCGAGCTCGGTTTAGTGGCTGGCTACCAGCCATTCACGTTGGACTAAACTGTCTAGCTCCTACATGGTTAGCCGATTGCCGTCGGTTCTCATCTCCCACTGACTCGCGATACCCATGCAGTCCCATCGATCATGGAGCAGAGATCTTGATCGATCTTTTTCAGAACCGATTAAGATTCAGACAAATGACCTATCATTTTTATTGTAGATAAAAAGGTGGTTGTCGCGATGCGAGAAGTCAATTACAATTCTTCTAATACAACTTTGACCCCGACAATTGAGAATAATTGATTCAGCATAATCACAATGTTTCGTTTCTCCCACCCTACTCACTGTCACTGGAAATTTCGTCACGATGGCTTCCAACACAGTTGCCTCTCTGACCCTGATCCTTTCCCGTTTCGCTTTTATGTGTGGCTGAACTCTAATAGATTGCACCCACTAAACGTTTCATTGCAAGTCACGGGTCTGCTGGTGTCAGCATCACTGGTGTCAGAACTCCCTTTCTCCACCTCTTTTATCGCGCTTATATCCATCGTCTCAGTTTTAAGTGGCTACCCAACAAATTGAGCCAGTGTTTTCGCCACTGCACATCCGGTCTCGACCGGCTATGTTAGTTTGCGTACCCAGATTATAGGCCTGTGCTGTGACGATCTCTTTAGTTGTGAGCTTGTTGAGAGCCTTCTCAAGACAGGAGTGATGTGGAGACAGTGATCCATATCAACATGAGGGTTCTCAGGCTTCATCTTGTCCGCATCGCCATGCTGGAGACTCTTCTCAGGGAGCTCCTGTTGGATCGTGTCGAGTCTCTGAGATCTGGAAATAGTAACACCATTCGTTCCTCGCCGGTGTTGGGCAGAAGTGGTCTTGACGTGAGGCATGTTATTGTCGAAACCCTGATAGATTTCTTGGCTGGACTTCGTGACATTAGATCAGTGGAGATATACAGGGTCGCCGACTCAATGTGACATCGAACTCGAACAATCCTCCCAACAGTTCTATTCGGGGTTTTCTTATGACACATCTGGTGATGAAATGCCCGGCGACTTGTACTTAATAAGACAACACTTTTGATAGTGGGCTCAGCTCATGCCAACCAGTCCATTACCTTTGTCGCCGAACTACTGTCTTAAGAGAGGCAAAACTGACAAAAACAGCCAGAAACCTTTCCAACGTTACAGCAAGATCTACGTCTCCTCAATTTCCCTTTTTCCACTTCCATGAAGGAAGCGCTTTCATTGGCATCGGACGCAGCAAAGTCGAGGCTGCCACTTGCTTTCGCCATATCCAAGATTCATCATCACTGGAAGATGCACGTTTGGTCAATTATCTTTAGCCGCCCATGCAGATATCTATCCTATCACTCAATTCATGCCCTTAGATGTTCTCGCAGTCACATCTCCTCGTCCTGAACAAACAACGACAACAGTCTCGCATCGGTGACTCAGATTGTACCTGAAACTACGGTAGGTGCCTGGGCCATAGGATCACGAGACACTGATGAATGACCTTCCGTTGGCCGACTTAGACTCTGGTTGGGTCTTTGCGCCAATGGCCGCTTTACTTCAAGTGATTAGCTGGACTGGGAACTCCGGGAAAGACTTCTTAGTAGCGTGAAAATAGATGCAACTTCCAGCCTTTTCGCCCGAGACTGTAGTTCGATATTTTAGGTATACATGCGAAGTCCTTCTGACTGTTTTCGATAATTCAACTACATCCCAGAGATAGCGCTTCTATGTTCGGTGACTATTCAGATGTTGCTTGCGTGTCAATCGCATCAAGTGTTGGCTGGAAGTTGAGATTCCGATCAAACGGTATGAACACTGCGAGATACCGATTTAGAAAGACGCTACTTGAATAACACATCCAAGCAGAAGTTCTTTGCAATTAGTTTAACTACTAAATGTGCCTGCGCTGCAGTGCTTTTAATGTATTTACAAATAATGATCCAACCACCAGTAAGAAGAGAAAAACACCAGATATTTACATGCCAGTATGGCATTTAAGCAACACCGAAACCCGCCTTGGTCATGGCATTCTTAGCGCTCGAAGCTGGAGCAGCAGAAGCAATAGTCTTGCCCTTGAAGTTGCCGAGGAAGCCAGTGTCGTCGCCAGGGAAAGTACCAGAGCTTCCAAAGGCGTTGATCTCACAAGCGCGGCCGAGGGCAGCCTTGCAGACACCAGCTGAGCCAACGGTAGGAACAGTGAAGAGACGACCCTTGGTGCCAGTCTTGAGAGGGTTCTTGACGTTCTGGAAGATATTTCCTTCGGCGAGAACTTGACCGTTCTCCTCAATCTCGAAAGCATGGTCGAAGATGTCGTAGAAGTAGTTGTTGACCACGTGAAGAAGGGTGTTGCCGGAAACCTTAGGAGCACGACCAGAGATGTGGTACATGTAGTTGCCCTTGAATGTAACCATCTGTGAGTTGTTAGTAAATGATCCAACTTTATCCCTGGTATGAAGGTCTGTACTTACATCGCTCTTTCCAAGGAACAGGATAGCCCAGTAGTGATAGGTATTGCAGCTGGCAGACCAGTTGCTGAGGCCGTCGATCTTGTTGTTAGTGATAGAAACGCGACCACTGGCACCAGTGCCGAGAACAATGTGCTGGCGACCAATGATGGAGGTAGTACAGTGATCAATCCAGATGTTGTCCGTTCCATCAAGAGTAATGGCATCGCCACCCCAGACCAGAGATGGGTTGAGGTCGGTGATGTGGATGTTTTGGATAATGACATTCTTGACGCCATTGGCGAGACGAAGACCCTTGCCTTTGATAACACCCTTAGAGCCGACACCGATGATGCTCTTGTTTGAACCAACCATGAGAGGGTTCAGACCAGCCTTGTCATACTTGACAGTAACTTTCTTAGCACCTGGGTTATAGTTGGTGCACCAGTCGTTCTTGTTGATAGATAGCTGGCAGTTGGCGCCAGTACCCCAGGGTGCGCAACCGGTTTCAGTCGCAGACCCTTCAGAGCCCTTGAAGTCAAAGGTTCGCTCCAAGTAAATGATACGAGCGGTGTTATCCTTGAGATAATTGGCAAGCTCCTGATTGTTCTTGGGACGAACGACCTGACCACCTTTGCCGCCTGTGGCGCTGGAGGCGAAGCCCTCAGCTACCGTTGGTAGAGCAGCGAAGGCTGATGGGATGATTGCCGCGATGGCTATAAAAGCGTTGAGCAGACGCATGACGGAGACTCGCAATGGAAATAGTGGTGAAACGAATTTGGTGAAAGAAAAGAATACCAGATCCCCTATGAAGAAATTGGAAAATAAACAGGTGAGTAAAGAATGAATGAGTGATACAGCTATAGCATCGACTGAGACGTGTCATAGTTATATAAAGCAAGAAAGCACCTGCTATGAACTTATCGTAAAGCTAATCTAATTGTCTACTTTTGACAATTGATAAACAATCTCGAATGAAAGTGTCGACCGTTCGAGACCTTGGTCCTTCTCTCATTTCGCTTTCGTCTCTGATTCCTCCACGAATCAAGCTCGATACGATACAATAGACAATGGAGTAGTTCCAGAGGCACGGTTGCTCATCTGAAACAGCCATGCTGCTAGGTAAGTGCCGAAAGCCGAGTACCAGGTTCGTCAAGGCGATCACAGGGGTTCAGTAAGGCTTTGGCTTGTGCCGAGGTCAAGTGAGTGGAAGTTAGGTGCTTGTAGTAGCGACGAAATGTGTATGTATAATATCTTTACAGAAGACATCACTTGGAACCTGTCACAAGTTTGTGTGAACAGCCATTACCCAGATGGAAAGTCCTCCCAACGGACTTGAGGAATTACCGGTAGACTGGTGCTGATCCAGTCAGGCAACGTAACAACGGGAGATGACAAGGCTTGGCGCTTAAGTCCGATGCGCACTAAAGAAAGCCCCAAGTGCGGACATTTGATATGCCGCGGAATTCCTACACTGAGAAGACACCTAGCGTAGCACTGCCCGAGCTAGTATGCGTGTAGTGGCAGGGTTCAGGGTCTAGACAGCCTCGCTCAATCAGGTCAATACGCGTATACAGTAAACGGGTTACTGGAGCAAGGAGCCACAACCCTCCAGCGCTACCCCAGCAGGGCCTTCCCCCTATGAATCTTGAATACGATTCCGATGCGGACAAGTGTTGAGAACTTCGTTTCTGTCTTGTCTCTTTCTGGTCTTCTTCTTTTCTTCTGCTCATATTGGTCTATGAACCTCTCAAGTAAAATATTCTAGGCCAAGCAGTATAACTGGTTGCAGTTGCCTGGCACTGGCAACTAACTGTGAGCCTATGATAGTTCTGTGATATTCTTTGCTGTAGATAAAAGTGGGGATCAGCATAACGAAGCGATGCAAAATCCTCTCTCCTCATCTTTCCTCTCCTCTTTCAATCCCCTCATTCTTTCGTCTTCACACCTCACCAGCAATGATGCCCAGGCCACCATGAGTCAGACACCTACAATCACGAGCGACTCGCCGTCCAGATGGGCACCCGGCCGTTTACTCACGCTTGGTTGAACTACTTCACTTCGACATCCGGAGCACTGGGCAACCCGCCTCATTACTCGACAAAAATGCCTGCCCAACGAGTCCTCCCAGAGATGGAGTTGGAGGGGAGATACAAGGATCTCAGCGTCCAGCGACGTTTCATCCAGAACGATCTCCTCTGGAACCTGCCTCGCCGAAACCCCTTCATCCAACGGATCTATCTGACGAGGAGCATGCGGAATGGGTTTGGTGGAAGGAGCGTCTTATCACTGCTCCAACCACCCAGAAGCTTGCCAACCATGTTTCTGGCAAGGCTGGCACCGATCGTGCTCGCCCTATGTCTTGAACCAACTTCGTGGCGGTAATGGTAACGACGAACGGTACGAACATCCCCCCTCATGTTTTACACCAGAGCGCGCAACTGACGTTTTGACAAACAGATACCTGCAGACCCGATACACTCGATCACCGATATCGTGCCCGTTATCGCAAATCCACGATAGGCGTTTAAGGATGTCCGTCTGACAAACTGGGCAAAGCGCGCCCAGTTGAAGTTTGAGAACGCTGATATCAGGGAGATGCGTCCTAATACCCTTGGCGAAGTTGTCCCGTTCAAGTACCAGCTTGCCGACTCCCGGCAGCTCACGAAGAATCCACCGCCACCATCTCCCACTGCCCGGCGATCAAGAAGTAACACCCGATATGGCACCGCCCGCTGTCCCAACTACCGGCCAGGAATAACTCCTTCTCGCTGCAATAGCAACCCGTGAACCAAGCCAGGCACCAAGTCTCGCATTGACTGAGGAAACCATCTTGCAGGAGTTTCCCACTCACACCGGTCACATCAACCGGATGAAACACGACATCCGAATCAGGCATATCCGCGAGCGTCTTGAGGGGAGCATCGCAGAGCTCAGCGCGAGGGTTGCGGATCAGGAGAAGACGATCGCGGAGTTGGAGACTCTCTTGAGGTTGGAGAACAACGGGCACTGACCAACCAATATTTGTTTTTGAGTTCGAGCCGGACGTCGAAGTAGCTCGATCACAGGAAGGATCAAGGATATTGGGGTTTTTGGATCATACATTCTCGTATCTCTTCTTTCTCCGTCAATTTGCTACTTTATCACCACTTTGATATATCATGATGTTCAGCCTAGGTCCCTATGAACTTCATACTCTTATTTCTTCTCGTACTGTGCACGTGCAGATCGAACGCTTTTTACATTTATGGGCTATTGAGTCAAAGAAAAAGTAAGTGAATAATTGATCTTGTTCTCGACGAGCGCCCGCCTGATAGTAGTCCGACCGAACATAAGTACTCTTCTATCATGACGTAATGAGATGCTTCCCTCTTGGACTTTGCATTCTTGCTGTGGTCCGGTGTGTCTTCTTGGATTTCAGTGTGTACTTGCTGTAACATAAAGTGTTCCTCCAATGTGAGGAGATGGCGACATTCTCTTCGCTGGAATGCGGGTGAGGCTGGTAACCTTTGCGTGGCTGGTGACATTTGTGTGGATAGTAACCACCCTGGACGTCGGTCCGACAAGATCAGCGACCGCCAGCCTGGTCCGTTCCACCTTTGATCTGCAACGACTGAGGTGCGTAAAAGGAGGAGTGGCTTGGATTTGCAAATTTATCTTCTTCTAAGCTACCTTGCACTACTGTATCATGATCCTGTCCATCCTGTTTTTCCGCATGAGGATTATGGCGCCTTTTAGTGATAATAGGTGATTAGATAAGACGATGATAAGATAACAGATGATAAGATAGGATGAGATAAGATAGGATATGATAAGATGTCTACCTACAGCTCGATTGACCTCGTAGCGTGGTTGATGGATTTTGTGCTGAAAAAAGTTGGTGTTATTTGTCTTATTGGCTTGAACAGTAGAATCATTAAAAGCTCTGGATTTTTCTGGTTGGTTTTACAATTCTTCCTTAGCGAGATTTATACTCACAAGATCATGAGCATAGTGAAGTGAATTTGCTCTTGGTGGAACATCAGTTAACACACAATCGATAACTTGACTGCTTCTCGCTCAACTAAGAATTAATTGTTTCGGCAATGAATTATCGCAGGCTCTACTTACATTCTACGTATACATGATAATCTATTGAGCATCCTAAGAGATAGCCCAAGCTATCATCCTGCCTTCCTTCGTTCCGGATATAGGGTAAGGTCCTCGGCTTAGGAAGTAGTCGCATAACGCGTCATGAGCGCGCTAAACCCACGTGTCAGGTGGAACCAATCCATACATCTTGTAACGTTACCCGACAAATACGTAGTCTTGATCGACGGGTTCCACCTCGCTTGGGGATGCTTGCTTGAACAGGAAGCGGGTTAGTCTTGCCGCCCCATGACCTGACATGAATATCCTCCTCATTAAATTCCCGACGTTCCAGAACTCGTAGTCTCATTCCAAGATGGACTCCACTTGCTCTCATCTGAGCTGCGCCATCTGGAATAGTGTCAGGTGAGTTAGAAAAAGATCAGCACTTAGTTAAACATGTCATAAAGATTAGCATAGTCTAACCTAAACCTCAGTGCCTAATAAGCATATCTAAAGTTTTCTTGTCGCCAGGCTTCTGTGTCCTGGTTAATCTTCCCGCCGCCGGGGTGTCTGCGGACCGTAACCTCGTCTAAGAGTCTGAAGACCCGACGCTAGGCTGGAAAAGTGTAGCGTCCGTGTTGGATCTGCGACAAGAAAATCAAGCAGTAGCTATTGGTCAAGTCTATGAAAAATGGGACACAAAAATCACCGTTGAGAGTTGACGTCATTTGGGAGCTGCGCGGATACTACAGGATACTTCAGGACGGGATGCCCCAGAGCTAAAAGCCCCGTCGATTGATAAGATCGGACGAAAACTCCACTCAGTGCTCCGAGGAAATCCACAATCTCGACCTAATGACAGCCGCCGTTATGCGCCCGGTCTTTCGGCGTGGGCGACAGAAAACTCATACTCCAGGACTTAGGGCGCCCTAGGACGCGTAGCCCCAATCCTAGTTCATACGATGATCAAATTATTTCATCTCTTAAGCTGCGTGCTCCACCTTTCATCATGTCCTCAAAGTCTGGGCATTCACCCCTTTCTCTGTGCAAGGGGTCTCCAAGCCACACCAACCACCTTACCAATTCAGGATGCAAGACGACATCAACGGCATATTCCGTGTCTGCTTGACCTGTTTGAAGGGGCTGGTTTGATCGAGGTAATGCAAGTTGAGTAAATACAGGGCTAACATTGGCTGGGTTGTTCTGCCTCCCCAGTCCCAGTTCCCCCCGAGATCCGAGGAACATCCCTCGAATGCAGTCTAGCAGTATTCACAGAACTTCGGACTAGTGGAATGTCTCGTAAGGCGCACCACACCAGTCTATGCATATGTCACCGAAGCGGTAAGACCAAGAAGCCGCAGCATTATTACGAAATTACAGTGTTATTATGAGGTTGACAAACTGCTTTTATGGCAGACGGCGGGATGAGACAAGTGCGTAGCTGATTATGTATTTAGAGACGCAACAGCGACTTGAAACGAAACTATCAGTTGCAGGAAATATATCGACAATGAATTCAAGATCTCCAGAGATCTGAACGCGGGCTCTAAATGCACTGCGAGTACCACTCGTTGTGCTTGGTGCACTTGAAACCAGAAGCGCACTTGGTAGGGCCAGTGTAACTAGCTCCGCCCCCACACTGAGCATAAGCAGCGGCAGTGACGCCAGACTCAGCCTTTGGGTTAGCCTCGGCGGCGGTAGTCTGAACAGCGGGTTTCTTGACAGTAGTTGGCTTGGCGGCAGTAGCCTCGGAGGCGGTAGGCTTAGTAGCAGAAGTGGTGGGCTTAGCAGTGACGCCCTTAGTATCCACACCGGATTGCCAGCCACGCTCCCGGGACAGCTCGTACCACCAGTTGCGAAGCATCCAACCATCAAAGTCGGTGACCTCAGCAGCAGAACCAGCAAGCATGATGAACTTGTCCTGACCAGTGGGAGTCCAGTCATAGAAGTCATCGAGAGCAAAGGTATGACCAATCTCGTGCTGCAGAATGTGGATGTTTTTGGAACCAAGGAGCTCCATGAAGTATTCGCGACCGATGCGTTGACCCCAATCACCACCAGCACCACCCTGCATACCGTCGGTGAGCCAGAGAGAGTTATCGTAGTGTCGCTCAGCACCACCGGGGCACTGGCTGTAATCGCCGTCCTGGTGGAAGAAGCGACCGCACTTCTCAGAGCATTGTGGAATGCCTTCAGCGTCGGTACCGGTGTAAATGTCGAGTCCGTCGGTGGAGCCTTGGAGGAGGCTCTTATCCTTGACAGCCCATCCCACGACATTGATCTTGACATCCTCGTAAGGGAAGTTGTCCCATCCAGAAACCCATTTCATCCAACTAGCATAGGAGTCTTGAAGGGCAGCAGCAACCTTGGTTCTCTGCTCGGCTGTGACAGAAGCACTGGACTCCCATCGGACACAGATATTAAGCTGGCCCTTTCCAGCAATGACTTGGTCCCAGCCGTAGTTCTTGAAACCAAGCGCGTCGGTGTAGGTTTCGACTTCGTGATCCCAAACTTCTTTGAGAGCACCGGCGAGGTTCGAGGGAGGGTTCCATCCTGACTGTCGCTTTGTGGGACGGTTACGGGGAACGCTGGTCCAAGACCGAGCGTTGAGCGGCGAGAGGGACTGCCAGACCGAGCCGTCGAGGTCAGACTGGGCTGAGTCGAAGGAATAGGCTGCAGTAGCGGCAACGGCAGTTGCAAGACTGACGGTGGAAGCGAAACGCATGATGACGAATTTACTGAAAAGATTAACGAAAGTGGGTAACGAGTGAACGTATTGACGCGCAAAAGAATGAATGAAAATGTCTACCCGAGACTTGTAGATAGTTGAAGCACTAGAAAAAACACTATTCACTTAGCAGCCTATAAGTACGTTCGGCGCCATCGCAAAGTCATGAAAGATACGGAATAGCTCGGTGTCTAGAAAGGGTCCGCTACTGGCTCCTTGATTGGCGGGATTAACCCACCGGAAACCACAGGGCTTGTGTTGTAAGCGCGGAGTCACTGGAAATATTTAAGTGGTCTGGGAACGAGGCTTAAATTTGAAGACCAAACATCCTGTTTCATGTGTCATCGGGCGACATCCCGGTGATCGGCGGTACGGCACATCGGGACAGAAGAGGCCGAGCGCCAAGCGCGGAGTGAAGTGGGATAGACTACTTATCAATCTTGGAGATTCTTATTCTAAGTAGGTCATTTGATGTCAAGATATTAATCAAAATACATAAAATGAAGCGGATTCGGTCAAGGAACTCCATATGTACTGTAGTGGATATAATAAATACTTTGACAGTCGCTCTCTTGTTCATTCCACCTTCGCAGGAATCATGTATCCGACGACCCGTTTCTCCCACTCGGCTTCCTCAAGCACGCGATCCATTTCCCGTATGATTTTAAAATGAGTACCAGTTTCAGGCTGCGCCGAGCACTGAAATTCTTTCAATACGCGGTCTCTGTCCGCGTACCTTTTGCTCGGAAAGCCGGGGGCATTATGTAATTGACTGGCGAGCGGCGAGTGGTAGAAGGGCTCAAAGATCAACATTCTGTTAAAAGGAATTGATCTCGCTCGAGAAATCAAAGCAAAGATACCTTCAACTTGATGCTGGTTTTGTTAGACTGACCTGGAGTCAAGTCCAATTACTTTCGTTCTTTTTCTTTCTACGCTCGTTTCTGCGCCAACTATACATTCTTTCAATTACTATTCTAAAGACAATACTCTCGTTTAAAGCCAACATCACGATGTCGCGACTTTTGACCTTTGCTGCTGGACTGGCTCTGGCAGCTGCTCAACTCACCTCGTCGTCGCTCGAGAATCACGTCGATACTCTCACTCTGGGAAGCTTCTTTAACCCCGTTAAGGAGGCCTACTGGACTGGTCTCCCCCACCATCGTCGAACTCCCTTTGCCGTCTCCCCAGATGGTAAGACCGCGTTCCTCGCTTATCTCGATGCCAGCGGTACTGGCGTACACATTCAGGGCGTCGATCCCAAGACCTTCGCTGCCGTTGGTACCCCTGTCACGATCAAGGATGGTAAAGAAGCTGGTGGTCTCGTTGCTCACAACGACGGTTTCGCCCTTCTTACCAACGAGGTCGTCTCTGGAGAGGCCAATGATCCTCTTCCCGTGATCTACAAGTACACCAACGGCAAGCAAGCCTTTCGAACACTTCTCGGTGGCTCCGGCTTCTCAGGTGATGCTCTTGCCTCTCCTGATATCAACGGTGACCTTGTCTTCTCCGAGAAGGCTGGATACTACGCTGCTTATATCGTGGTTACCTCGTACAGCGGCTCTGCTTCTGGTCACTTCGGTGATGCTATCCGCTACATCAACCCGGATGGTAAGGTTGAGGAGATTCAGGGTGCTTCCTCGTCTTGGGGCTGCTCCCACAACACCGGTATCGCTTTCGAGGCTGCCGACGAACCTCCTTTCGCCTCCATTTGTGCTGAAGATCAGGGAGCTATCTGGTTGAACACCGAGACCCAGGGTATGAGCAATAACGGTGTCAAGGTCTCTAACGAGCATGTCATCAATGGCGCCAGCAACGAGCCCATGGGCGGAATGGGTGGTTCCTACAGCTCTCTCGCTCGTTTTGTTGGCTCCGACTCTTACATCTTCTCCTGGGTCTCACGTGGCGCTATCGACCTTACTGCCAACGAGTGGATGGGCGACGGCTACACCCATTCTGAGCAGCGAACTACCAGCAGAAATGTCGCTATCGCTGTCATGTCTGACAAGAAGACTCTCGTTGGTGAGCAGGCTACCTCTGAAGTCGGTGCCAAGGATGGCGACAGCCAGGTCAACTGGATCACCGACGGTGCGAACGATTGTTCCAATGCACACGCTGCTGCCTTCGATGCTTCCACTGCTCTCGTCTCATGGGAGGAGATCTCCAACCCTGTCTGCGAGAACGAGGCCATGGGCTGCAGTGGCAAGTTCGCTGGCACCAAGTTCCAAGCAGTTGACAGCAACGGTAAGAAGATTGGCCAGGCCATCACTTCGGATGATACCTACGTTGCTGGAGACATGGTTACCATGTCTGATGGTCGTATCTGCTGGCCTTACGTCAACATGGCCTGGTCTCTAGATGGTCCTGCTCAGGCTGCGGACGTGAAGAAGATCTCTTTCGCTTGTATGTCCAACGGTAGTGGCTCCGGCTCTGGTTCTTCTGCCTCCAAGGCTTCCACTGCAGTTGCTCAGCCGGCTGCTACCAAGTCTACCAATGCTGGTGCTTCCAAGCCCTCTGTTGCAAGCTCTACTGTTGCTGCTGCTAAGCCGACCACCGCCAAGGCATTTGAGGAGTCTGCCGAGCAGTCTTTCGCTCTTCCTGAGAGTGCTCCCCGTCCCTCCTTTGTCACTGTCCCCGTTGCTGTCAGCGATGTTCCCTCCGCTCCCACAAAGGTTGTCTCTTCTGCTCTCGCTGAGGAAACCTCCTCTGTTGTCAACAAACCCGCTGCGCCTACTACCACGAAGGCTGCTGAGATTGAGTCTCCTGCTGATGGTGACAGCGAGGACTGCGACGATGGTGCTTCCGACAATGTTGCCACTACCAAGCCTACTGGTCGCAAGAACCGCACTCGTCGCCCCCGTCCTACCAACTTTCCCAAGGGCAAGAGCGGAAAGAAGTGTGCAGCCAAGACCGTCTTCCGCACAGTCTACGTAACTGCTACCGCTACCGCTACCGTTCCTGGAAACTAAAATCTCAGCTGGTACATGGGAGCTAGCCTTTGCTAGGAACACTTCATTACGCGTTTGCGTGAATCATAAACAGCCTGTTTCGTTGTAATTAGATGTAGCTATCATCCTGATATTCTGCTATCGAAGTTGCAAGTACGTGTTGCAGCAGGGCAATACTAGAGAACTTGATGTTAAAACCTCACCAGTTGAGGACGGTAGCAAAGTCACTTAGTTTATTATAATTACAAGCCAGTTTCCAGCACACCAAGCAGCTTATTTGTTTAACTTTCTTAAGTGGCAGAAACTTAAATAGAAAAGTTGCTTGGTTTGCTGGAGACTGGCTTGTAGTTGTAGTGAAGTAAAACGAGAAGAGACTAGCTGTTTAAAGGCCAGTCCGAAGTAAATGACAAGGATAGATCTCTTAATGTGACTGTTGCGGATACAACCACAAATGCCCTAGTACGCCATATCAGGAAGTTCGCATACCTCGCTTCTCTGGCGACGACGCAACACTCGGTGACCTCATGCAATCTGACGAGTGACAGCGCAGACATCGACACGGCGTCACTGCCCAATCATGGACCTTCCTGACACGCTTCTTCTCCGAGAATTGACGAAAGCCAATGAGAAACAGGTCTATACGGACTCGAGATGGGGGTAGCGCGCGTCAGTGGCACCGCTAATTAGTTGAAACTGTTGCGGCTTGGCCGATCCAGTGTTCCCTTTCACCCTATCTTATATCACGTGCAAAAGAATGACTAGAATACGAGTATTCCCCTTTCCCCGGCACTAGACTTGCTTCCTTGAACAACCGCACTTCCCACTCGCTACTGTACGCTATCAATCAGTCAATTCTGCACCGCATATTCTTACCATGGCACCCCCTAAAAAACCTCCTGTGGACAGTGATAGGCTTACTAAACCCCGCAGAACGCACCGCAAGTCTCGAAATGGCTGTCGTGCCTGCAAGGAACGCCACATGAAGTGTGACGAGTCTCGACCGATCTGCGCCAACTGCAAGATTTCGGATCGTGCTTCCATGTGTATCTACATCAACAATGGGTATCAACCGTCGACTTCCCAAGCAGCATCCAGTGTCCACACGCCGTCGCCTTCTCGTCTTTCGCCTTATTCTTTTCAAACTGGCCCGGCATTACCATTTTTTGGCCCTGGTAGCTCTGTCAGCTCCGCTTTAACGCCTTTCAGTGATACGCTAGGCAGGGGCGATCTATTTGATCTCAATCACTTCGCCCTTTATCATCACCTTGTGACAAATCGTTACGCCATCACATCGACCAATCCTTCCGACGACAGTGTTGTCTCCCAAGCATTGGACCATGCACTCAGAGTCCCCTACTTGATGAATCAGCTTCTCGCCCTCTCTGCTCTACATTTGAGCAAGCCTCCCTCCCTTCTGCAACCATATCATCAACTCGCCACCAATCTCCAAACAAGAGCGCTGACCTTGTTCTACGAGGAGAAGCAGGAGGTTTCAGAAGAATCTTGCGTGCCACTATTTCTCTTCTCCTCCTTTGTTGGAGTTCATGTTCTCTGCGATAGTCTCCAAGGTCCGAGAGAGAGTTTCAGTGCCGTTCTTGACCGCTTCATCACCTATCTGTCCCTACATCGTGACGTTCATGCTGTTACCAAACAGTCATGGAGCACAGTCCAGCAATCAGGACTTGGGCATAGCCTCCAACAAATTAAAGGTGCATTCCCCACGATCGAGAACGGAATACAAGCGACCGCTATGCTCGATAGAATGATCGATTTGAACGTCTCCTTGTCATCAGCTACCAAGTATTGCAACGCCGTATCCGCGCTGCAACGGTCGTTTTCCCTCCATTCAGCGCTGAAACAGCAGAACGGACAACGATTGGATGCTGCGATAGCATTCTGTCTTGATGTGGATGATGAATACCTGTATTTGCTGAAACAACGACAGCCAGAAGCACTGGTGATCCTTGCATTCTTTGCAGTCCTGCTTCATTGGAATCGATCTACATGGATAATTGGCGATGGAGGGCAGTATCTGATACAGTCCATCACATCCCATCTTGGGAGTCACTGGGCAGAATGGCTGCAATGGCCTAACTCAATTCTCCAGTTTACAGACCCTAGTCCCAGCTATTCATGATGTCAAGCAAGAAGAATATATATAGTACTTTAAACACTCCTTGACACACCTATACCACTGAGTTTACGATGCGTACATCTGCTGTGAGCCAACTGTACTTCACTTCATCCTACTATGTGACTGTCATCGGAAGCTACTATGTGAATTTCTCCATACTCATATTGAAACGGATCGGCGGTCGTTAGTCCTGGCTAGAGATCGTCCTTTGTTAGGGTTCTATGGTATCATGATCTGTATTGAAAGTGCTCCACAGATTACTCAAGCCAGCTTTGACCGTGTCTCTCTACTGCATCGTCCCCATTCATCTTTCCATGCGTCTAGAGATCTCCCCACCCGATAACCCCAATTTCCTGGTTATCGCCGACCTGACAGCTGTACCAGCATTATACAGCTTAACTATAGTGGAACGAGTGGGAACCTTAAATTCCTACGCTATACCTAGTTGTATGTACTCAAGGAAGGGTCTTTCGCTTCCGCAGCTATTAACACGCGCACCCAAACGCCGTACCAAATGAGACTAGTGGAGCAAGGCAAACACAAGGGTGACAAGGAAGGTAACTCCGAAGGAACATTTCCGCGTCAAGGATTATATAAAACAAGGTGGTAGTCTATCAATTTATATTACTCTTATCGACATTGCAATATGCTGCATTTTGTTAACTTGATATAAAAGTTGAGCTAAATTTTGATTATGGAGAGATACCATGAATTGGGAGAGCTGGGTATCTCCAAGTCTTTATCTAAGGTTCAGAATTGGCGCCGTACCTGTCAACTCAATATAGAGCTCGATGATCATTATCGTTCTAAGATCTATTCGTCCGGCTCTATTGTTCGAGGTCGCCTCGTCATTTCGGCATCCAGTACTTTTAAAGCCGCCTCTATCAGAGTCTCTCTCGACGGACTTACAAGGATCCGGACGATCGGCCAGTGCATTACAACGACTACTGCGCATCGCTTTCTGAAGGTCGATTACTTTGCCCCAGACATTTCTGAGTTAATACAGGAAACATTCATCGAAGGACACGTTTATACCGTCCCCTTTCATTTCGCCTTCCCTGCTAAGCTAGATTCGTCTACTTGTACCCACAAGGTCACATCAACAAATGTAAGGGAACAGCACTCCTTCCGTCCACAATTGGAGGATGGGGTCATGGAGACATGAGTCCTGATTCGGCTGTTATCGAATACGCGATAAATGCATGTATTGAACCAATCTGTCCACTCGATTCCCGTGCGTCGTCGCGCGACTTGATACTGAAAAAGACAATCAAGTTCATTACAAAGACGACAGAGTGCCCACCACTACTTGTCACCTCGACAAGCCAGCGATATGCGCTCCAGGCGACACAGGTCCTTCGCCAACATTCGTTTAAACGATCATCTAGGATTGTCAACGCAACAGCAACACAGCCTGAGCCCCTTCGCCTTCATCCTTATGGAAAGGTCGTTGCTCCATCATTCATCGACGTTAGCGTCACGTATGATCCTTCGGAAGATGCAATCCCACCTCCACAACCTGACGCTGTGTCTCTGTGCATTCGATCTTACACATGGTGTCGGGCAAATTCATGCTCAAACTTTCCTGACCTGCATGGAGTGCCCAGCATCAAGCAGCCATTTTGTGTATTACTTCCAGTCGAGGTTCAACCTTCAATATTAGCATGGTCAGAGCACGTTAGCATTTCACAGCAAGCCAAGAACTCTACACCATTCTATAGCTCAACTCTGAGGCTGCCTCTCTCTATTCTGACAACTACAGAGACAGTCCTGCCGACATTTCATTCTTGTCTGGTATCTAGGACTTATGATGTCTGCCTACGTCTCACATTTGGTAAACGGGAATTGACAATTGTTACGCCTCTTCAGGTTATAGCAGAGATCTGAGCTGAGGTATATAAATAGATTTGTGGTCTTGTCATCTCAAAGATTTCAGTTAACAATGATATAACAAGATAAAACAGATCTTTCAACACAATCATATGAGAAGTTAAATGTCTGACCCAATGACCGATTGTTTACTATTAAATAAAACCGAGAACTTGTAAAGTGTTGGTAACAGACTTTAACGCAGCAGTTCAACTCTCGAGTCAATTCTTTACTTGCTTACTACAAATTTGTCAAAATAAGCACCAAGCTCTTCCAAACCACGAACCAAAACATCCGTTTCACAGACGTAGCCCATTCGGATATATCCTTTAAAGTCCTCGCTCCCTCCGAAACATTGAGAGCCTGCAACAAACAGGAGCTTGGCCTTCTCCAGCAGCTCCAAACAAAACTTGGTATCATCGATAGGTTGCCCGCTCTTATCGTTGAATCGAATAAATGCTGTAGTTCCGGCCTTGGGCTGTACCCAAGAGCACACTGAGTCGTACTGCTTCATAAAATCCTCGAGTATCTTTGCATTCGTCCTGGCAAGTGTAATATTCCGCTCCACCAGTGCAGGCCGTACTGCAGGAGAGAGTGCGAAGCTGGCGATCTGATCATCGATTTGAGAAACACTGATGGTCGTGTAATCGCGAGCTTGCATTATAGCTGAAATGATGGACTGGTCCCTGGAAGCGATCCAGCCGATGCGGATGCCGGCTAGTGCATAACCCTTTGACATAGAGCCTGTTGTAACTGTCTTCTGGTGTTGAATAGTAGACACCGGTTTGGGCACCTCAATGTCGCCTGAGGTACCTCCATGAAAGAGCGGACGGTACACCTCATCCGAGAAGAGGATCAGATCATGTTCAGCGGCTATCTTAGCGATGCTGTCGAGAACGCTGTTGGCAATCGGGGCGCCGGTCGGGTTGTTCGGATTATTAATAATAATCATCTACAGACATTAGCTTCTGGTCAGATTGAGAGTCTATATCTCACACCTTGGTGTTCTTCCTAATCAGACTAGGCAGTTCAGTGACGTCGGGGACGAACTGGTTCTCTTCCTTCAAACGCCATAGAGTGACCTCAGCACCAAGACTGCGAGGCGTGTCATAGAGTTGCTGGTATGTCGGGTAGACACAGATAACATGGTCACCAGGACCGACCAAAGTATACAGAGACAGGAAATTGGCTGCAATAGCGCCTTGAGTGATTATAACATCCTCAGCTTTCAGCTGTACGTCTTCAGTGCTGCAGTGAGCAGCGACTCGCTCCCTTAAAGTCTGAGATCCAGGGATGGGGCCGTATGTGAGTTTGATACTTGTGTCGATTGGATTCTTAACAGGACCCTTGGCCATGTTGACCAAATCGTCGATAGATACAGATGCAGCGCATGTCTCGGCAACATTGAGTACTCCAGGTGTCGTTTCATACGCATCCATCCATTGCTCCACGGCGAAGGGGGTGATATGGACCATTGTTACTGAAGATTTACAGAAATATAACTTAGATAAAGTTGGATGTCGAGCAGGAATTGCAACTTGCTTTTGTGTGGTTTAAATAGATGTGTAGACGACATGCGTTGTGAATGGCAGCTTGAAAGACGTCTTATTGCAGTTGGCGGACGCTTGCTGTGTTATTAGCTGAATTTCAACATCGTATGGTACAGTCTTGCAGCCCCCAGTCTTTTCCAAACGCATCTCGGAGTTTGTTGCCTTGGCTCATTATCCTGACGGGTCCACCAACCTTTACCCCTCCCGACTAGAACGCTTATTCACGCAAGTGTATCCTCGACCCACCCTCTAAACCACTACTGTACAAGTCAGAAAGTCTGTGGGTCCCTGTCTTCGGAGTCTCCTGCCAGGCAATGCTGACCAGCCAGAAGCTTGAGTCAATCGAAGCTAAGGAAGCACGGATAAACCAGCTTGATAATAAGCTTCGAACGGGAAGAGCATCACGATAAGCCCGAAGAGATTTTAGCACGCACGACGGAAGCTCAATTGAATTGATCCATTTATCTTCAGAACACCGCGGTCACTTGGCTCTACTTAATGAATATTAAATAGCTTTGATCGAAACCATCGGAAACATTTCCAATAACTTACTAGGTCAATACTCCAAAGAAGGGGCTTAGCACCTTCTGATATAGTTTCTTACATTTTCTTAGAAGGCTAGTTACGACTGATGTCCTTAGAAAGTAAATGTTGTTGTAATTCCAATATCTTGTTATTCTCCAATTACATTCTGTGTAGATACATAATCTAAACGTATTATAATCACCCTTCAATAGCTTGCTGTCATCTCAATTTCAACATCAGTATCCAAAGGCAATTGACGAACAGCAACACAAGTGCGACACTCAAGTCCTTCAATGTTAGCTCTTTACCTGGCTGAAGAGGCATGTTGTAAAACCTACAGGCTTAGGATCATTTGGGAAGAACTCATCCCATGCGACATTGAAAGCCGCAAAGTCCTTCATATCGGCAAGGAAGACGTTTGACTTGACAACTCGGTCTAGGCTACTGCCGGCAGCCTCGAGGACAGCTTTGAGGTTTTGGAGTGCAACGCGTGCGCGGTCTGTAACAGTACCAGGAACGAGATCATCCGTCGCAGGGTCGATGCCAATGGCGCCACTGCAGTAAACCATGCCATTGTATTTGACGGCTTGCGAGAACTGAGGGAGAGGCGCACAGGCGGCAGTGGTGAAGACTGGTTCCCGGTACGACATAGTGTAAGAGGGATTATATCGGGGTAGGATCAAGCTGAAAAGTGAAGAATTGGAACGGTAACGTAGGGGGACACTGATTCATTGCCCGTATTAATATTCTATGTACTCAATAGTTAGCTGACAGTCAGCTCCGCAATACCACATCGGTCTATTACGTGGCTTCTCAGTAGTTCTTTCAATATCTAATCGTATGATATGCCATTCATCGATGCAGGGATATTGAGCCAAGTTGCTAGCCTTTAGAAGTGGGTGAACTTAAGGTAGGGGACTCCGAAGTGTGGGACCGGGTCGAGCCGGTCAGCCCCGATCCTCGCACAAGAACGGTACTGATCCAAGGAAATTCCTGATTGTGTATTTCAGAAACTGATTGAAGAGACGTGGGGGTTGCTGATGCCACAGTTTGTTCCAAACATGTGCATCGGATATCGAATTTATTAAGATGTAGCAGATGCCCCAATATCAAACAGGTAGGATATTGCTGCCGACAATGTCGAATGCTTCTGTCCAATTAAGATAATTCCCTTGTCTCTCTGCAACATCAAATATCTGCCAAATCTTTTGGATGATGTCCCATTGTTTGTTGACATTCTCCAATTTATAGTAGAGTATCCGCTCCCACCACCTCTCCCACACGTCGCGCCTATCACTCGTAGCATTACAAGACGCAACAAACGCAGGCCAAGTGATCGGTGCCATCGACTCTCCTTGCCCAACGATTTCCGATTTCGATTTTATGTCTTCAGCTGCTTGAACGTATTCAGCGACGTGGTCGACTTCTGGGATGAGGTCCGCTCGCTGGACATCCTGTAGGCGAGTGTAGTAGTATATGAGTGCGGCAGCATGCCACGCCTTTGCCTGTTGAGTAAAAACCGCCATCCTGAAGTCACCACTGTCAGAAAATGATGTGATATTTTCTGATTTGAATCGCCATGATTGGAGTTTATTTCCAAGCTCTTCACAAGCTTCTAAAAAGTCATCGGGAAGACTTTCCTTGTTTTGCCTGAAGCGAATGAGATGCTCAGCTAGGTGGCAAGTCTCGTTAATGGCCGGAGCTGTAGCCAGCGCGATTCCGTAAACGTGTTCGTAACATTGGCTCGACTGCAAGATCATGGTCTCTGCGGCCTGGACGGTGTCGCCGGTGGTACCCCAAGAAATTCGGGACGGTTCAAAGGACAATGTCCGAGACATTAATGACAAGAAAGCACCTAGTTCATTGAGCTGTCTGGATGGACGGCTCATCAATTTCCATCGACTCCGCAAGCTACGAAGCTGAGCTGCTGCCTGGATATGCATACGAAAGTCGTCACCCTCTCCTGTCAGGACCTATGGCACGTCAGTGATTGTAGCGAACGGTCGATTGACACATAACTTACACTTATTGTCACGAGAGACAGTATCGCCATCATTAAGGTCTGGTAATTTGCTGCGAGTGGCGCTTCCTCAATTGTGTCTCGTAAAGATTGAATAGCTTTATATCTGTATTTCGCTCCGACGTCTCGATATTTCCTAAGTCGTGGGTCACATTTCCAGTGATGAAATGCCGCAGATGCCAGCAGAGACTGAGAAAGCGCTGTATAAGCCAGCCGTCTTGATTTCTCCATCTGTAAATTTTCCTGCAATATGCCCTCGATCGCTGTGGATAAGTAGAGGGTCCGAAATGGGTTCTCGGGGTGATTTATCGGAACGAGCACACCTGCCACGTGGATGTTATAATGTTTCATCAAGTAGTCGACTTGAGCATCTCCAAAGAGGGTTGTCTGGACTCCCTGCACCATACTATAGTCGGTATCGGTTGAACATAGTGATACTTCTAGCACTGGACGAGCTTGATCACCCACACCTACAGCACTTTCTTCTGCCATTGATCCGGTTTCCCTGTCTTGATCTTCACTTGATACAAGTGTGCAAATTGTACTTGAATCATTTGGCGAATTCCTTACTGTGGAGATCAAGGAACATGAAGAAGGCAAAGGGCTCGCTGGCCACCAGAAGGCAAGATCTGGTATTGACTCCAGGCCGATTGGTAGTAGCATCTCATCAGAAGACTCATAAGTTGAGGGCTGCTGGCACTCGCTGACCTCAGATGAATGATATCCTGGCGCGATAGCAGCCTGCGACAAAGACTCATGTGGCGTGACCATTGTATCTACGGGGGCTGTCTCAGTCGGGGTTACTGAAAATGCCGAGAACGGACCATGATGCCCTGATACCCCAAGCTCGGCGTCTTGGTCAACATGCAACAAGAGCATGTCGACAGTCTCGGGCTTAAAGGCAGGTAAGTTCTGGTCTGTGGCACAATTAATAGATCGTTAAATTTCAGAAAGGGTTACACTTACCCAGCTTCATACTCATACGACCTTGTATGACAGAACTAAGTTGGGTCTCTTCTAAGGAGTGGGTCACCCATTGTAGCCTGATATCGTAGCCGCCGCAGTTTACACCACGCTTTTCGCAGTTTTTGCATCCTATCGGGCGTTCATCACATTTGACTTTCCGGCTTTTACATGTCCAACAGCTGTGAGAGTCAATGATCAATACAATAAGAATCATACAGGTGTCAGGATCCATACCCAGTGAAAGTCATAGCACGTGACGCTTTTCGAAGCGGCATTGTTATCTAATTGGTGTTCGTTTCGCTTCTATGTGGTTTGATCAGTAGATAATGGAAACGGTTGAAAATTAACCTACAGTAAGTACTGCACTGCACCAAACCAGAACGCTAGATAATTAATCCGACTCCGTTAACGCGCATCGATTGTTGGGAGACCTCTCCAAATAGAGATTAGTCTGACCCGGGTCAACTAATGACAAGCGGAGAAAAAGAGCACATACTTCAGAGGGTCCACCCAGCTTTAAATCTTTAAATCCAATCTAATAAATCCATCCTGCAAACCTGACTTGTCTTTAGCCCTCCATCTCCAACAAATAAGTATCGACACCATAGGGCAGTGACGAGATTACTACTGCATCTTATTTGTATTTGAAATGGATGAGCTAGTTTAGTCTTGCAATAAACGCCTTCGCTTTATCTCAGGACATAAAGCTAATGAAAATCCATCTCAAGATCTCTCCTGCAACGTTGCCCTTGCAACAAAAAGAGTCTTCATCTAGAGAAACTCTCATAAAAAATGTCCCTTGGTTTTCATACACGCCGTCGATAACTGCAGACAAGTTGGGGTCCTGGTTGTTTTCTATCGCCCGGGTTCGATGAGAATCCCTAACATTGGACAAAGTTTGGACCTCTGAGTTGAAGGCTGTGTAACAGTGATCCCAACCCTCCTCCTCATCATCGTCGTCTCCGTTCTCATCTTTCCACCCCTCATCATCACCCTGCTCGTTCATAACAATATTACCTTCGTCTTCCTCGTTACCAGAGTCAACAGCCGTCTCCTTGTTCTCGTCAATCTGCTCATCTTGCACGTTGACCTCATTCGATGGTTCGTGTAATAACCTTTCGTGATCCGCCGGACCTATAGAGCATGAGAGTGATAGTAGAACCTGGAGATTTAAACTGCATTGTGCAGTCTTCTCATCCCCCAGATGAGGATAATAACATATCAATTATTAGATGCCAGATTTCTCTCCTTATGATGTGAATAAGGTAGGACGACACACAGTAAACCTAAGCTAGAATAATTAGATTGTTCTAATATTCTGTTTATAGTTTAGAATTGTAGCTAAGAGCTCATACCCCCAATCGAGATCTAGCATTCTATCTGTGCCACCGATCTTATATGGACCAGTTTTATAAAAGATATATAGAACTCACTAGCCTAAACTGTATTAAAGAGCATCATTTCCCTCTGCAGCAAAGAAGACATTGCTGAGCTAGCTGAGGACATACTAGCTAAGCATTCCCGAATTGCGTTAGATACTACACATAGTCTTAAATCTTTTTATAAGTACGGGAAACGCACTGAACAGTCCCCTGACAATGCTATACATTCCTACAGTTAACTGCATTAGTTAGAGGTACATAAGCTAAAACAAAATAAGTCATCAGTTATGGTACCTATACAGCGGCTACAACAACTACCCGACTACCGCTATCTCCCGGTGGCGTTGCTACTGTTGTAGTAGGACTGCCCCAGTCATACACGACTGTAACGGGTTATGGGCCGTTTACAGCGGTAGCAACCACTACCATGGCACCAGCTTCACAGGGTGGTGTAGCCACTGTTGTGGTACAATCGCCACAGCCATACACAACTGTAACCAGTTATGGTCAATTTGTAGTAGTAGCGACCACTACAATGGCACCGGCATCACAAGGAGGTGTAGGGACTGTTGTCATACAATCACCTCAGCCTTATACGAATGTGACCAGTTATGGTCAATTTGCAGCAGCATCAACTATAATGGCACCAGCGTACCAAGGTGGAGTAGCCACTGTCATCGTGGACTTGCCTCAGTCCTACACAACTACCACAAGCTGGGGTACTTTCGCAACAGTTGGTACTATCACCTTGTCGCCAGCTTCTCCAGGTGGCGTTGCCACAGTGGTTGTGCAAAAACCCGAACCATATACCACTGTAACTAGCTATACTACTGTCTCAAGCATCAGCACATCCACCGGTACACCTGCTGTCGCTGGGCAGACTGGCACTGTAGTTGTCATCGCTCCCGCAGTTGGAACCAAGGCTGCAGATCAAACATGTGGCAACGCTGGTCTGGAATACGCTATCTATACCAACTCGTACACGAACGCTAATGCACCCAATTACTCTTCCCTCAACGTCGGATATTTTGCCACCGCTTCACCGACGTACACTGGTATTACGACTTCTATGGGCATCTTAGAACCAGGAGGAGTAACAGGAGGGAACTCCGGCCCCGCTCAGGCTATCTATCCTGGCTCACCAAGTCAGACGTGGCAGTACAGCGCTGTGAACCATCGTGCATTCTTGTATGCGCCTATTACTGGTACTTATACTGTTGTTGTTCCCTACTCAGATGAGATTACACTGGTTTGTACGGTAATAAGGCTTTATCAACATGGACACGTGCCAATGCAGATCTGGAGCAGGGTTATTCGTACGGGCCTTCTAGCTCTAAGACCCTCAAGATACAATTGACAGCGGGTACTTACACGCCGTTCCGAGTTTTCTGGGCTAATCCTCAGGGAGATTATGCTATGGTAATTACGATTACAGCTCCGGACGGGACTGTAATCGTTAACAACTCTGGTTCATCAAGCAAATACTTTGTTAGATTTGCTTGTGACTCTAGTACACCTACTTATCCTGCATTTGGACGTGGCGGTTAATTCTGCTGGTCTCTTTTTTTATCTCTCCTAACATCTCCTTTCCTTACTATCTTCTACGGGTAGCTAAATCAAGATTGATTAACTAGCCATGCTATATCTCCACCATCAAAATGCAATTCTGCGGTTTTGCGACTTTATTTCGCGTTCAAATGCCAACGAAACAGAGTAATTGGAGTCGTATAGCGTTTGACCTGGATAGGCGAAATGGAAGCCGTGGAACTATGCAAAGTCAGAGAGGAGGATGACTTGCATACGATGATGTCAATCCGCCCAGTCGAGAACCCCAGGAACGAGCTGTCTTGCGGTATTAAGCTGTGCGCGCTATACAGTGTAATCCCCCTGAGAATTTACTTTTGGACGCCCATTTTCAAAGTCAATTCTTCGTAATTTGCCTGCATAATTAACAGTCAGCTCCAGCTCGTTCGCAACGCACATTCCACGCTGAAAGCGCCGCTATGGCCCTCTTTCCCTCCTGGGTAAGAAAGCCTTCAAAAGCAAATGCTTTGTGAAAACGACTTTCCTTTAAAGCAAGGCTTTGAATGGCTCTCAATGTCTAAAACGGGGAAACGGGAACCCGCGAGCTCTTCGCCACCAGAGGGAGACAGCGAAGGACAGGGTGTTGAGGATTTGGTTGTTCCATTGACGAGGGACATCCACGCAATCTACGTGCAAAGCGTTATAGGCTTGTTTTCCTCTTCAGTTATGGTCCTTGCGAAAGCATGCGCAGTAAGTAGGCATGCCAATGTTGGGGTTAGTCCAGTCACTAAGCCGTCATTCCAATCATGCCACACTATTCCACAGTACCAGTTTTAAGTTTATCAAAATATCCCAAATAACAAGGATACGCAGTTTAGCAATCGCTAAGTGAATGGCATCACTATCTACATAGTTCCTAGCTTACATTATCCTCATCTGGTTGGGCTTTTCTGCTAACACACATCTGGTGATGAAAACCCCCGCAATGTGTATCCTTATAATTAGTCCTGTCCACAACTTGCGTCGCGCACAGCTGTGTGCCATCCGTCCCGATACACATTATGTCCAGGCTTTCGTTGCTTATGTCGTGATCCTGGATGACTATAATTACATAGCGAATATGCCTGAAGACATGGAACATGCTACACTTACGCATCATTAGCGAGATTTGCTGGAGTGACAATATGGGTGCCAAAATGCCTCTACCTGAATTAATCACAACATTTTCTTCCAGAGCATTGATGTCCGGAGCGGGCTTATCCTTCAAGGCGCGACATAGTACTCCAGCAACACCAGGTCCGCAAATAAATTCTGGAGATACGTTGAAGAGATCGCGGACTGCCCAGAATGATTCGACAGGGCAACATCATCACTCAGTTCAGTATTTTCATAGCGAAGGCGTCGACTTTAGGAGCAGGAACGGCAGTGTGGTAACAGAAACAACTCCAAGAGCGGGGAAGGAATGCGCGATCGGTATTTCGCATGTTGTATCACGCCAACGATCTTCATTCTCTTACTAGTGATAATTATAAACTTGCAGGAATTCGATATAAATTTGTCTTATAACGTGGCGATGGACAAGGGACTTCAAAAGCAGCCGAAGGCGAAATTAAACTGCTTGGAGCGCCTCTCACTATATGATTTAACGTCATAACTGACGTTCAAAAGCCTCAAATAGAATGTTTCCAGATGATAAACTTGGTATTTAGTCAGTTATACCCTCCTTGCTCTCAACCTCAACAGCCAGAAAGGATGCGCGCTCTGAAGTTATTAAGACAACCACATGCATTATAGTGTATATGCCACAGGCATTGAAAATGTTCAAATGGTAACTATAGCTAAGCGTTTGCCTTTGTCTACCGAGTTACTAGAGCTGCAATGGAAGTATATACATGAAGTAATTTGCTTGATATAAGGAAGCCTATATCAACCTTGTCATTTGGAATCAGGGTAGCACTGAGAGTAGAACGGGTTCAGCGTCTTGCAGTAGAAGCCCTTGATACACTGCATATTTCCAGTCCACTTACTGCCGCCGCATTGCTCGTACTGCCCCTGTGCCTTGGATACTGGTAGGGCCAAGATAGCGTCACTGGCCCTCTCGGCGACAGTGACAATGTAGGCACTGGGGTTAGCGGTGACCATGCCCGGGAAGATCGAAGCGTCACTGATGAAAAGATTGTCAGTGCCGTAGACCTTGGTGTTAAGATCAACGACGGCAGTACCGCCTTGACGACCGTCATCCTTCCCGAGCTTATTGGTTCCGATCCAGTGATTGGCACGGCGGTTGCTCCACGAGACGACCATCTGTACGTTCTATTAGACCAACCCTTGAACCATATCAAAGATTTATGGACCACTTACATCATCGACGTATTTCTGTGAGGTGACACCAGGAGCTGGTTGGAGCCACTCTAGACCCTGCACTCCGGAAAGAGCTTTGCGAAGGTTGTCAAGCGCAGTCACAACAGCCTTCTTGTCATCTGCATCATTGAGGTAGGGGTTGCCAGAGACAACGGTGTTGAGAGCACTGGTGATAGTCATGCGACCGCGTGACTTGGCACCTCGGCCCAGGTACTGGCTAATGGTGATGGACTCTGACTCGCGAGTTAGGGATAATTTGATCCGTTGCATCGATTGTCAGGTGGTACTTACTGTTGCTAGTCTCACCCAGGCTTGGCTCGACGCGAGCAGTCCACTGCATAGATCGGACGCGGCCATCAGCACCATAGATCTCATCGAACATGACTGGGCCGATGTTGGGGGCAGCCTGGGCAAGGATGCCAGAGCGCCCATCTACCTCCAGATTAGTCTTCATTGCTGCGTTGCAGAAGATCTTGTATACTGACCCAGGTACTTCTTCTTATCAGCGGCAATGGGATTATTATATGCTTCGTAGAAGTCATAGAACTCAACACTGGGATGCTTGATGACTGTATCGGTCTACCATACAGTCAGGTCCATGGTCAGGTGATTATGTTGAATGCACTTACGTTGGTATGGTCCTCAAGGTTGTGACCAACAGGAAGGTCAATCCACTGGTCTTTATCGATCATGGAGCCACCATCGAGGGTAGACTTGGCGACGACATTGAGCTGGTCTTCTGGACCAATACCACCTATAAAACATGATTAGAGTCATAGAGGCCGACAGCATGCAATGAGATGACACTTACTGCGAAGCAAAATCTTAGCACTACCAAAGGTACCCGCCGCAAGGACGACACGACCAGTCTCGGGAGTGAGCTTGACGGTACCGACATAACCAGCGCCAGCGAACGGCTCGACCTCAAGGCCGGTAACGTGACCCCCAGAGCGAACGAGACGTCTGACCTGGGTATTTGTCCAGTGTTTGAAATTGTTTCGCGCTTTGGCGGAGACCAGATAGGTAGCTAGCGGGCCTCCACGTTCACCTCCGGAGAACATGAAAGGCGGGTGGGTATAAGTCCGGTTCTTGGCGGCCGGCTTTTCAAGAGCGTTCACTTCATTCCAACCGGCCTTCTTGAGTGCTCCAGCGACAACGTTGAAACCCTGGTCGAGGTACAACTTGCCATCTTTTGAAGGGAAACGTGTACCAGGAATGCGACCAAAGACACGCTGCTCGTACTTGGCCATGTCTTTCGCCTTCCAACCATCGGGGAAGTTGAAGTCCCAGTCTTGTGGGTTGGGGCGCCACCACAGACCAGCATTGATAGCCGTCCCTCCACCCAGAACACAACCAGCCATTTGATCAGTATCAGGGCAGGCAATGCCGGAGGAGTCGGCCCAGATCTGGTTGCATAGGCCGGGAACATCGAAGCGAGTCAGGTCGGTATCTTTCAACCAATCTGGCTTGCGGGTACCGCCCCAGCGGCCAGAGGATGGAGGGCCCTTCTCGATTAAAAGGACCTTTTTGCCAGCTTCGCTGAGACGATCGGCGATGGGGAGACCACCAGCGCCGCCGCCGACTACAACGTAATCATATGTCTCGCTTGGGACGGGAGTTCCGGTGGGTGGGGCAGCGGTCGCGGTAGGCTCACTGGTGGCGGTTGAAGTGGGCTTCCCACCACCATCGCATTCGCCCTCGACTACCTTGGTAGCAAGCTTAGCCCACTTCTCATACTCCTCATTGAAACTGTTGCTGGTAAGCTGGCCACCAAAGATGCTCTGAGTGTCGTGTTGGAGCATCCGGGCCTCAAGTGGGCATTCCGGGTTGATCACATCCGTGGTGCTATGAGCCCAACCGAGTACTGCGATCGGAGACGTGGTCGCCAATTGACCCGAGCTTCCGTCTTGTGACCAGGAAGTGCATCCCTGGCAGCGATAGATCAGAGTAAACCCATCATCGGTGATGCTGGAAGATATTTGGGTCAGAACAGCGTCACCCTTGTATGGGACAGGCTCGACTTGGGCAGTAGCCCATTGGAAGGCAGTGAGGATTTCGCCATCGTGAGGGTAGGCAAAGAGCAAGAGTGAGTTTGTCATGGGTCCGCCGTAGGAGAGACCGCACCATCCAGTGCCCTTCCCTTTTGGAGTAGCGCAATTCTGTTCGAATGGTCAGAATGGCGAGCTATTAATCTTGTGTATTCCCTTACAAGGTATCCAATGAACTCATCGGCGTCGGTGGTCTGTCCATTTTCGGGGAAACTGAATCCAAAGGTCATGCTAGGTGCCTTCCATGTGTCGAACACGATCCCGGTATTGGAATCGGTGTAAGGTGCAGGTGTTGCTTGCTGAGCAGATACAAACTGGGTGACTTGTCAAGATTAGCATTTTGTGAACTGTCAAAGCGGAATATGTTCTGACTCACGAGGCGCTATGGCCAGAAGCCATAACGAGCGATAGGAAACCATGATGATAAATCCCCAGTTAATGATTGGAAAAGGGTAGGCAGGATTTCTGCAACTTTATATCAATAAACTGTTTTTAACTTTAATTGTTGGAGACCCCTTAAGGTGACAGTTGCACTCTTGGTGGATCCTCGGAAGCTACTCGCCCGCAATTGGCAGTCTCCTTTCGGCATCCCTCGGAGGCTGTTTGCCCGTAATTAACAGTTTCTTCTTAGCAGCTCTCGGAGGCTGTTTTCCCGTGAAGCAGTTTTCGTTGAGTGGTCTTCTGGTCATGGAACAATGTATCTGATAGATAGCCACTCGCGGCACGTTTCTCCGTCGCTCAATCACGGTATCATGTACATTAACATTAAGGTTGTCTCAGTGTGTACCCTGTCCTGTATCCTGAGGTTGATTGGCTGTTTTGATCCAGGTTCGCATTAGCGTTGTTAAACGTTTCATGTGCTCTATCTCCCAGACGCTCCTACCAACGCTTATTGGACAAGCGCCTGAGTGTGGTTACTCAAATGGCTTGGCTCTATTGCTAAGGATCAAGTAGAAACCAACATTAAAGTGAAGGGCCGGATTGTTATGCATCATGTAATTTCAACAATACCTTGACAGTAACAAATTAACTTCGAAGTATGCATTGACGGACGCCATGATCCTGGATACGCTTTGACTTACTATCTACTGCTTTTAAGATACAACTGGAAGGCGTACGTAATACAACAGTACAGTGGCCCTTGACTTATTACTGTAGTATCACGGGATAGAGTGCTCTTACTCTAAGTCTGAGCAATCTGACATCGATAGTGCTTTTAGTATTTGCTATTAATTATAGACCTCTCGGTTCAGGATAAGTTAGCGCAATTTACATCTTCGCTTTACTTAAAAATAGGTAACCAAAGCTGGAGTGCATAAATGGGCTGTGTTATGCTTGTACCAAGCGAATATTATCCGTAGGCTTCCAGTATATTAGTTCATTATCTAGACTAAAGAACTAAGAGTAATTATT
>JABFEW010000149.1:0-28686 GCA_013618405.1 Fusarium hainanense
GGTGCAATAGTAGGAGGGGGATCGCGGGGAGGAGGTGGCGGCGCTTCTTCTTCCTCGCTCTCTTCATCTTCGGTAAGGTCGAAAGAGATGAAGTCTTCAGCTTCGGTAGTAGCGGCAGGCTTGTTCTTCTTCTCTTCCTCAACACGTGCCTTTCGAATGAACTGAACCATATCCATCTTCTTTCGCGTAGTGTCATCCGGGCAAGGAAGAGCTGTGTAGGGATCGGGGTTAGACCACTTGGGCGCAGCATCACCAGATGCATCATCCTTCACAGTTTTGGCACGCTTCTTGGAAGGGCCCTCAGTCTCGGATGAATCAGAGATGTCCATATCAAGCTCGTCATCATCGGATATCTGGTCTAGATCGCGGAACTTGGCGACACCATCCTCACCTAATCGTTCCTCGGGCAAATTCTGTGTCGCGCCTGAAACCAGTGCGCGCTCGGAGGGGTGAGGCGGGGGTTGCCATCTCCTGCCACCTCTACCCCGACCTCGTCCTCTACCACCATCGCGTCTTGGTCCTCTTCTATCAGACGGCGGGCCGCGATAATCGCCAGGATATTCAGGCATCCCAGGAGGCTTATCCATCCGAAACGTGAAATCACCCTGTGGTGGACGGGGACGATACGAGTCGCCTCCTCCTCCACCGAACCGAAAGTCGTCGCGCCCCGGCGGCGGTCTCGGTGGGAGATCATGCCTATCGCCCGGTCGATACGAGTCTGAGTCTCGATAACGATCCTTATTATCGTTCCTGGGACGCGAGTTGCCTCGCGGCTTGTTTTGCTTGTTGCGCATTTTGTGGGTTCTT
Organism: Fusarium hainanense; assembly: GCA_013618405.1. Taxonomy (NCBI): domain Eukaryota; kingdom Fungi; phylum Ascomycota; class Sordariomycetes; order Hypocreales; family Nectriaceae; genus Fusarium; species Fusarium hainanense. The sequence continues at coordinate 808 of JABFEW010000149.1, forward strand.
TGTCGCTGTTAATGCGGCTTTTGTGTGGTGTAGGAAGCGATGATGTCGCGTAGAAAAAAAGAACCTTTTGCGATCCATTTCCTTGACGCTAAACCGCGTTTGGATGCCCTAGATCTACGTAGTGTGGTTAGTCAGCGTGGTGCGTCACTGATTTTTGGTGAGCTTTGGAGAATGTGATGATGGAAAGAAGAATAAGTGATGAGGAGAAATGACTGTGTATTTATAGTTGTTGAGTCACAGTAATTTGATCTTCGAGTAGTCGCAGATATAGCAAGTCTTGTGCGCTGCCTGATGTTTATTGGCAACTCAAAATAAAGCTCTGAATCACTGCCTCTAAGCTTTGCTTGCACCCTCTGAATCAATCGCCACCACCTCAATCTCAACCTTCATTTCAGGTACTCCCAATTGCGCAACACCAATCTCTGTCCAAATCACCTTGTGGTTAGGCATCCACTTCTTGAAGTTCTCACTCATTCTTTGGCCGACTTCTGGCGTGATTTGAGTGTGGTATGAATTGACGCGATACACCTGGTCCCAGCCCTTTCCGCCGCTCGCCTTGAGAGCCTTTTCGACATTGTGGAAGGCCTGGTCAATTTGCTCGAGATCAGACTCTGGGAATGAGAGTTCTCCATTTTTGAGAGACCATCCGCCTGGTTTTAGTTAGCGCTCTGACGCTCAGTATTGCGGATTTCATTGCGTTTGGACTTACCCTGGCCGCTGATCTCAATGCGGTCGCCAACACGGACAGCCTGGCTGTAGCGAAGGAAGTTACTAAGGTACTCGCCCTCGCCCTCGTAAACGGAATATGTGAGATGCGACATGTTTGAGAGGTTTATTGAAGAGTGTATGTGTATTTTAGATGAGCTATGTTCATTGGGATTGAGGATAATGACTTCTCTAGAACGAGGCTCGTCCCTCATTTATAGGCCTCAACAGCGACGCCATCACCAGCGCAAGACTCGCATTCGCATGCTGACGCTGCAAGTACAACGCCAAGCACAACGCCAAGTATAACGTTATTATAACGTTATTCGAAACTTCTTTTCAATTCTCTCTAATTCCTGCTGATCTTGGCTATCATCAATTGTTCCTGGTGAAGCGGGCAGTATTACGCTCGAGCACTAGATCCTGCCGGACCACTGGTAACGCCAAGACGGCTCAACCCAGACACAGATCTGACAAATGCTGCAGACATGGACAAACCCAAAAATCCGTCGGACTAGGCACATCCTGGTCCAATCGGGGATCGGCATGATTATGCTTAAATAGCCCGGTTCGTTCAGCTTCTCCGCCTCAATGCTGACATGGCCTTGATGAGTCAACAATGCAAACCTTGGAAGTCAGAATTGACTTTACAATCACTACCATGCGCCATCGCGTTTCACCCTTTTGCCAATTACATGGCCTGCTGAGGTTTTATCGTTTGGAATCGAGCTTACCCGCTTATTAAACGCCTTACATCGTCGAATCATAGACTAGACATATCCTGTCGTTGATCATAGTATACTATCTAGCATAAGGTTTGAAGCATTAGTGTTGTTTACCAGAGCTCAAAGATGCACTAAGGATAATAATTTACTGGTACCGAAAGCAAAATCTTCGTGGGATACTTCTAGTCGGTATGTGTTGAGAAGAATAAAGGGCAGCCAAGTATCTGAGAGCAGACTTGACTCGGATCCAACAGCCTCTTCAGTTCTAAATGGGAAACCCAAGGCTCATCTCAAATCTAGATCTCTTTATCGGATCTTTTAGCCGGGCGGCTTACTTCTGCCACTCCGTCGCGGAACGGAGCTCTACGACACCAAGTTTCTCCCAGGTCTGTAAGGATGGAGTCAAAGCCTCATGTTGACCTACACTTGCGCATTTATCTTTCCCATAGCCACGCGGCTCATATAGATATGGGATTCTAGACCTAAATCTTCTAAACTTCCGATTCGTTAAGGAAGTGTTGCAACCTTTAGATAGCAACCAAAGTCCCAACCTTCTTTCGTTGGTTGCTGGCTTAGCCAGCTGTTAGTTCTCAGCCCTAACGTTAGCTCCTTAGGGCGGCTTCTTTTCTTGCCTAGATGGGAGAATTTCCAGAGATAGGACATGCTATTGTTGACCGATATTTCAAGATAAAGTTTCGATACGGATAACACGGCATTGAAATCTTACTGGACGTTTCCACTCTGATCTTCTTCTGTTGAAACTACTGCAATCTAACTGGACACTATTAAAATCTGAATTGGAGAACAGGCACTTCAGGAAATCGATATCCTGCTTTTCGCATACCTTATATACAACCTTATTGAAACTCCAGGCAGACACAGAGAAGAAGCTGACATGCTGACGCCTAGTTTCTCGATAAGTCTTCCACACTCCTAGTACTGGCACGGTCTTCTTGAAATCATGCGGAAATTTGCAAATACACATATGTTGTTACCGGGAGTTTTGTCCTAGACCGGTAATCCGGCACTTGAAACCGAATCTTTCCCTGCCTTGTCCAAAAGCTATTGCTGCTAGATGGGTCTCGATTCTCCAAAACGCCTCTGCTGCAAGTATGGGAGACGGCTTTGCTGCAAGCGCGGAGCATGTGACAATTAAAAGACTAGACTGTTAATCTAGGTCATGCAAATAATTTATCCGCCGATTCTTTTTCTTCAAAAAAGCAAGCGAAAAAAGAAAACAACGAACGATAAAAAGCAAATTACAACACAGGAGATCCCGCACAAGTGGCGACTTGTCATATTTTATGGAATGCAATAATACCTTATCGTCTTTTTCTTCACATTCCGTTCGAAATCAGTTCAGACATTTCCAACGGCTTCATCTGTGCCTCCTACATAATTGTGGCGCTTAAACGGTTTGCCCACAAAGCCGCCTACATCAGCAGCTATTTTCTTTAGCCTAGTGATTGCACATTTAATACAAATGTAGAAATCCCAATGGAATGGAACGCCCTTCTTGGCTAAGACATTCAACGTTCCCAAGACTTTGGTCAAGCTAAGAAACCTTCACTGCGGCTAAGGCTGGCCTCATCGTCTGCGCCTCTGATGTAAACTTCACACACCAATTGCACCCCAGCTGAAGATTTCACTGCATTTTCCATTCAAGTTGACCCATTTCGCAAGATAAGTGCACCTGAAACGATGTGGAATAGTTGCACCCTTTACAGCCCTGCTCGGACTGCCCAGCCAGCCAGTCGCAAGCCAAGACACATTATCGCTCCCCCACCAGAATAAGAAAGTCCAAGGGGTTCGTATAATTTTGCGATTTTCTTTTTCTTGAGACACTACTCGTCGTAATTTATATCGGAGTGTTCGTCTTGTCATTTTGAAGTGGTGTCGCAGATCTTTTTGTTCCTGATCCGACCATGGATATCAAATCAGCAAGACCGGGCGTATCGCCAAAATCCTTCGACATAACAGATTCACAAACACAGAAATTCCTTCTTATCCAATTGTTTGTTATATTATCCTTTTCATTTCATACAGCGACTTTGCTTTATTTACCGAAGCTGAAAGACCAGTTCATATCGTCTCGTCGAGCAGTCATCAGCACGACGCCGACGGCAGCTCTGGTTGCTCAAGTCAACACCACATCCACCTTTCCTTCAACGTCACCGACAGACACATACCACCATGTCAGTTCGGCAGCCATGCTATGCGGCGACGTCTGGCTCGCCCTAAGTCTCATGGCCGGCACCGACGCATTCTGGGTAGTGGCAACATTCAACCACACCCTGATGAAGAACTGGCACTACTTTATCAGCCTACGCATGATGGCGCTGGCGTCTATCATATCGTTTTGTCTGTACATACCCTCAAATTGGGGAAGGTCGACCTCGGGTTACCTTTTCGCTGGAATACTGTCTTGTACCACGTACTGGCTGTTCAACTATACGCTCTCGCAGCTGCATCGACAACCTTCGAATACGACTACCAATGCCCACTTTGGATCGATTCAACAGTATAGCGATAAGATGAGTCGGTTGTCTTTTGGATGGAGTCGTGCGATACATGTTTCTCTGGTTATTTGTTCTGTTCCTGCTGTTCTCAGTATGGTAATGCCTTCGGGATGGGTGACTATTATTCCACTAGTCTCTATTCCATTCGAGGTACGCTCCCATCTCATCCATAACTCAGATTTCAAGTACTAACTCATACATTCAGTCGATTCTACTGGCCAAGTTGAAGCTGGGCAGAAGTCCAGAATTCATCCTCAGCGGCGGCGTCTTCATCCACTCCGTATGCTTCACACACTGGGGACTCTCCCAAGTCTCTTCCAGCCCACGTCTAACCCTCCCATCATGGGCCTTCCTAGGGTTGGTAATCGCCGGACGTCTCATTCTCGACCTCCATCTCCAATCTTCCTCACTCCGATATCCCGAGTTTCTCTGGGTTCGAAAACACGTTCTTCTTTCAACGAAAACTCTTTTGAGAATTTGTGCTCTTTCTTTGGTAGCGGAGCATTGTGGAATACCTGTTGTTTCTTATTGCAAGTTGATCATCATACCTGTGTTTTACTCCATCAGCTTATTGGGTGTGGCGACGCCGGCGGCGTATAGCATTGTTACGAAGAAGCTCAAAAGTTAATAGATAGTATGATGATGATTCAACATAGACATATTCTCACGAGCCTTGGCATTGATCTTATAAGTGGATTCTCGGGATCGTCATCCCAGCATTGTCAACCGCGCCCTTGCCAGCGGGGTCATAAATCCTGAATTTGGTGATGCTTCTGTTCCAACCTACTCTCTTCTAAATATCATCAAACTCTTCTCTAAACATACTCAGACTCTTCTGTTATACAATACATCATGGCAGAAGAAAACTGGAAGCCCAAAGCCATTGTCTTCGACCTCCTCACCGGTCTTCTCAACTCATGGGACATATGGGATGCGTCAACACCTTCCAAAACCCATGAAGAAGGCGGCCGCTGGCGCCAACGTTATCTTGAAATCACATACGGCACTGGTACCTACGTACCTTACGAAGATCTAGTCAGACAAGCTGCTGCAGAAGTCGGTCTTCCCGAATCTGCCCCGGAAGCACTCCTTGAGAACTGGTCTACCATCCAACCTTGGGACGAAGTGCCCTCAGTCCTCCAAGCACTCAGATCCCAGGGTTATGGACTTGGTGTGATAACCAACTGTTCGAAAGAAAATGGACATATCGCTATCAATAGTGTGGAGAAGAAAGCAAGTACTGGTTATGGTCAGCCTTTCACGTTTGATGTGGCGATTACTGCCGAAGAGAGCGGTTTCTACAAGCCTCTCCAGGAAGCCTATCATGCCATCCTACCTCGTTTGGAAGTAGAGGCTAAGGATGTCCTTTTCGTGGCAGGAAGCGCTGGGGATGTTGAGGGCGCAACGAACGCGGGTATGAAGGTTGTTTGGCATAACAAGATTGGGTTGACGAAGAGAGGTAACGCGACTCCATTGAGAGAGGGGAGGACTTTGGATGATGCTTTGAAAGGGTTCTTATAAACGGGGGATAAAGTCGAATAATGTATTAAATGCTTCATTCTGACACTTAAAATCCAAGCTTATAGCTTTGCTTTCGCCGATTGCGTGTTAAGAACCTCCTTCACAAGCTCCATAACCTCATCAGCAACGCCCCAAGAGAGCTCATATCCGCGTCCACCCGCTCCATAAGCATGGACAACATGTTTGACTCCCCAAGTAGTATCTTTCTTCTCTGTCTCAACCCTCATGCCTCCCTCACGAGCTGGTCGTCTTCCAACGACATCCTTGATGACCTTGACCGATTCAACGTTTTCTTGGTTGTTGCAAGCTTGAGGGATTATGGATTGCGCGGCTTTTAGTAGCTGAGAGCGGGTCTCCTGCGAGGGTTCGAGATCCCAGTTACCTATCTCTTTCGTGCCGCCAACGACCGTACCACCATTGAATGATCGGGGGATAATGAAGCTCCACGTTCCGTCCTTCTTCTGTGTTGTGATCGTCTTGTCGGCAGCAGTGAGGTTTGTCAAGACGGTTTGACCTAGCCATTGTTAGTCATTGAGGACATCCTCAGAGTCTCACATCATACCTCTAATAGGAAAAGACTTGGCGTCGCCGAATCCCATGCCACTTGCATTGACCACAAGCTTCACATTCGGCGCCAGAATAAAAGCCTCCCATTCGCTCTTCAACTCTCTCTGAACAGTCTCCCCGCCCTGGACAATAAACTTTCGAAGCAAATTCGCGCAGTATAGCGGTGCATTGATACAATACGTCTCATATTGGTACCCAAGCTTCACACCCTCTGGCAATTCCCTCGGGTCAAATCTGCGATAACCCGACAATCCCGTCTCTTCCGTAAAGCTATGAACATCCTGTTTGATGTATTCAACCGGCGGATCCTCAAGGTACTCAATTCCCGGAAGACGACGAACTCCGACACCAGGTTCACTGTTCTCAAGCTCAGCGACAGTGGTCTTCAACCACTTAGCTTCACGACGGAGCTGGGGTGTTGAGGCGGGAATGGGCCGGACGTGAGCGCCTGCCCACATGGAGGCATAGTCAGCTGAATGGGTGATCGGAGCGCCTGGAATTGAAGTTGGCCATTCTTTGGCCGCTAGAAGGACTGATGTTGATGGGGAGTCTTTTGTCAGCTCTTGGATTTTGAGGGCGCTTGTAAGGCCGATGATTCCAGCGCTAAAACGGGAACGTTAGCTCAGTGCAAGGGAGCAGTAGGATGGCACGTACCCGATTACCACGATAGTGGACTCAGTCTGGGGTGGGCTAAGAAAAGACATTTTGCAGGCTTGGATGATGGATCTGGGGAAAGGTATCAGAGATGGGTCGTATTAGCTCGTGGTTCAAAGGGAGTGAGCCGTAGGTATGTCTTCGCTGCTAAAATAGCGCAGGGACAGGGAGTCGCGTGTTTATTATAGAGGGTAACGGGAACCCCAAGAGACTCAATTAAATATGATACGCGTATTCAGACTCATTCGGTATGACACGAAAAAGGCTGTGTATGCCAAGTTCTGTATTAAAATACATGATCACTGTCTAAATGACGGACTTGTCGTACCGCGCCCTCCGAAATCGGCCATATCAACGACCGACCGACAGCAACAACTATCATTCATTGGCAAGGTAGCGACATTCTCCAACGCCAGCAAAAGAATGGTAAAAGGCTATCGGCATATACCAAAGATGCATCGTGCAATCTCTCACAGTATAGAGTACATTAAGCTCTGTCTGGTCTCGGACTATTCATCACGAAACGCAAAAAGTGAGGTCCTACCCGGGTTCGAACCGGGGTCTTCGGAAGGCTTCTGATGCGTATCAAAATCCGACGTCATTACCACTAAACTATAGGACCTTGACTTTCGATGACTAAGCCTCAGAAACTGAGTTTGATATACTGTTGTTGCAAGGTCATGACGGTGCGTTGGAGCATACCCTGGAGTCTAGTGTAATCACATTTTCCACCTACAAACAAGCAACAGGACACGAAGTAATTGCTGGTTCTTGGGTTCTGTTGTACCGAGATTAACATGTTATATGTTGGATCATCTGCCGAATAGTGCGTATACTTAAGTAGTTTGCTTCGAACCTTGCTGCTGCTGCTGCTGCACGACAGAACGTTTGTCAACCTGGCGTTATTCAGGCCAGCTATTAATCCAACAAACAACTTTCACTACCGGGATACCACCCTACCACACACTCTCCTCCCACGGGCTTGTTCGTGCAGGGAAAAGGTTAAAGCGTAACCGAAGGACCGGGTAGTTTCAGAATCTGGGTCGGCCGAAAGGACGGAGCCGATCTCAACTTAGGTGCTGGTGCTCGTCGGAAACCAGGATGGGTATTACTTGCAGCTCCGGCCGCAGATCAAATAATTGCACTACGTTGTTCTAAGCAGAAATAATGTGATGAATAAGACATATTCATTCAGTTCACTGTGCCCTTCACCTGCTTTGCCAAATTACGGTCAAGATACTACCAAGCCAAGGGTCAATCGCGAAAAGGGCGGTCTCCTTGTCTTGAACCTCAAAAAGCTGATGAGCCAATGACGGACTGAGCGAAACTGCTGAGAGCTGTTAGTGTGTTCTAGCTCGTTAGCTGACAGACGATGACATGGGTCGTGTTCAGCATCGCATGTTCTGGGAGGCGAAAGTGAAGACAGAAAGAATAAGCAATCTCTCATTGGCTGAATATACTGTGTCTGCAAGTTCTGACCAATTAGAGTGATGATGATTACCAGTTTCCAGATCCGCAGCTCTGGAGCTCAAGATGAAGTGGGTCAAACTCGTTGAAAGCCATAAAGTACAAATACGACGAGCAGCCGCATTCGAAGAGGAGTGACAGAATCAAGCACTTTACAATCCAATCCACTACTCCATCAATCTCTCGATCTTTAAAACCAACAACTCTCTCAAACACCAACTTCACAACACTTTAATCAGTCAAAATGGTTGTCAACACTCCCGCTACCTGCTGCCGCTCCGGCGACAACGTTGAGTGCGCCTGTGGTATGTGACATCATCCCAGCCCCATCAACAAACACCAGACTAACAATTCCCCAGCTCAAAAGGCCACTTGCTCTTGCGGTCAAAAGTCTGCTCTCCAGTGCACATGCGCCAAGGCCCCTGTCGAGAACACCGTCAACGGACCCCGATGCTCATGCCGTGCTCGTCCCGCTGGCGAGTGCACCTGCGACCGTGCTGCTACCGAGAACGCTACTCCTAGCGGTGCTACATGCGCTTGCGGATCTCGTCCTGAGGGTATGTGGAACTTACGTGTCTTGGGTTTCTGTGTCAACTAACAATTATGGTTTAGGTGGCTGCACTTGCGAGAAGGCTGCCGATGGTGGCTTCAACCCTGCCAACGAGATCGATTTCACTACCAAGAAATAAACGTTTTCGATCCGGTCATGGGTTTTTAGAAATACATGCATTCATGAATTATTGGGACGGCGTTTGGGAATAATGAACAATCGGTTGGGTTGGGGCGGCGAGACAAACGATACCAGAGATACAGAATTGACGTATACAATCATACACACTGTTAATCAATAAGTCCATTGAAAACCGTGATAATAATGACAACTGGATGCGATTGTCGTGGTCCAATCGCGTTTGCAAGCGTCAATAGCCCACGTGTTCAGTACGGCTTTGCGCATTTGCATCGTTCCTTTGTTGACGAATAATCAATAAACTCAATAGGGGAACCACCATTAAATTAGCTATTGTCCGTGCTGCGCAGTGTAACGTTCGTCTGCTATTGAACCAACGCGACCGGCCGGTATGAATCGCGTATCGAATGGAGATGAATAAAAAGGAGATGAGATGAACTGATAGCTACGATTCACCGCCCTAGACTCTTGCAGCTGTCATCAGATTTCAATTGCGCTAACCGTTTTTCTGCCGGACAAAACAACCAAAGCTTTCGGGCGGTGACGCAAGGTCCAGGCATCATCCCCTGTCAAACCCGCAAATGATCACACCCCCAGCGCGGTCAGATCACTCGTTGAAGGAAAAAACCCACCCATCGCGCTCCTAAATCAGCTTTTTTTCCAGAGCTTGTTTTTTCATCATCGCCTCACCCCATCAAACAATCCATCAGATTTCACCAGCCACCTCAGCGCAATCTGATTTCTTGAATCGCTGATTGACTCTACCTAAAAGCGCAAACTCTGTTCCTACACGCGCGCGTCACTTTCACACATACACAATCACAACACAAACTTACGCGATGGCACCAAGAGCCGCCAGAGCTGCGGCCGTCACCAAGACGGCCACTGCCACGACTAAGAAGTCGACTACCACTGCCGCTGCTGCGAAGAAGGATGCGAAGCCCACAAAAGCTACCGCCAAGAAGGCCGAGCCTGCTACAAATGGCAAGAAGCGCACTCGCGCAGAGGAGTCTGAAGTAGAGGAAGAGGAAGAAGAGGAGGCCCCCAAGACAAAGAAGACAAAGACCACAGAACGCGTCGTCAAGCCTGCTGCTAAGCCCTCAGCAAAGGCTAAGGCTGCCACCCAATCCGCTGCATCCAAGGCTGCCGCTGCCTCAAAGGCCAAGGCCAAGTCTGAGGAGCCTGAGGAGAAGAAGCCCGCTGCCCGAAAGCCCGGTCGTCCTGCTAGCACCACCAAGACCGAGCCCAAGAAGAAGTCCGCTTTCCCCGGCATTGGAAAGAAGATCAATGATGCCCCTACCAAGATTCTCGATGTTTACGTCTTTGGTGAAGGTTCATCCGGTGAGCTTGGCCTCGGCAGCAAGCGCGTTAACAACAAGAAGCCCATCGACGTCAAGCGCCCCCGACTCAATGATAACCTCGCCGCTGCCTCTACCGGCGTTGTTCAGATCTCTTGCGGTGGTATGCACGCTATTGCGTTGACACACGATAACAAGATCCTGACATGGGGCGTCAATGACCAGGGCGCTCTGGGACGAGACACCAACTGGGACGGTGGTCTTCGCGATATGGACAAGGCTGAAGACTCCGACTCTGAAGACGAGGACGACACTGGAATCAACCCCAAGGAGAGCACACCGACTGCCGTTTCCGATGAGCACTTTGCTCCTGGCACCAAGTTCGTTCAGGTCGTTGCTAGTGACAGCGCCAGCTTCACCCTAACCGAGGACGGTCGCGTCTACGGCTGGGGAACTTTCCGATCCAGCGATGGTATTCTTGGCTTCTCAGAGACCATCAAGGTCCAGTCCACTCCTCTCCTGATCAAGGACCTCAAGAACATCAAGGCTCTCTCCGCCGGTTCCAACCACATTCTCGCTCTCGACCACAAGGGCAACGTTGTCGCATGGGGTTGTGGTCAGCAGAACCAGCTCGGTCGACGTATCATCGAGCGCAACAAGATGTCCTCTCTCATTCCCCAAGGTGTCGGTCTGCCCCGAGGAAAGATCGCCAAGATTGCCTGCGGCTCATACCACAGTTTCGCCATTGACAAGGAGGGTCAAGTCTACGGCTGGGGTCTTAACAACTTTGGCGAGATTGGTGTTGAGTCAAATGCTGGCGAGGACGACGCTGTTATCCTCCGACCTGCCAAGCTTACATACCTCGACGACTTCAACATTACTGAGATTGACGGTGGCGAGCACCACTCCCTTGCTTGCTCCGACAAGGGCGACCTCTTGACATGGGGACGTGTCGACGGTTACCAAGTCGGTTTCGAGTTCGACAAGCTGTCTGAGGAGAACGCCATCTACGACGAGCGTGGCAACGCCCGTATCCTCTTCAAGCCCACTGTCCAGCCTGGTAAGTTTCGCGTGCCACCTATCCTTTGAGCCCAATGCTAACAATTCACAGAAGCCAAGGACATCGTCTCCGTCGCTGCCGGTACCGATAACAACTTCGCCATCGCCTCCGACGGCAAGGTCTACTCTTGGGGCTTCTCCAGCAACTACCAGACCGGCCAAGGCACGATCGACGACATCCACACTCCCACATTGATCGACAACACCGCCATCCGCGGCAAGAAGATCATTGGTGCTGGAGCTGGTGGTCAATACTCCGTCCTCATCGGCGAGGCTGAAGATGTCCCCTCCACAAACGGCGCCAAGACCAACGGCGAGGCTTAAACGAGCAACGAACTGTCACGAAGGATTTGCAAACGGATCTGGAATTTCTCATACTAGCCCAACTTAATCTCGCGCTGCTGCAGGGCAGCTCTTCTCAACAATACTTGTACTTTTTAGCCCGACGGACCAGACGGGCGCATTCTTACTCTGGCTTCAAAACAAAAATGGGGAATTTCATGATTAAGGAGGACGCATGTTTATTTAGTGCTTTTCGATGCTTTGCTTGTGTGGCATATATAGATGGTTACGAAATGTCTTTGCATAACTTGAAAACTTTGCTTTTTGAGAGAGTATTTCTTCTCAACGCTACATCTACACCGCTCCCCTCCCTCCCTTCCTTTTTTAATCGTGACGTACAAATGTAATTATTCTAGTACAAAGGGAAATCTGTCCCGAATTGCATCCCCCCATCCATATCTTACCGAACGCCTTGCCTGAGCCTGACATCCATCGTATCTTTGCCGCGAGGGCGTCATCATGTACTGCATCGTCCAGTTTGCGAGAAACTTAATCGTGATTGGTGTCGTGTTTAAGCATTGAGCTTAGCAGCGGCGTTGGCGAAGCTTCCGCTTCCTCGACTGCTGAAAATACCCATGATGCCGAATCCAACGTAGAAGAGCGCAAGAGGATAAGCGACAAGTACTCGCATGCGCTTCATCTGTCCCACAGCGCAGAACATTCCACTCGCGCTATAAGTGCACCAAACAATAGCCGCCGTAGTAGCAACAATGCCAATAGGCGTATCCATGCGCATGACGATACCGAACAAGCTCGTCGCCACAAGAGGAAGCAGGCAGTATCCCAACACGCTCGCGCTTCGGGGGTATGTCAGCGTCGCGGAGAAGTGGCCGCCCTGCTGGCCGTCGTGCGGTTGGGGAGGAGCTGAGGGATCGCTGCTGTATTGTGGGTAGCTGTTGACTGCTTGCGCGTCGGCGCCCGAGGGAGACATGAGCGAGAGGATGACGTGGAGAGAGATGGAGCCTAGGGCTGCGAGGCCGTAGATGTAGCCGAAGTGGACTTGGCCTGAGAAGAGAAGGATGAAGCCGAAGAGGAGGAAGAAGATGAGCGGTCCTGCGAGGTCGGAGTCGTCCATGATATGCGAGTCGATTCGTCGGAAGGGGTTCAACACAGCGAGTGTCTACATACTCTGTTAGTTTCCATCCACAGATGTCCGTCTTGGAATACGCACCTTTGCTTGAATATGTCCAAAGTTAACGCCCAGCTCCTCCAGCAAAGGCGGTTCACCATCATACCCCTCCGACGAAAAAGCAGCAACCCAACCCGTCCTCAAACCACCCTGCTCACCCATCCTCCCCGAGACGCCCTGCGCTTGACCAAACGCAGGCTGCGCGCCAAAGTTTTGCGCGGGAGCACCCACGCCGTATCCGCCCGTGCTGGCGAAGCCATATCCGCCTTGCTGCTGCTGCTGTGGTGTGCTGGTGTACTGGGATGGGAAGAACTCGAGGTTTTGGGCGGCGGCGGGGGCGCCGCCTTGCGGGTATTGAGGTTGTTGCGCGGCGTAGTAGTTTGACATTTTTGGCGGATGGGGTTTGTTGAGGGAGGGAGGAGGGATGGGCGTTTGGTGGTTTGAGGTCTTGAGGACAGCTTGTGGTGATGGAGCTTTGGAAGGGGTGTGGCTGGTGGGGTTAATTGACGTCGGTGAGTGTGTGGCGGTGCAACAGCCACATCTTCAATTGTCGAGGTATCAGTGTAGCATGCCTATGAGAAGTTCCGATCCGATTGCAACTAAAATATATTGTGAAAGGGAAACCAGAGATTGAAACTATGACAGCTTTTCATGGCCTCCATGTTTGGTGTGTTGAGTGTTGAATACACCGTGTGCAATTCTTATTTTGAATGCGTCCTGCTGCCTCAAAAGGGGATATTTACGTGAACAACTTTCGTTCTGGACACCAACGTCGAATCAACACAACCTTACGCACACTTTGCTACATGCTTTATCAAGTCACCTAAGATATTCGACGATGTTTCAACAGTAACTCGAGCAAATATCCTTGTATTACTGTCATTGACCGAAGTAATATTGAGTACAGGGTAAGCACACTCTGAAACATCAGCAACCCGAGTACCATGAGTACAAAGCTTAATAACTCGACAGTCGCGATATCCGGTTAAGAGCTTAATGAAAAATTGCCAAGTATGAGAAAGTGATCTCAATCGATGTTTCAAAACCGAACTTCTTTTTCACTTAGCCAAGCTCGAACAATAGCTCCCCAGCTAGGCTGACAGTGCCCTCACCTAATGTCACTGCTATCTTAGCGCCAAACATACAGGGATGAAATCACCGACTACCCCTTCTCCAAAAACAAGACACACAGAGCACCATCTGCCGAACCTCTACGCTTATCGTTATCCTTCTGCCTTACAGGGCTATGTCACGGCACCAACAAAATAGCCCGGACCATTTCTACTCCCGTTCTGGCATGGTTCTCTAATGTTAGATGAGAAGGACTCGAAGAATGGGTCCCGATAGGGCTTTCTTACGGGCGCTTGTCGCTAGCTTGGGCAAGTGATTAAGGTGTAAGCATGGACGAGATTAATTTTATGCGGAGGAGCCGTGAATGTCGCCCGTTGATTTTCGGCTTCACTGTTGGAAACTCCGATGGAAGAATTGCCGTGAGTTCTAGTGCTCTTTTGACGTCTAGTCTAGAGCGTGGAATTACGGTAGTTGGGTCTAGCCAGTACCATCGACAGCGTCTGGCTCATTTGCCTACCATGAAGCCAACAACCTCCAACCATCTATCTAGCGTTTGACAACATCCGTTCCATGAGGGATATCCGAAAGGCGTACATCACGAAATACCACTTTTCATTGCGCTGATTGAACCTCCAACAAAAGTTCCGCCCGAAAGATCTCGGATTGCCAAGATACCGACTTGAAGGATCACTCTCAATTTCAGCATCCCAGCGCTCATCCGCTACAAAGTAACCCCATAACATTAAGCTCATATAACCCCACAAATTCCTTCAAGGTACGCCTTCCAAATCGAGAGGTCCTTGTAGATCACTTGCACGGGAAACCTTATCCTATGCGAATATTCTTTATCTAAACGCTTATCGAGATGGTCAGGGCACTTTGTTTCGACATGGACCATTAGCTCATGAGATTTCCTCGCTCGAAGGATTCACTAACGGCATAAACTTTGATTACATGGTTACAGAGTGTGGTCTTAGCCTTAGTTGCACTGCCCTGTATCGTAGTTGGGATTGATATAAAACCAGTCTTTTCTCACGATGTATTCTTATCCTTCAAGCTACTCAGCTCAGTCATTCATTCACTCATTAGCTCACCAACTCATACATTCGTTCAATAATTCACACACTCATTATAATCTAATTTCTATTCCAAGATGAAGTCTGCCACCGCCCTTTTGGCTCTCGCAGCCGTAGCCAACGCCTCACCTATCTCCAAGGTCTCCAAGAGAGAGGGAGAGGCAGAGCCACAGTATCCATGGTCCACCAAGGAATCCCTCTGCCAGAACAAAGCCTACCTTCTAAGAACAGCCGAAGGAGCCGAGCAGGTCTGGGACCAGACTGGAGCCGGTGATGAGCTCGACAGACAGCTCATGGGCCAGTGGGGTACGTCCACGAATCTTCTTCTACATTAGACAAATTGACTAACCATATCAACAGAACACCAGAAGAACTGGCTTACCAACATGGAAAACGAAGCTACCGGCGGTGTAAAGGGCAAGTTCTCCATGGGTGGCTGTGGTGTCATCGGTGGTGAATGCTCAGTCATGGGTATACACGACTGCGAAGAGCAGTTCGACAGATACGGCACCAAGGCTGATGGTTCAGAGAATCCCATCGGAAAGGTGTCGTACTGGATCTTCCAGGCCGTCAAGGGCATGCAGAACAAGTTCACTATTCTGCGCAACAAGCTCGTCGAAGAGACTATTGTCACAAACCTCCTCATTGGTGAAATGGTTGAGGCGTTTCAAGGTAACGAGGAGCAGACGGAAGAGGTTTTCAAGTGGCTCTCTGCCGCGATTGGTCTTGGAAGCACAGTTGGTGGTCTGATTCCTGGAGCTGTAAGTTTCTCCCTATTCAATCCTTTGTCTTGAGACGGTATCATGAACAAACGCTGACTTCAACAGGGAGAGGGTATCTCTACCGGCCTCGACATCATGGGTGGTATCTTCGATATCATCGCCGAGGAGACAAAGCCCGAGGAAATTAACCAGGCCACTATCTCATCCGCCCTTGCCGACATCTTCTCCGCTACCTCCAAGCAAATCGACAAGACCATGCGTCTCGCCACGGGAGTCATCGATGAGACAAAGGGTGAAACCGTTGAAACGATCGACAGCCTCCCCGCCGTGAACAAGTACGGTCCCTGGATCCACTACCAAGTCACCCGCTTCTTCAACGGCGGCTGGTT
Source organism: Fusarium hainanense (assembly GCA_013618405.1). Taxonomy (NCBI): domain Eukaryota; kingdom Fungi; phylum Ascomycota; class Sordariomycetes; order Hypocreales; family Nectriaceae; genus Fusarium; species Fusarium hainanense. The sequence goes on from JABFEW010000149.1 coordinate 16,740, forward strand.
CCTCCTCGACGACACATCCAAGCCCGTCGACGCGCTCATCAGCTCCATCACCAGCAGCATCAAGCCCAAGATCGCCAACAACGTCATGAAGGCAGCCGGCCTCCGTCTCGTCGCCGACAAGCGCATTACCAGCCAGGAAGATTGCGGTTACGCTACTGGTCGTCAGTGGATGAAGCTCAAGGATAGCCAGGAGTACTGCTTCTACATCATGCGCTTCAAGCCCGAAGGCATGTTTGGTGAGACGTGGACTGAGGCTACTGAGGATGTGTACGTCAACATGGCCAAGTACAACCTTCAGCTCCGGGATCCTTACTACCGTGCTATTGTCGACTGTGCTACCAGTGGACAGGATACTCTTGACTTGGCAAACCTTGGCTTCAACAACATTCCTGTTTGTTTCTTCGATTTGGAGGCCTACTTTATTGAGCGTAACGATGGGCCGGAGTGTAACTCCAACTTGATCAACAAGTCGTGTAATCCTATCAAGACTTCTCCCATCAGTTAGGTCAAGCAAGGGTTCTTGTATATAATTAGCCATTACCTTCATTCCTATTAGTTTTCTTTAATTATAGACTCACTTTGGATCTTGAACAGTATTCACGTGAGGGCATCAGCAAATGAGATGGCGTTGAGGCTGACTAGTAAGCCTCGCGGGGCTGACTCAAATCAATTGACACCAACTTCAACCTTTCACAACAATCTAGTTCATTCCCCAATGTCTAGATCCTTCTAAATTTGGACCTCATGGCGAGTTCAAATAAATCTAACCGCGGCGCATCTACAGCGCGGGACTTTAACAACGCCCTAAGCGGCATACCCGCCTTTGAAGCCATGCGCTTCACAGCAAACTACGCAAGAATAGCACAGGTAGGCCTCCATCCGTCTCTCCAACCAGACGGTAACATCTGACGTGGAATAAGGCGGAACTCCAAAATTGTGTCTATCAAGAGCTCATGGTCGCTGTCAAAGAAGCCGCCAACCTCCTACCCGATACTTTCGATGAGTGGCCGGTTGAGGCGGAAGAGATCAATACGAGAATGGAGGAGAAATTAAAGGACTTCGATAAACTGGCTGGAGGGTTTAAAAAGTTTGTTGAAAATGCACGGGTAGCGACTAAGAGCCAGAGGTAACGAGAAATCCCCCAAGACAGCCTAACGTAGGATGCAAATAATAATAATAAAGCATTTCCCTTCGAAGTGTCAAATACATCAGATATCACATGACAGAAGCCAGGCTTCAAACTTTGCTTGACGTCTCCTAAACTGTCCTCCGCATTTGCCGACCGTTTAAAACGTGTCTAATCCCTTTCGAGCCACATATATCTGTTTAGGCTGGCTGAGATATGCAGCTCGCCACAAGTTCCCGCGTGTCTCGGCCCGCTCGATTTCATTGAAGCCAAACAGGTCTAGTCGTGCTGCCGTAAACTATAGACTGGAATGCAGGATGCGATGGAACACTTCTTGTGTCACCTGTTGCAGATTAATTGATCCTTCACACAATAGTTCGATTCATGCATACGAGAATCGGTGGCTGAGATCACGCTTGTCTCTTTTGGTAAGTCACAGAATGGCTGAGGCTCAGGGTATTCGTGATTGCAGCTACCGTTACTGGAAGCCCCAGGGTTATCGCTACTGAAGCTATTTCCGAAAGAATCACCAGAGCTATCAGCGTTCCAGCGGTGAAAGTTCCCTTGTGAATACATATTTGGTAGAAAGGTTTGGTCATCATGCTCAGGACCTGGAAACGAGTTCATCTGTACTGGTGGATTCTCAGATAATTCCGACCTGAGATTGTCGTTTCCCTTGATTGTATGCCAATTATACACTGTAGAACTAGTCCAAATGAAGGATTGAGACATGTTGTCTCAAGCCCTGCCAATAGTTAGGCCTCTCCGAGACATTTAGACACACTTTTCTCCACTTCATGCAGCACACTCACATCGCCACGGCTTGCCTAGTCAGAGCTGAAGAACATCAGCCCGCTATCCGAACACCAGAAATAAAGGTGATGAGATGTACGCGACTGCATGAGCTCCTAAAATGTGTATTCGTTATTCGAATTCTGGATCTCAAGGGAGTGTTCTGGGCTGCAGCTGACAACTGAGTAATGTGTCCTAAGTTCTCAATCGGGATGTGGCGAGCTGACATCCTTCCGACTATGGCATAGCCTTTAGCTTGACAACACCTCTATTTGATGGGTTGTTGATATGTGCATATCGAGATTGTCACTCGCCCGATGCGATATCCTCTGAGTCTTGACAGGTGGTATTGTAGTGGCTGTGGTGTATTGTCTTGATAAATGCTTCGATACAAGGCCGGTGTGTTGTCTGCAGGTGAAGCGCGAGGCTAAACTCAACACCAATCTGCATCTAGGCGAGCGGCTACGACTGATAAGGCGATTCCAGCTCTCCTCAGTTCCCGGCATCCCTAATCTCTCAGGATAATGTGATTCTGGTTCGATTCGCCATTTCCGAAGTGATGAGGCTGCATGATACACATGCCGCGTACCGCTCTCAATCGGGAAATGACGAGACACTCGCCCTTTTCCTCACACATTTCGTCAAATATCACAGCCGCTGGGCTTGTGTGACATGCAGCCGATATGTGATGAAGCCACCAGGATGAACATTGATGCAAGCCCATCGAAAAGGGAAAACACACATGATGAGACTCGAAATGAGGATCAGAGGATCATAACAACTACAGGTCTAGATGAATCTGCTGTCTCGTTGTGGACAAGGCTTGCGACTCGGCGCTGCTGAAGCTGAAGTGTCTCGGATTAGAATACCAAGAACGGAGAAGTCTTGTGAAGAAGGGCGACTGCAAGATAGTGGCAAGAAAGATTGTGACTACCTACACAGCTGAACAACTTCAATCCTCAACAGAGGGGCGAAATAGTGATCTGGCCGTTGACAATCATGTATAAAATAGGTCTCGTTTCCCTCTCAACCGTCCAGCATCATCCACCTTCCTCATCAATCATTCCTCAATAAGCACCTTATCTGATACAATTGCACCACAATGCCTTCCACTTTGCACGTCTCCAGCCGTCCGGCTCAATGGACTCTTGAACAGCCACCCTTCGCTGGTCAGGACGACGTCACTATGAGCACCTTTGACTACAAGTCTGATTTCAAGCCCGGCTTTGTCTGCGGATACAAGACTCAGTACCACACTGTCGAGTCCGAGCCTGTGCTCGAGTACAAGCCTATCTGCGAGTACAAGACCTCCGAAGTAAAGCTTCCGGAGCTCAAGCCCATTTGCGAATTCAAGACTACCGAGTTTAACTCGTCTGGATTCACCTCTACGGAGTTCCAGCAGGCTTCTGAGGCCACCGAAAAGCCATTGCTTACTACCACCGAAGACGACTCCTCCCCAGACGGAGAGATGGCCCGCTGTGAGTACATGAAAGTCCGCCAAAGTGCTATACTAATACAAATCTCTCACAGCAATTGTAAAGATCGAAGCGCGATTCGAGAACAAGCTGACTGGTCACTCCATCTGGAAGGTCGGCACTGGTCTTCTGTTCAGCCCCGATGTCGTCGTCGCCGGTAGCGAAATTGTATACGACGCAGAGTACCAGCTTGGCGCTGCAACCCAGATCAAGTGCTATATCAGCAACCGCGGTCGAAACTCTTCCGAGACCCAGCCTCGATACGGACAAAGTGTCAGATTCTCGGCTGAATGGACCGAGGGACAGAATAGGCGCTCGCGTGATATTGCCTTCATCAAGCTTGCGTCGCCGTCTGTTGTTTCCTTTAGTCAGCGAACAGTTTCTGAAGGTGAGCGAGTACCTCTTAGTTGTTTGGTATTGGATACTGATGTTGTCTTGATAGAAAAGCCCACTGTCTCAGCTGTGACCCATTGCTGCAACTGCAGTGGCCATTCAGAGCCCATCCAAGCGGTTGCCGCTGAACCTGTGGTTGAGCCTGTTGTTGAGGCAGTTGTGGAGCCCGAGCCCGAGCCTGAGGTCGTCCAACCCGAGATTCCTGTCACTGTGTGTGTTGAGCCCGCCCAAGAACCCGTCCAAGAGCCAACCCTGGAGCCAATCATGGAGCCCGAACTTGAGATTCCAGCTCCAGCAACCCAATCAGACTGCGGATTTGTCCAAGTCGAGGCCGAGGCCTCCGTTGTCGAAGTCGATAACACCCCTGACACTTCCATCGTGGAAGAGACTGAGATTACTGATCCTTTCTACGAAGCTCTCAAGAGCGTATCCCAACTGGACAACAAGACCTTCGACATCGATTCTTCAGTCATTGACGACGTCGGTCGGTTTGTCAGTGTCGCAACTGGCGCTCTCGTCAGCTACGTCGTCGGAGCAGAGGCTATCTCCAGCGGGGCAGCAACCGAGCTCCCAGGTGTTCCCGAGCGTGCTCTCCTTGCCGAGACCTCTCTTCAGGCCGTGTTTGCTATTAAGCAGTCCGATGAACTTGATGACATCATCGCGAGCATGAAGACGAACTGGACCGCTAATGCTCCCCAGATCGATCAACTATCAGAGCTCCTTGCGCCCTACCTCTCTGAAGCTGCAAAGTACATCGTTGAGAAGCACCGGCAGAATTACACTGCTCAAGTCGCTGTAAAGCCCCTCCAGCGCCAGAAGCTTGGAATTAGGGACTTTGACAGCAACGTGAGCATTCAGGCCTTTGTCAAGGGTCTTTTCGAACCCTCTCTTCCCTTGGCTGGACGTGAGGAAATCTTCTATAGTCTCGGTCCTGTTCTCCGCACCGCGGTTTCCAATGTTCAGCAGATTATCAACCAGGCTGGAAAGATAGCCATCGGAACTCAGGTGCCCAGGCTTCTCCAGAAGTACGACGGTGATGCTGCCTCTGTTGAGGACGTCGAAGCTACCCGTGTTCTCGTCCAACGAGCAATCATGGCCGATGTCGCTTATCAAACTCTCTCAACTCTCTCTGAGGAGAGTCTTCGCGTTCTGGAGGTCATTCCTGCCGATAGCGGTAGTCCTCAGGACGAAACTGTATTTGACTTCATCAAAAGAGTCATGCAGGAGGATGGAAGCATTTACCTTCAATATGCCAATGAAGCTGTGCACAAGTTTATTCCCCTTCTTATCGACCATACCCCTCAGCCTGCTCCCGTCAAGATTGCCAGCAGCAAGTTTGCTCTCCGGGACTTTCTCAACAGCAAGAAAGGTTCTGTGAAGACTCTCTGAACACATTGCTTTTGGTCGAGTATCAAGAGGTTGGACGTGCAGGAATGACAAAGGGATGAAAACCCAACGTAAAAATCATGAGTGGGCACGCGCGTGTAGAGGAGTGGGATAGTGAAAGCTGAAGATCGATCACCATCGGACCCGGCCGCAACCGGAAGATTTCCCTTTGTTAGTGGCTTTTGTTCTTGTTCTGTAATCTCCTTGTCGTTGTGTTCAGTTTTCGTTTAGCTCTACTGTCAATTGATTCTTGCCGTAATAATTGCTCTAACATATTGTTTGGCGCTATTTACACTGTGATGAATGACTGAGATAGAAGCCAACCTCGGCTTATCAGAAGAATTGTCCCTAGAGACATAAAAGAGGAAATAATTTGTTCACTTTATGCTAGCTTAGAGTAGCTCTTGGCTTAATTCATCTCGACAACCTAAGCCTTGGAGGACAATTCTTCTGTCACCCACCCGGCCGAGCACCGGCAACCGATGGGGCAAATTACTGAGAATTGAATAAACAACGGTGCACACACAGGCTTGGCGAGGAGAGCATGTTACTCCATTATCCTGCCGTTTCTCACCGCTCATCGGATGGGGGTCCCTTCGGCGAGACCCTCAACGTCAGATGTAAGCATCAGCCTGATTTTGTAGGACACAGCCACAGTCCTACAGTCCTGCATTCCTACATCGCTTGCGGTAAGGCGTATTATAAATAGTGGTACCTATTATACCTGACGACTCTATGCTACACATACAAGAGGGTTGAGCTCTTATTCCAGCCCAGCCAGTCAGAGCCTCCCTCAATTCTACAGTCCTTTTTATTCTCATGTGCAATTCGTACGACTTATATACTGCCGGAGTATTAGACCATCATGCCTCGCGTACGTAAAGCAACTGATTCGAATTCAACACCAAGCAAACGTCGACGCACCAAACAAAAAACGTTCCACTTCAAAAAGCATCAACCAGGCGGCTCTGTTCCGTACCCCCACGAAGAAGCTCCCACGTTCAATCTCGAATCCGTGTCTCTGTATCTATCTCAAGGCTGGGATCCAAACACATTATGGACAGAAGATGAGCTTGTCTTCCCACCTCCTGGTGGTGGCTGCGTGATGCCCACCGCTAGTGATCCCTGGTCACATTTCAATACACCGCTTCATCGGGCTCTCTGGCAGAAACAGTTCGATGTGGCTCAGCTCTTGCTCGATCACGGTGCTGATATTGACCAGCTGAACGCTTCGGGTCGCACGGTATTGCATGAGGCTATCGACCAAGGAATCAATACTCATAATCGTGGATGGACGGAAACAGCCAAATTCATCGTTGAGCACGGTGCTAATCTAGACAAGAAGACCGAAGAAAGGACTGTTGTCGTCGCCAAACAATCCCATACTGGCAAACCACATGACTATCACAGATCTGGCGGCATCTCTCCGTTGAGAATGGCTGTCAGCTTACGAGACTTAACCAAAGTGAAACATCTTGCTGCGGCTGGCGCTAATGTTAGTCTGCCACTTGATCAAGAGGGATGTTGGTCCCCTCTCGATATTGCCTTTCTCCGTCGTCAGATAGACATGGTCGAAATTCTCGAGAACGCTGGCGCCTCGTTTTCGACAGAAGTTGGGGACGGCGGTGACCTCGAAGAATCCAGGAACCTCCTGTCATTTTGCCTGTCAGGTGAAGGTTTGACTTTTCACTCATCAGAAAACAGCAACAGCATACCTCCTTCTTCTTGCCAAGCTGCTTTTCGCTCCATTATCAACACAGAAGAATTCAGGGCAGTCTGGGGTCAGTCGGATGGCCCTTCGCGGTACCAGGTTTCTGTGTCGACATTCTTTCGGATTCTCTCTGAAAAAGCACAGATGAGAAATCCTTTGGAAATCCCCCAGTCTTATTGCGGGTTTTGCAAAGACGTCATCACAAGACTGAACTCGTCAAAGTCTTCTGATCTTCAACATGCTCCTAATTTGCAGGAATTAGAGAGAACGGCTCGCGATGGTTGTCCATTTTGTGGCCTGCTGCTTGATGCCGTCGACAAGAGCACAGTGCCTCAAAGTATGCGCAAACAGACTATCGCCTTCAGTGAGAGTGATAAACAAGAAACCCCGTCAGGCACTGATTCTGGAGACACTCCCATCGTGTTACGCGCCTTCGAGACATTTCGGGGAGGGTGTCTGCAGGTACGACATGGGGATAAAATTTCTAACCTCAAAATCAGCCTTCTAGAGGGTGAGCTAAACTACAAAGTGCATTTCTGAAATCCAGCTAACAACTTGAACAGAAGAGTTCCTTAACTATGGCCGCAGCGAGGCGGAAGCTGGGGGGACTGGAGCTTCCAGAGCACTGTCATTAGGCAAAACGTGGTTGAGGCGCTGCAGAGAAGAACATGCCGACTGTCGACGATTGCACGATTCGACAGACCCCGTTCTACCAACCCGAGTTTTGGACGTGACTGGCGGCACATTAGACAACCCAAAGATCAAGGTCATCGAAACGGGTAGAGTGAAACGAGCGACATATTGCGCCCTGTCGTACTGCTGGGGCAAGTCACGTTGTGTCATAACAACAAAAGCGAACTTGGCCGACCATAAAAATGACATTCCATTGTCAACGCTTCCCAGGACCATCAGGGATGCCGTGCTGGCAACGCGAGGTCTTGGGATAGAATACCTCTGGGTAGACAGCCTCTGCATTGTGCAGGATGACAAGGACGATTGGGCGGCTGAGGCAGCAAGAATGGGTGATGTCTACGCAAATGCCATCCTGACAATATCCACCTTGTCCGGAACAGACTGCAACGACGGTCTTTTCACACCGCATTCTCTGAGACAGCAATACGTCCTACCATTTCCAATTCCCCCTACGTCAAGGCCCACTAAAGATGCGCGATGGTTTGTGCCTGCGGTACACCCACCTGTAGAAGAGAACCAATACGGCGTAATGCAGCTGCCACTCCGAGGACCCATTCACTCCAGAGGCTGGACCTTTCAGGAACAGATGCTAAGCACCCGAATCCTGTGGTTTGGCCAGGGCCATGTTCAATGGGAATGCTTGTCCAAATTTGCAGCAGATTCGTCCCCAGAGTCAATGGGTCACTATCAATACCCTGGCAACAACTCTGATGAGCCCTATCGCTCTCGTCGGATGAAAGAACATCTGCAGAGACCCTTCAAGATCAAGGCCACTATTCCTCAGTCTGAGCATGAGACCGGAAAAAGAAATGAAGATATAGTCGATGCTTATAAAGAATGGGAGACTTTGGTGGCCGAGTACACGACAAGAAACCTCACCAAAGAATCAGACCGGATTCCTGCAATTCTCGGTCTGGCAAATGTAATGGGACCAATGTTTGAATGTGAATTCTCCATGGGTATTTGGAAGGGTAAACATTTCCCCCGGAGCCTTTTATGGCAAGTCCACCGGGGATCATGCACTGCTAAGAACTCGTACCCATCCTGGACATGGGCCTCCAGATCTGGCTGCGCAATCGACTATGATTTCGCGAACTTAGACGGCGGGCGCGCGAGCTCATGGCCTGCTTCCCTTGTCGCGATAGATGAGACGCACGGTTCCATTACTCTCAAGGGCCCTGTGGGTAAGCTCACATCAGAACAAACGGAAAGTCTCGCGAGTCGATTCAGCTTTGCCTTTATTGACAAGATGTCTATGGATGACGATCCAAAACAAAGTTGGGACAAGCCTCTCTCAACGTATCTAGACCACCTCTCAGGCACCGCTCCAATGCCTACATGGAATGACCCCAAGGAAAGCTTACTACAAGGACGAGATATCTGGTACATAGATATTGTCAAGTATGAGCATGGTACTGGACACCAAGGATATGGGTATCCCATGTGGCCTTCTGGCCAACCGGCATCTGTAGTCAGGCTGCTTCTCGAAGTTGCTGATTCCGAGGAACCGTCATGGTTATTCAAGAGGGTGGGAATTGCTCACGTCCAGTTGGAGGAGCTGGAGGGTGTGGTGCGCGAGGTTGTGATTGTCTGAGGACGCCATCTCAATCACACTGAACTTAGTATCTGAATAAGCATATCCACCCCTACCGGCAATTCGAGCCTGAAGTTGGGGGCTATGTTTCCTCCCCGTGAGTATCTGTGCAACATACCTGTCCAAAGTACCACAGTGAAAAGCCTCTTGCCTCATTCATATGCAGTCAGCGGATTCAGAACCCAATCGTTAAGACGCAACGGCTTTGCCCCCAACCTTGCCGATCAATTGGCCAAATCGTAAGCTTGTGTTGCGTGGCATTCGGGGCTATGTGTCCAATAGAAATTCATCTGTATGAGCAGAGTCTCTTATTATACCACCCAATAGTGATGAGCCACTATAAATAAAAGAGCCATGAACTGTAATCGGACAATTGATGCGAAATCTTATTATACCCCAGGCTATGAGATCTCAGCCCCCGGAGCCTGCTTATCTGCAACTCATTTACGATTGTCACTGGCGGCCCTCCAATGTCAAGACCTTCGGTATCAAGTCACACAAAACATTCTCGTCATGCCGTACAACCGTCCCGTCTCGGTCTTTTTCCTCTCCCTGTACACCGCCACGTCATCCTGTCCTCGTATCTAACAATGATAAAACAACCCGTCCTTCCTCCCCCCAGTTCAGCTCAAAGATCCCGATGTCTCAGATTCTTGTCAAGTCTATTCCAACGTCATGTCTCTCAACACACCCGCAGCCGGCCAATCTGCTCCGGTGAACAATCCCGAGGCAGTCTCCTATGCTAATAGGGACTTGTTGTTCAATTACTCCACCGGGACGGTTGATGTACCGACAGGGTACAAGTATCGTCAGTATAGGCTCTTTGGGTATGTACTGCCTTGGTATGCTTCGCCAAAGATTCAATTGGGGATGGTGGCTTTTGTGTGTTTTATGTGTCCTGGTATGTTTAATGCTTTGAATGGGATGGGTGGAGGAGGGAAGAGAGATGCGACGCTTGTGAACGACATGGTAAGAGTCCCCATCCAGGTACAGTTCAATGTTGACCTGGTGTAGAACACAGCTTTATATAGCACCTTTGCTGTGGTCGGTTTCTTCGGAGGAACCTTTGTCAACAGACTCGGTGTCAGACTGACACTGGCTTTGGGCGGCATCGGCTACGGTATCTACACCATCAGTATCCTTCTATCAGTCCATTTCGAAGACGATGTCAGAGGTTTCAATATGTTCGCCGGCGTACTTCTTGGTTTCTGTGCAGCGATGCTATGGACAGCCCAAGGTACGATCATGATATCTTATCCGCACGAGCATCAAAAGGGACATTATTTCGCTTGGTTCTGGGGGATGTTCAACATGGGAGCTGTTATCGGAAGTCTTGTGAGTGATCAATCTGCTTGAACCTTTCTTTTCTCGTTTTGTGAGATGTACTAACAACCATCATTGCAGATTCCTCTTGGGACCAACTTTCATACGTTGGAGAATGCCGATGTAAGCGACGGGACATACATCGGCTTCATAGTCCTGATGTTTTTCGGCGCCGCCCTCTCCCTTCTCCTCTGCAACGCAAACGATATAATCCGCAAAGACGGGTCATACGTAATCCTTATGAAAAACCCCACATGGCAAAGCGAACTTGTCGGTTTGTACGAGACCATCCGTTTCGAACCTTTCGTCATCTTTTTATTTCCCATGTTCTTTTCCTCCAATTGGTTTTATGTTTATCAGCAAAATGTAGTCAACGGAGCGTATTTCACGACGAGGACTAAGGCGTTGAATAGTCTGCTTTATTGGCTTGCGCAGATTGCAGCGGCAGCGATCTGGGGCTATTTGTTAGATCTGGAATATTTGAGACGGAGCGTCAGAGCGAAACTTGGGCTTGTGGTTCTTTTTTTGTTGACCTTTGCTGTTTGGGGTGGTGGATACGTTCATCAGAGGACTTATACGAGGGCGATGACTGATGCGGAAGAAGGGAAGGATTGGGAGAATGAGGGTTATGCGGGACCTATGGTTCTGTATATCTTCTATGGATTTTACGACGCTGCCTGGCAAGCTACTGTCTACTGGTAAGTCTCAACACGCTCGTCCACATCAAGTCTAACATATGTAGGTTCATGGGCGCTTTGTCCAACTCAGGCCGTCGCTGCGCAAATTATATCGGCTTTTACAAAGGAATCCAATCCGCCGGAGCCGCAATCTCCAACAACCTGGATGCCAGAAAGGTATCCTTCGAGGCACAATTCCTCAGCAACTGGATTCTTCTCGCGGCCTCGTTGGTCATCGCTGCACCTGTCATCTTTCTCAAGATTCAAGATCACGTTGCTGTTGAAGAGGACCTTGAAGGGATTGATGAGACGCTGGCTGATGTTGTTCCTCAGCATGCTCTTCGGGACTTGGGTCATTCGGAAGGAAATTATGAGAGTAAGGATTCCAAGAGTAGTGGCCAGGGATCTACTCATGTCTAACCTTGCCAGTTGAACTTGATGAATTTGAGATCTCGACCAAATTGTTGCGGCGGAGGTGATACATGCATCGAGGTTAACAGGCGTCAGCGACGAAATAATCTGGCAGCCTTGTCTAGGTAAAGACTTTAGAGAAGGACTTAGACTACTTCATTTTACCACCCTAGGTATACGGGTGACGGAATTTCTGCTGGTGGTGATAGGTAGTAGTTAATAACAATATATCCAAAACTCACAAATTATCGTGCGTCGTCCCTCGAGAGTGCGCACGGTGTCCGAAGGCTATTGAAGTGGCTAAACAGTTGTGCAAGGTTCTTCATGTTAGGCGAGGGTAACTTTATAGTTTTATTAATATTAATA
>JABFEW010000150.1:0-229360 GCA_013618405.1 Fusarium hainanense
ATCCAGGGTCGCAACATAGGCTAAAGAAGATAAAAAGGTTAAAAGATTAAAGAAATAGCTATAAAGAGTCTCAAAGGTAAAGGAATTAATACTTTTTCAAATATTAATATTATTATAAAACAATTAGCTACAGCTAGCATAGCGACTATAGCTACTAACTATAAAGCTATTTATAACTTTCTATAAAATATTTACCTTATAATACTATATAGCCCGACTTATTAGGGGGTAGGCGGTGCTATACCTTATCCGACTGCACCATTACCGCGGCAGCGCTTAGTCGCGCCTAAGTAGACGCCCAACTTTTCCATCGGCCATGAGATCACGAACACAGCTCTACCCGAGCTTCAGCATCCCCACGTCACGCCAAAAATTGCCGACGGCACAACGACACTTTTCAATCTCCACTCCATCATCAATCAATTGAGTTTCGTCAATTGATATCGACAAACGTTTTCAACATGGCTTCGCTCAAGACTTTTGTCTTGCGCTCGCCTGCAACTGGTCTCGTGCGCTCAAACCCGAAAGCTTCCTTCTCGACTACCATCTCGGCCGCTCGTCCCGCATCATGTCTTTCCTCGCGCTCGCCGTTCCGACAGCAATACTTGACTCCCACTGTTTCGATCAATAAGTCCTTTGCCCGCAGCGCTTCCGATACCGCTAAGCCCGAACCCGTTCGAGCTGCGCCCAGCAACGACAACGGTCTTCCCCCTCTGGACTGGAACAGCTTCTTCAAGATGCGAGTCAAGCGTCGACGATACCAGCTCCTGTTCTCCATCACCAACAGCATGTTCGCCGGCAGCGCAGGAGCCGTTTTCCTGTCAACGGGTAGCGCGGAACCGATTATTTCTCAGATCCCTCTCGATCCGTTCATGACGCTGGGACTTATGACGCTCGCGTTTTCGGGACTCGGATGGTTGAGCGGACCTAGTATGGGAAACCAGGTGTTTTACATCCTGAACCGTACGTGGAAGAAGCAAATGACGCAGAAGGAGGCTCAATTCTTTGAGCGCATCAAGAAGAACCGAGTTGACCCCACCAACTCGAGCGCCAGCAACCCTGGTAAGTTTTTTCTCGACTAATTTTGTGCTATGAGAAACTAACGTCATTTTACTAGTCCCTGATTTCTACGGCGAGAAGATCTCTAGTGTAGCTGGATATCGCCAATGGCTAAAAGATCAAAAGGCATTTAACAAAAAGAAGACTGCCAACTTTGTATAAATCACAAAAAAGAAACGCATTTCAAATTACAAGTCTTGTTGACTTATGGCAAAACGATGGATGTAATGGCTCAGCTGGTGTTGCAGCCCGGATAACGCGGGCGTTGTATGTATATCATTAAAATCTCTTATCCAATCGGCTATCCCTTTTCCTTTCAATCTGGTCTCATGGCAGGTGTCAGAAGAATTATCCTTTGAGAATTTAAGAGACGAAAAGATAGCCTAGGAGCTGACATAAAGAGACCAAACTATTTCGTCTCTTGTGCTCTCAGCGGCCACTTCTGACACCCTGACGCATGGTTATATGAATGGTACTGTAGGATCGACGGTGTCCTTCCATGACTTGAATCCACCCGAGATATCACCAATGAATCGCTCGTTCCCTAATCCCAGGTCCTTGAGCTTCTGCGCCGCAATTTGAGAATCGTTGCCGACTCTGCAAACCAAGTATATAGGTGTAGACGGTGACACATCGCTTGGCCAGCCTTCGGGTGTAGCTTCACCACGGGCGCTCATGAAACGACTGATGGGAATGTTGATTGAACCTGAGATATTACAGAGATCGAAATGCTCCTTTTCTCGAACATCAACCAACAAAGTCTCTTTATCTCCTGACTTTGATATCGTCTCGTATTCCTTTGCCGTCACTCGCTCGTCTGGTTTGAGCAACTGAACCGGCTGTCTGACACCACAAAACTGGACATAGTCCATTGAAGTCTTGAGCTCTTCCAGCGTCAAACCATTCTCATCACCACAGGCGAAACACGTCTTTCTCTTTCCTCTCATCCTCACAGATCGGAAAGGTGTGTCAGAAGTTCCAGTAAAGAGTAACAACATTGGTGTCTTTGCCTCTCCATGAATCTCAAGATCGCCTCTTGAAATAAGCTTGATCGCTTCAAGTGCTTGCAGGACGCCCATGGTACCAACGATAGGTCCAATGATACCACCTTCACCACATCCTACAACACTGTCGGGAGGTGGCGGAGTAGGAAAGACGCATCGATAACAAGGTCCCTTTCCAGGAGGATTGTTGAGAACGATCAGTTGTCCAGAGGTTTGGAACGCAGATGCTGAGACAAGAGGCTTTGAGAGAAGAACACAGATATCTGAGATGAGATAGCGCGAAGTAGGATGATCCGTACAATCAAGGACAAGATCATATCCAGACACTATATCCTGCGCATTCTGAGGCGTAAGATGAGTATTGTGCGCATGATAGGTTACCGTCGGGTTGAGACTTCATCAGTTAGTTCAGAATCCTCATACAAGGGGGTATCTCACTCTTTAAGATAAGTAATTGCACTTTGCACTTTACTCATGCCCACTCGACCAGTCGAATGCGCAACTTGACGATGTAAGTTCGAAACTTCGACTTCATCGCCGTCAACTAGACCAATCGTTCCAATACCTGAGCCGGCGAGATATGCAGCGGCAGGACATCCTAGACCTCCAGCGCCGACGAGTAGAACCTTGGCCTTTCGCAAGCGCAGTTGACCTAACACAGTCAGCATAAAGCTCTACAATATGTGACATGAAAACTCACCTTGAAGTCCAAAATTTGGAACAATCATCTGTCTACTATAGCGCTCATACTCGTGGTTCTCAAGAGGCCATTTCCATGACTCTTCGGCCTTAGTTTCGCGTGCTTCGGATTCTGCTGCTGCGAGTTGAGAGCGCAAGTCTGCGAGCTCGACTTCTCGCTTTGCGATTTCTCTTCTGATCTTATCGATTGTCTCCATTTCACAGGATGATGGAGGGAGGATGTGAGTTGTAAGTTCAGAGTTACGTGATAGCATCATTCGAGGAAGATCTAACCCAACCCCACTAAAGATGAATAGAGTTACTAATTCTACCAGCGCATTCGTACGAGATCCTCAGTCGACCGTTAATTAAACGTCCAAATTATGATTCTAGCTATATGGCATCCTAGCAGTAATGATAGAATTAAATATCCATTAAATCCAGTGTTTGAGTTCATATGATAGAACTCAAGTGCCCCTCCATGCCGCCTCGGTGTACCCCACCACCTCGGTGAAGCGCCACTCACCGAAAATGTTTCCATCAAATCTTCAACACCAATAATCCCCAGTCCTACATCAATCATACATCCTCCACCACAACAGCTCAAAATGGTACGTCCTCGTCAGGGATCAGAAGGATCAGTCACCGGGAGCATAAGCGACGAAATGATTTGGTCATATTATGCAAGCTTAGGCTAGCCTTTAGACCACTTTATTTCTGTCGCCTAAGCCTTAGACAATTCTTCTGATACCTACCTGACTCTCAATTAAATCTCCTGGAAACACAATAACCAACAAATCCAGGCTCCTGTACCACCAGGCCTCAAGAAGCCCTCCGCCCGAACCCTTCGCCATCAGCGCGTAACAGGTCAAATCCACCCTCAAGCACCCCAAAAAGTCTTCCGCGACGACGCCGCCGTAACAGACGACTTCCTCTCCACCAAGCGCGACAAGCGTCTCATCAAGCACTCCTCCTTCGTATCCCGCATCCAATCCGCGCGCGTCTCAAAATCCGCAAAGCGCCGCCGACCAAGCAAGAAACTCGCCACTACACTCGACAGTCTCGCTGATGCGCTGCCGGAGCTTGAGGAGGCTGATGCTGAGCAGCAGGGCAAGATCAGGCATAAGAGTTTGAAGAGCAAGAGGGGTGCGCTGAAGAAAAAGGAAAAGGTTGTCAAGGGCGAGATGGAGAGGTTTGGGGTCAATATGGCGACGTTGGCGGCGCAGCAGAAGAGTGTTGAGGATGAGAAGATGGCGGAGGAGAAGAAGGATGCGCCTGCGCCTGCGCCGACAGCTAATCGGTGGGCGGCGTTGAGAGGATTTATCTCTTCTACAATGGAGCAGAACCCTGCTTTCGCTGAGAAGCAGTAAATGAGAGAGGGAGCAAAAGATACCAATAACATGATCTGGGAGTGCTGGTCAAAAGGCGAGATATCGCTATAGATACTTGGGCGTTCAGGAGTTGACCTCATCTAATGCAATTTAACAATTCACATGAACAGTTCGTACGATGAATATGAATGTAGGATGAATTATTCTTCATAGGCTATAATATAAAACCAGCACTCGATGCTGTCTGTATCTTTTCCATGCCTTAACCCAACGCCTCAATCGCTAACTCGTAAATCCCTTGCATTACTCGATACACATCTGGGAATAAAATCATAAATGATAAGAATAGAGCATCGTGCATAAGAGCACAGCATCTCGTCGCTTTGTTACAAAACAGCCACATCCCCGCTGCTCTTCGCTGCCACCAACGCCGTAGCAAAAGCAAACGCGAACTGAAAGAAAAAAACGAGACAAAAAGAACTAATCGACCGTGAACGCATTTCGTGAATTTCATTACAATGGTAGAACAGTGAGTGGATCATGTTTGGACCGCCTTGCGATTTGGACTTAGAGTAGATGTGGAGGACCGCTTGCCCCGGACTTTGACGGGTGTTGAGTAACTCGACTGAATCCGGGGTTCTTTGACGATTCGATCAGGGAATGAGCGAGGACCAAGCACAGTTGGAGCTGACTTTGGGTGGTAAACTGGTTGGAACTTCTTCTTTGGACGTCCAAAGTCTCTCATTCCAGCCCAAGGAGGCAAGGTTGACTTTTGCAAAGTTGATTTTGGAGGAGTCTTTGGTGCAGTGACTGGCTCATTTGCACCTTGTTCAGGAAAGGACCTCTTCTCCTCGGACTTCTTCTCTTCTTGCTTGGCTGGGGATCTCTTCGTCTGAGCGTTCTTGGACGGTTTAGTGATACCTCTCGCGGCCATTTCCTCCATAATTTGTCGTAAAAATTCCTCGTATTCTTCGCAAGAGCCGTAGCAGTCCGTTCTCTATTCGATCCGCGGTGGTGTCTTGTTCGAAAACGGGCTGGCGCTTCTCCTATCTTGGCTATTAGATACGTTCTTCAAGGTCAGATTTGGGGTCCACTCACGATCGCCTTCGTTCGCCCTCCTTACGGAAATTCTCGATTATCCGCATCATCTCTTTGCGGCCGCCATAACTATCGACCATCTTGCCGCCCATGCTCATCGAGACCTTTTCGCGAGCGTTAGCGCAAAGAAGGCGCTTGACGAGGAGATGGCGCATCAAAAGGCAGACAAAGACACCACAGTCGCTGCCGTTCTCCTGTTGTGGACAATCCTCGAGATTGATGAATCGAAGGGGTCGTCCTAGTATGTTGGCAAGCTTGCGTGTAGCCACATTGGCTTCAGAGTAGTTGGAACCACCAAGCGAGTCGTAGTGAAAAGCCACACCATCAAGAGTCGAGACTAGAAGTAGCGACCAATGGCTACCACCCTCAGCAACACTCACGTTACGATTGTCGTTGATGGGTAAGAAGATATGCGTGACCTTTGAGAAATCGGGAAGAGCGGATTGGATTGATCGGGTGTCCGGTTCCTTCATGAGAAGGAATGTCATGCTAGGACGAAGTAGGACAATGCGAGCTTGAGGGTACCGAGGAAGTATCTCGCGCTCAAGATACTCTTCCCAAAAAGCGATGTTGTTGTCGGTTAACCAGTCATTCTTTAGAGCCTTGATGTCTTCCGCTGTCAATAGGACATCATAGTAGCTGAGATAGGGTTTCTCGGGAGCTAGCTATTGTAGGCGTCAGCGTGTACGCCACTTGAACGCATTCCATGCAGTTGATCAACGCGCATCTTGACGAGTGCATCAATCGCAGGAATGCATTGCGCATAGAGAATGCGGGGTTGCACATACCGAATCGCCAAAGTGGCGGGCCATCCTCTGACGAAACGGCATCCTTTGTTTGCTATTTGAGGATGATGATGTAGATGAAGTTGATGATGTTGAAGAACGAGGTGTGATCTCGGGGGATTGAATTTGCGTCGAATCTGCAGGAGTCGCCTCGTGGTCGGAATTTGTTGCGGTTAAGTTTGAATCGGTAGTGTCAGCCGAGCTTGAGCTGCCTGGTCGTGATCGGCGAGACCGAAAGTTGAGTAGGCCGTGTAGCCGGCTATGAAGGCAGGGCAGTTAGATGATGATCTATAGGAGACCGCGAAAGATGTTGCTCACACTTCGCGGAGAGTTTGGAAAGAAGTGCAAGAGAAAGGAAGTAGTTAAAGTGCGATGTGAAGCGCAAATGTAGAGGTCGCTGACCGTGACAGTGAAGATGGTTGGGGTGTAAAAAAAAAAGTGAGGAAGGAAAAAGACTGGGGCGAGGGCAGTGCTGCTGCGTAGTTTGCGGACGCGCGGGAGGCTCAGCACATGGGAAATTCGACCAGTCAGAGCGTCAAAAACGAACAGACAATAATTCCGTCTTTGATTCACATAAAGTGTACGCTTTATTCCGTCTCTGATGTTCTTGGCGGGCAATTTTTTTGATACCCTGATGCATGCAAGCGACCAGGCCAGAACAGTCGGTCGCTGTGGAGGCACGGCAAGACTTGTCCGGGCGAATGCGGGGCAGGACGGCACTGTGCACTAGCGGCAATGCCCTGGAGGCCCCCTGTAAGAGACGGAGGCAGCGAATTGTCCTAAGGTTTGGGAACCAAAATAAGGAAACCTAAACGCTGGCTAAAGTGACCCTCTTATTTCGTCTCTTATCTCGTCTCTTAGGCACGCTGAGGTCATATGACGACAATGAAGATGAAGTGAATGAAGGTTGGTTACCATCACTTGACAGAACCCAAACAAAGGATGAACACTTGTTCTAGACGCAAACAAACGAAACACAAAACGAAACAGTCAAAACTTACCCGTGCCCATGCTCTTGCGAAGAAATATGCCCCGTTTCATCAGAACCCATCATGCCACTCAAGTTTCAAAAAAAGAAAGCGTGATTCAAAAAAGTAAGTAGAGGTCCGAGAGTGAAACGGTCAATGTCAAAGCGACGAATGCGAATATGAGTCCGAATATTAAAAATAAAATTCAAGCTTCTTGAAAGCAAGGTCTTGACTGTTATATGAATGAATGATGCGCTTTCGGTTCGGGCTTGGGAATGACACCGTCCGCGCCACGAGATTGACCTACGTCACCCACCGAACCAGACCATCGGCGTCATCGTCATTCCCCAAACTCCGCTCAGCCCAACAGACGCGGATGCCTCCCGGAAGAGATACTCCAGTACGACATCACTAGCCACGCGGTTAAAGGGGTAATCGACAGATGTCCAATCGTGATGGATTTCTAGACTTGTGACTGATAAGCATCTCTACGTAAATGCTCTTTCTCAGCTATCTCATAGTTATATCATCTGGGTGGGTAACAGAAGAAATGTCTTCTAAGACTTAGGCTACAGAGATAAAGTAGCCTAAATTCTAGTCTTAGCTTGCATAAGGTGACCAAATTATTTCGTCTCTTATGCTTGTGACGGTCAATTCTTCTGGCACCCTGCTCCACGAAAATCAGGGTTCAACAGGGATGTAAAGACTGTTTGATGGGTCAAGTTCATGTTGGTCAAGGCGTACTTTTTACGCCTGGGTATGCTTAATACGACAGATAATATCTACTGAGTTTTACCCTTGCAATGATGATATTACTTGCTCACATGTCGGTTATAGGCAAGTCGTGAAGCGATCTTAATGATCCAGATAAGAAGAGATGGAACAATTCAAGGTTTGAGATGGTGACAGCAAGCTCACGGGGAGACGGACAAATGGGGATTTTACCGCTTTCGCTGGGGCTAGGCTGGAATTGGGAAGCATCGTAGACAGGCTTCAGGGCATCTCAAGGATTGGCCCATGGAAGCATAAGAGACGAAATTATTTGGTCACTTTATGCTCGCTTAGGCTGGCTCTTAGGCTGTTTTTTCCCCCGTAGCCTAGGCCTTACAGGAGAGTGAGGCAGACATCATGGACCCGCAGCTAGTTCATCGTTCTAGACACTGATAGAATACCCTATAGTAAATATATCTAATCTTGAGTCAACTGCCCCTGGAGTGCGTGTAAAGTAGTGATAGCCTTTTGATAGAGATGTTCGCGTGCTGCTACCGCCTCTTGCATTTGGCGGGTATCATTCTCCCTCAATTCACGTTGTTTGTCCAGCGCTGCCCTCGCTACCCGTGCGCCACGAATGAATCGATCACCATCCCGCTTCCATGTCTTGCTAAGTAGCTGTTTTTCCTGTTCGTATCTTCGTCCGATCTTTTCCACGCCATCGATGTTGTTCTTCTTATAAGCATCCGCGGCTCGATAAATGGTGTGTTCGCTGCTTTGAAGCCGACGTAAGATGGCCTACAGCGTAAGTAAGTAAGTATGTATATAGCTTTACCCGGAGATAGACGTACCTTGACATGCCCGTGTAGTCCCTCTGCCACCTCCTCAATTGGATCCTTGGGCGGTGTTGGCTCAACACGTGGTTTCTCCTTTACCGACACTTGGGTTCTTGTAGGCATTGACTTTGCAGCTGCCAGACCTGAGAGATAGTCTTGCTGCAGACCGTTGCTCTGAGGATACGGGGACTGCTAGTCCGCAAGATCCCGCAGGCGTTGGGACCTCCTATGCCCAGACGTTTGCTTGTTGGTATGTGGAAGAATAGACCCAGGCTCATCTTCCTCTTCATCGATCGGACTTGTGTCTTCAACAGGATATCCAGTCGCGCCAACCGGCAGTGGGCTACCTGCTCGGCTGACACTGAAGCTTCGAGATCGCTTCATGGTCTTACGAGGAGGTGCAGAAGTATCGACGAGTGTGTCTCGTGTAGTGGCAGTCCTCTTCAAAACATTTGCCTTGGAAGCATTGTACTGGGCAAGCATGTTGGCATCTCGAGCTGAGAGAACCTCCCCTGGGCCAATCCTAATCGGCGGACGGTTGGTTCTCTGCAAAAGGGGCTCCTTCGGGTCGGCTCTCACAGTTATGGATTTCTCCCGTGCAGTGGCCTGTCTTACTGGTGGAACCTCAGCCTGATCGTCGAATGGAACAAAGTCACCAGCATCAGACAATGCTGAACTGCTACCGGCGCTAGAGAGTAGAATAGGATTCTCGGTCGAGCCTTGAGTGTCGTTGATATCCCTGGGCTCCGCTTGAGCTTTCGCAGGTTGCAATAAAGGTTCCGTCTTCACGATTGTCTTTGTTGCTGTCTTCTTTGTCGCCGCATCCGAAGTTTTGGTGACAGGCTCTGCCTGTTCGACTGCTGGAGAAATGACTTCTTCGGAGCTCGGCTGGATCAATTCTTCTGCTAGAGCTGACTGGCGTGTAATTCGCCGAGCAGCAACGACGGCGGCTTTTCGGGAGGGTTTTGGGGAAGCCTTTGTTGTAACCCTAGGGGATGGCTTTGGTGCAGCCTTGGGAGCCGCCTTTGTGACAGCTCGGGGAGATAGCTTCTTTCTAGGCTTGGGGGTAGACTTCTTGGTGCTTTCAATAGGCGAAACTGAAGCAGAATGTGCTTGCCTCATGCTTTCTACCATGGACATGTGTCCAGACTGGTTTGGTGACTTGCGTTGCGGCTCGATGACCTGCTGTGTCTTTGCATCAAACTCAAGAGCCGGCTTGAACTTTTGTTTGCCGCGCCTCACTACGCTTCCCTTTGCTTCAGCTGACTTTGGTGTTCCAGTGGTTGAAGCGACCTGTGCGGCAGGCAATTTATTCTCCAGCTTCTGGCGTTTCGGTTTGGGTTGCTCAGGGGGAGAAACGGACGATTCCTCATCAGCTGGTCCAACTTCTTCCTCCAAAATCTCGACAGCCGCCTTGGCTTTCTTTACACCCTTCGTAGCCTGGCGTTTCGCTCCAGCCTTTTGTGGTGGCTTCGACTTCACAGTAATCTGTGGTTGCTCCGGAGCAGCCTGGGGCTCCTCATCTGATGCCGGGGTAGCATCATATAGCTCGTTCTCCGGCAAGTGTTTCATGGCGTCCAGCTCGGGAACCTGATATGAATCGGGGATGGTGCCTGGTAGTTCAGGGACAGTATTATTCTTAGAATACTCCCAGGCTCTATCAAGAGCGACTTGTGATAGCGTGTTGTGTGGCTGCACCGGCGAACTTCGTCGTGCAGTGGTTGCTGTTTCCGAAAAGTCGTAGTTATTGGCCTCCGGCCTTGCCACCAACTGTGATGGTAAAGGCTGGGTACTAGGGAGCTTCCCCGAACCGGATCTCAGGCTCGAAAAGTCATCAATGACCGATGAAGGACTATCGAAATGGGCTCTGCCTGCCTCTGGAGCAGGTGTGCTTCGATGAGTGGAAGCAGCTTCGGACCAAAAGTCTTTTGGAACGTCTAGTTCATCATTCAAGACCATCAAATCAGCATCGTCAATTTTATCTTCGTACTCATTTGCTGATGCCTGTGGTGGTTGCTGGGCACTTGGAGGGTCGGGCTTATCGTCCACTCGACGAGACTGCAGGTGACGGCTTGTTGGGGTAGTCTCGAGTTGGCCAATCTGTAGCGACTGTGACTGAATTCTTGCACGCTGATTAGGCTTCCCACCCTTTCGTGTCGTAGGCATGACGGTATGCACTTTGAAAAGTGTGAGTGGTTGCAGGCTGCGTAGGGTGCAAGTATTTGCTGGATTGCTCTGACTTGCACTTCTTCAGAATGTGTTGTGCTTTGACATGAGAGACCACTGAAGAGTAGCAATCATGGGCAAAGCGATAGCGAAAAGTTGCAAGGCTCCGACCAGAAAGCAGGAAATGGTGGAAGGGAAAGATAAGAATTTACAAGTTAAGGTTGAAAGTTTTCGAGTGTTACCTCCAGGAACGATAGGCAGGAGCGTCAGGAAACAGCACCTGCGAAAGTCTGCAGGCTCCTTCCCAGAACCTTCAGGCAGCGACCGAACCCTTAACTCGCATGGCAGGAGCGGCAGGAAGCAGCATCTGCGAAAGTGGACTTTGACTTGGAGACTTCGATTCAGGCAACCTGCATCTTCAAATTCAATTCAATGCCCCAGAGTCTGCAAGCGAATTGCAGCTGCAATTCAGAAATACCAGTCCATTTTGCTAAACTTAGAATCTCGATACCTTACCAGGTAAGTAACAGAAGAATTATCTTCTAAGGCTATAATAATGCATATCTAAGTTGGCATAAATTGACCAAATTATTTTGTCTCTTAGGATTCTGGGTCAATACATCTGATACCCTGAGGCTTGCCAGCTGAGTGCTCTCTGCTTCCATTGGCCTGGAACGACTTACACGCTGGCGACTGCACTGTTCATTATGGAGATGACCGACGGCGGAATAGATACAATGGCATGGATGGTACTGAGCATTACCAGACCTCATTCTGGGTTGACTTCCAAATCCAATCCAAATCCATGAAACCCGTTGCCTAGACATTGCTTGGTAACAACCATGCAGTCGGTGGATCATATCGTGCGAAGCCCGATGGTCCGGAATTTATTAAAGCTTGCTTTGTTGATTCCCCCGACGAACCAACGAAGAAGCGGACTTTACTGCGGACTCTCGGTCGAGCCAACAGCATCCATGTCACTACCCGCGCGTCGCATTATTCAGCAATTGGTGGTGGAGATACACTCTACCTCCGCTCCGCTTTGATCTATGACCTATTCCATCATGGATTTTCATCTATAATCCAACGAATCTTTCGAGTTGATCTCCAGTTGATTCTCGTTTATCTCACGATAGTTTACGGAGTACAGGTTCCGTCTTCGCATATCTTACAGCACCCCAACTGCGACACCTGCGCACCACCTATCACTTCGTTGTAAGCTGACAGCTGCCGCTGGAGCTTCACACTAAGCGTCATGTCCAACCAAACAGCTACCAGCGAAGCTGCTAACAAATGTCGAACCGCCGCTGTACTACGCAAAGTCAGCGCCGTTACGCAACGGCCCGAACCGAAGAAGTACCCAACGATTGCTTCTATCCCTCGTACATCGACCGAAAGACTAGCGCAAGCTTCTGAAGACTATCTCGCCAATCGCGACAATCCATCGCCAAAGACCTACCTCTATCTTGCATATGGATCCAACCTTGCAGCTGAGACGTTCCTGGGTGTGCGTGGAATTCGCCCGCTTTCGCAAGTAAACGTTTCGGTACCTACATTGGAACTCAGATTTAATCTTCCTGGAATTCCTTATCGAGAGCCATGCTTTGCGAATGTCGATTACAGAAAGCTTCCTGAGAAGCCAAAGCTGCCTCCCAAGGTACCGGTTCCACCCTTTGACCCACCGCAACCACCACACTCGGAGTCGATGAAGTGGGATGAAGGTCTTATGGGTGTTGTTTACGAAGTGACGGAGGAAGATTACGGCACCATCATTCGCACTGAGGGTGCTGGCGCGGGTTACAAGGAGATCGTCGTGCCTTGCATCCCCTTGCCTCCAAAGGTCTCCATCCCTGAGAAGCCATACCCGGAAATTCCCAGACCATTCATGTCCAGGACACTCTTTGCACCACAAATTCCCGACAAAGACTTGCCAGATGATCCTCGCAAGAAGCACTGGTGGTACCGATTTTTGGTTGGCCCCCAACGTGAGCCTGGTTACGCACAAGCTAGTGCTCGTTACCTGAACCTCATCAAGGACGGTGCCAAGGAACACGAACTCCCAGAAAACTACCAGCGTTGGCTGCATTCGCTACAGCCATACACCATAACAACGATGCGACAGAGAATTGGAGCGTTCCTGTTTCTCTTCTCCAGCGGCCTCTTCTTTCTCATCGTTGTCACCTTGTCCAAGATATTTGCTGACAAGCATGGTAAAGCACCTCGCTGGTTGGTAGTTACCATGACCGTGATGTTCAATGTTACCTGGCTGGTCTATGACAATTTCTACAAGCCAGTCTTTGGGGATGGCGAGAGAACCGAACAGAAGGATACAAGAAAGCTGTCGACACGGGTTCGGTCAATGTCTGGTGGCATGCTTGATCTTCATCCATTTGCAGATGAGGAGAAGGCAGCATTGTTAAATGGTGCCAAATGAATTTAGCTTGGGTCAATATTGTGTAGGATCTCTCTGAAAAAGCAATGTCAGAGAGGATAAAAGTAATTGTTGTTTTGCGTATTGTGCTATCCATAGTCTATATTTGACATATATCTCAATCATATCCAGATCGAAGAATGACCTATCGTTTAATCTAGTGCATGTCTTTTGCAGTCCCAATCGTGCTGATGTACTATTGCTTGATCCGGATAGAAGGGATGAGTGAGATCACAAGTTGGTTGGGGTAAACCTGATAGCGGCTACATGTTGTTGAGTATACCCCAGTGTGAGTGTGCTACCAACGTAACGATGCATCCTCGGCAGCAATTGATCGTGATATAAGGAGACTCTTAGTATCGAAAACTCCAATGTCTATCATTTGACTTAGACTCATGATCTTGACCTTTGTCTTCGACATGTGCCGTCACGCGACCGGGATCGGCCCGCGGTCATTAACGGGGCCCTGGCTCGGTACCGTTCCTGGATTACTGATGCATGCATTATCGCCCCTTGTCCCCCGGAGATCCCAGAGTTGCCCCTGTACCCTTGCTTGGAGTTTTGTTCGACATGTGAAATCCCACTTAAAAAGATTATTTCACTTGTTTGCATGTGATTGATGTAATTGAAGCTATCAAGACTGAGTTCATTATAGGTGCATGTATACCAGTAAGTTGAGCCTGTGTATAAAGCTGCGATCAGAATCGTAGCCTAGAAAACAACTAAAATTGAGCTGCAGCTGTATCAATCACTACCACAACTTGCATGTGTGTGTTGCATGTGAAAGGACCCCTCGGCGCAAATAAGGCACCCCGAAGTCGAGATTTCTTCAGCTCCATTATCACGGATATCAATGGGGTTTTGATGGGACGCTTTTCCTCTTGCAGCAGGCGGTATCATGCATTCCATTCTGCCATGCGTCATTGTGGCTTGCTCCATTGTTCAACAACCTGGAAAGCTGTCCAGTATCAGCTCTAGCTTGATCCCTACTCCTGTAAAGCTCCAAGCGCCAGAATAAAGCAATCCACTTGACACCGGTCTAGACTTACAAAAGTGTCTTGATTATTCCGTCTTCTGGGTTCTCGGCGGCCATTTTTTCTGAGACCCTAACGACCCCTCCCTCAGTCATAAAGCTTTCAACTCCCGCCTTTTCCATTACTCTGTTCTTATTTTGTTCTTCTAAACCTCCTTCTTATGCTTCGTTCGATTATCGTGCGCTCTTGTTTTGTTGTAAAGAAACCTTTGAGAATACCCTCTTGCACACGCAATTACTCTTCCGCATCATTCAGCAATATGGCAAGCTTAGGCGCTCCTTCAAAGAAGCACAAGGTGACCATCGTGGGATCCGGCAATTGGTATGACCTACACCCTGATGGGTATCAGAAGAATTGGCCTCCGAAAATCTAAGAGACGAGGCAATTCGGCATCTTGGACCAGCTTCAGGCCTTGGAGGACAATTCTTCTGCTACCCACCTGTACACCCTTCCTCGAGTCAATCACTAACAGACTATCAGGGGCTCTACAATTGCCAAGATCGTCGCTGAAAACACCCGAGCACACAAAGATCTCTTCGAGGAAGATGTCCAGATGTGGGTCTACGAGGAGGAAGTGACGATTACCAAGGACTCCAAATGCTATGACGAAATCACCGGCGATGCGCCCCAGAAGCTCACAGAGGTCATCAACAAGCACCACGAGAACGTAAAGTACCTACCAGGTATTCCTCTTCCTACGAACCTCATCGCAAACCCCGATATTCGCGACGCCGTCAAGGATTCAACCATCCTCGTCTTCAACCTGCCCCACCAGTTTATCGCAAACGTCTGCAAGCAGGTCAACGGACATATTCTTCCCTTCGCCCGAGGAATCAGCTGTATCAAGGGTGTCAACGTTACAGACACAGACATTAGCTTGTTCAGCGAGTGGATCGGTGATGGATTAGGTATCTATTGCGGTGCTCTCAGTGGTGCCAACTTGGCTCGAGAAATCGCCGAGGAGAAGTGGTCGGAGACAACTATCGCTTACGACCCTCCTGCTCTTGATAACAGCAGAGCTCCTACACCTCGAACCGGTAGCCCCAACCCAACAATGGGGGAGCTTCCCGAGGGGCATCATAAAGACGTCCGCGGTCGAACATCCAAGGTCAAGTTGACCGCCATGCCCGCCGATTACCCTCCTCTGGACCAGGACTGCTTCCAAACACTGTTCCACCGACCTTACTTCCACGTCCAGATGGTTGCCGATGTCGCTGGTGTTTCTCTGAGCGGTGCGTTGAAGAACATTGTTGCTCTGGCAGCTGGTTTTGTTGATGGTCGAGGTTGGGGTGATAACGCCAAGGCAGCCATCATGCGTGTTGGTCTCATGGAGATGGTCAAGTTTGGCAAGGAGTTCTTTGGCGAGACTGTGCACACTGCCACCTTTACAGAATCATCTGCCGGTGTCGCAGATCTGATCACATCCTGCTCCGGAGGTCGTAACTTCCGCTGTGCCAAGAAGGCCGTTGAGAAGGGCATCAGTGTTCAAGAAGTCGAGAGACAGGATTTGAACGGTCAGAAGATCCAGGGTACCACCACTGCCGAAGAGGTGAACAGTTTCCTCAAGGCTCGAGGCCTCGAGTCCGAGTACCCTCTGTTCACAGCCGTCAACGCTATTCTTAACGGTGAGGCTCAGGTTGACGATATTCCTACTCTTGTTCAGGATTCTTAAGTCAGCTCGAATTTGTTAGCGGAATTGTGTCGTCTGTTTAGAGCGGCGTTTGTATGGCTAGGTGGTTCTACAGGTAGAGATTGTAGCGGCTGAATGGCATGGATGCTTGGAACATTGAGCAGGACAGGTACAAATGGAAAGGAATATAGAATTGACATACCGATTACTACCAATGCATTAAGTTATCAGATACATTCGAGCGACAGGATGGGCAGTGACTCGTAGTACCACGCGGTCATGAGTTTCTGTGAGGATCTTTCAAATTAATTCATCCGTTCAACATAGCACTGCCAGTGTTAACACGATATGGAGAACTTGGTTGTTCAGGTACTTACGGGCTCGCGGAGTGAGTGGTGTGTCAGACGACGACCGCAGGCTTACCACTTTTAGCCATCAGCAATCTTTACAGACTTGTATTAGAGACACGTAGTCTCGGTCGGGAATGTCGCGTTGATTACTTCTTCTGGGCTCTTTCATCAGGTTCTAGATGGGCTTGTGCAAGTATTCGAGATGCCGACATCTTGCAGGCAAGTAGTACACAACATTGTCCTTCGCACATGTTCGAGATTCTTGTTGAACATTGTATTCAGTCTGGGCATCTACATAGATAGTATTATTAGAAATTGCTGATGCCTAGCGAGTCACAGAAGCTCTTCTCTCCGCCGTTAACTTGTGGTGGCATTGGAGCGATGCTCCTACAGACGGAAGGAAGGAGTAGACGATGTTGTGTAGTGACCTCTCTACCACCCAACAGTTGCATCTCTTCAACATCCTTCTATCAATATCCTTATACCAACTTGATTCCTCGAACCTCATTAAAGATTGTTCTAAGTGTACTGCGTCCTTTCTCATCCTGAGTTCCAAATGCAGCACCGAAATGCTCTCTGGTGACCAACACATCCAACTTTACAGACCCTTCCATCAACAGACCTACGATACGAACGCCTCAAACCTTGACTTCATCATGTCGGAAGTACCCGTTCATGGCACGGAAGCAGTGCCAATGACATATATCGACTATCCCCATGCTCTCGACCCCGAAGCCTCTGACTCCAACCAGCATCCAGATTCGAAGTCCATGGACGCCCCAGAGTACCGAGTTTTGTCTAACTCAGAGTGGAAGTTCTTCGCCCTGGGTGTTGGGGGAATTCGCGACAAAGAACATGATGCGCCGGTTATGGTTACCAGTTCCATATGGCCACCAAAAGGTCTTCCCCCAGGCTTGTATCGTGATACCGTTCACCGTCGCACGGTTAGCCTCTACTTGTTTCACTTCGCCGCATATATCCGATGGATCTTGTTGATCCTGCAATTGATCATCGGTGCCGCTTTGACAGCTCTAGGGCCTTTCAGTCTCGAAAAAGGCACGCCCATCACTATTCTTGGCGCTTCAAACACAGTTCTGGCGGGGCTACTGGCTCTCTTCACCCGTAGTGGTCTGCCTGATCGATACCGCTACGACAAAGCAGAGTTCGAGCGCGTGGAAGATCACATTCGAGAAATTCTTGTCACCGGTCTAGTACGCGCTGACAAGTCGGTCAATGAAGCTCTCGCAGAATGCTTTGACCTCCACCAACACGCTAAAATAACAGTGGAGGTGAATGTTCCCGCACGTCTCAGTGTCAGAGGAATTGACCCCGGGGAGCATAAGAGACGAAATAACTTCGTCACTTTAGGTCAGTTTAGACCGGCACTTAGGCTGCTTTATTTCTGTAGCCTAAGCATTAGGGGACAATTCTTCTGACATCCACCTGCCGCAGCATACATCCCAAGCCAAGGTGTTCCTCCAGGACAGCGCATGCACCAACCGCGGACACCAACACAAGGGAAGGAACCGAAAGGACCCAGTACTCCGACAAAATCCTCCAAGGGTTCGCTGGAGAAGGAGCCTATCACATCACACGAGTCTCAACCATCAAAGACTACTACGCCTAAAGAAGCGACGGAGGGAAAGGGTCCAGCGTCCAGGCCTGGCGAATAATTCTTCATCATGCGGTGATTTCCTAGCTTGGCCGCTTATCAGATAAATTACCGACCGAAATCGACTTATTTCACCCTTAAGGCTGTTGGTGTACCTGCATTAGTCTGCACTATTGAGCAAGATTAAATTACCACTCATCCTAGTCCTTATTCCGTCATAGGCCTTTTATCCGCCGGGGTCCAGCCTTCCATCGAGATGGGGATTGTTAAAGCAATGGAACTTGAGCAGAATAGGAGTCACTTCGAATAAACAGATCTGCAGTTCTGACACAAACTACTGTTGTTTCTCATGGCCGCTCGTGACCTGAGACCTGGGGCCGCCCATTGATCATCCGAAGGCCATGTCACGGTTTAATTGCTTGCTTGGCATTCCCCTCTTTAACCGTTATTGACGTGGTGCGACCAGGGATTATTTTCTGGGGCCTCGAGTTTCATGATGCTATCCGACGAAGGATGGTCATGGGCCACACCCCCACTGCGACCATTTACACTAAACAAGGGCATTGTGACTTGGGACTATCATTGAGCGGAGGTTAATTTACTTAAATCTCGCGCTGTGCCTCACATCAAGTGATGGCGAAACCTTTTTGTTTCTCCGACTAAGGTCGTCTGTCTGTCCGTCTACACCAAGTGATCATGTCGTTATAGTCAAGTCTACACTCATTTGTCCCGGTTATACCCACCCAAGTCATTCTTTTTGAATTATCAAGATCGTCGTCGGCAACGATCCACCCTCATTATGATTATGATTTCAAGTTCTCCGGTCCTCCCACGTAGAGTGGTTGAGCTTCTCACTGTTGTGGTTTTGGTTCTTCTCTTCTTCCAGGTCAAGACACACTGGCCTCAAGAGATTAACGATAACGAACTGGCCATCACTGGACCTGTACCTGAAGAACAATACTTGGAACGACTTCGACAAAAGATTGGTCTGTCGAATCAGACCTCTTGGACTGCATGGAAAGTCCGTACATCAGAGCTGGACTCTGAACGACCGTCAGTCACAGAACTCGACACAGACTTTCGTTTAAATCGACCCAAAGTTATTGATACCAAGGGACCCGAGAGGAGAAGCCTGGTAGCTCGTCAGGAACTCAACCTTCCTATTTTCAAAGGACCACGACCCAGGCAGGTCGACGCATCCGACTTTTTCTTCGCTATTTCGACAAGTTATGATCGAGTCGTTAGAGATGACTACGCTGTTGCTAAGGATTGGGCGAGGTGGATGACAGGTGGAAACCAACATGGAAATGGAGCCAGTTTCATGCTTGTTCTCGACCAAGGACATCCCCAACAGGCGAGCAAACTTACTGAAGTTCTCAAGTCTTTTGGAATCGATGCCTTTGTCACTTACTCCGAAGGAGATATCTCTGCTGCGAAGAGATACTTTAACATGATGGAGACGGTCAAGAAGCATACTGCTATTCTTGCCCAGAAAGGACAGATGAAGAAGTGGTATGCCATTTTGGATGAGGAGATATTTTTGCCTAACCTATCTCATCTTCAGGAGCGGCTATACGCGTATAACTCTGAGAAGGAGTTGTATGTTGGACTGCCTAGTGAAAGAGGAGATTGGGCTATTGGCGAAGGTTACATGACTACCTACGGTGGAGGAGCCGTCTTTCTTACGCGCTCTGCTGTATCACGAATTCCACAACTACCATGCTTCAACGACGTATCTCCCGATCCTACCAGCAAACAGCGCTGGGACAATCTTCTTCAGGATTGCATGGCGCAACATACCAAGATCAAGATGCATATCCTTCCAAGCTTCTACTCTCCCAAAGACAACGACGACTACTCCTCCCACTTGGATAGTTACGAAACAGGTGTTCGACCACTGGCATTACACGATTACGGAGAACGCCACCAGCTTACACCCAGCCAAGCCCATCTCGTCACCGACGTCTGCGGCGAAGCATGTTTCCTCCAACGCTACCGCTTCCGCGATAACTGGGTTCTCGTCAACGGCTACACGATAACAGAGTATCCCGACGGCATCCATCTGTCCGACATGCCCGCCTCCACCGCTGGCAAACCAGACAGCAAGTGGCGCTCTCTCATCGGACCTGTCAAACTCAAAGAGGACAAGGCTGATAGAAAGATGCTCTTCTGGACGGGTCGACGGAATGTGTGGAAGTTGATGGACTCTGTTACTACGCCTGGTGGTGATGTTTGGCAGGCATATGTTAAGAGAGGTGCGTTGGATGTGCCAGCTCTCAGAAAGAGATGGGGTGAGGAGCAGGGGGAGACGAAGGATAGTGTTATTGTGCTTGTTTGGGAGGGAAATGAGAAATGAAATGAGTGTTTAAGATTCTTATGTTTATGTCTTTATGTTAGCTTTGAGACAATTTATCGCTTTTTATCCTACAAGACTTCATGAAGCCAGTGTCGAGTGATGAGAGTTCCCCCAAGTCGTAACGATGAGCGGACGAGTTGTGATGCGCAGTATCAGAAGAGATAGCTGTCAAGAACATGAGAGACGAAATACTTAGGTCACATTATATTTCCTTATGATAACACTTAGACTACTTTATTTTAGCATCATAGATCTTAGGGCCTTACAATGGACATCATTATCACTTTGCATGTGTGGGTATCTTGTTTGGGTGTGATCAATTTATGATCGATAGTATATTGATGAGAAAGGAGTTGCTTTTGCAACTCGTAGTTCATAGCCTGCGTACAGGACTATGTAACAAGACATCTCTCCCTCTCCGCCTCTCTCTTTCTCTCCCTGTCTAATAAGACATCTCTTCCCCCTCTGTCCATTACTCTCCTTGTCTGATAAGACATCTCACTCTCTCCCCAACCCCTCCAATGCCAGTCAAATGGCATCTTTATGATAACCAATTATTAAAAAAGAAGCTCTGCCTCTCTCCATCTCTCTCCCTGTCTAGCAAGGCATCTCTCTCTCTTCAACTCCTCCAATGCCAGTCAAATGGTATCTTTATGATAACCAATTGTAAAAAGAAGCGTAAAGCAGTCGCTTGGGTATAATGCAAATCGTAACTCGTAGTCTGCAAGCAGGACTGTGATAATGCCAACTCAACTCAACTCAACTCAACTCAAAGGGCTATACAAATGATGCGATGATAATCAGATGTAAACAGAGCAGATCTTCATGACCAGGCTCTTCTGCCCAACTTGACACTAAAGTAAAACAAAAGGTTCTCGATGGTGACCAATTGTAAGCAAAGTGTCTCCGTATAAACTCCAACAAGCCCTAGGAAATGGGCTGTGACAAGTAAACTCTCGTAAACAAGCTGATGTTTTTGGGTTTTTGTGTTTTCTCTCGATCGATCCTCAAACTGTGATGCTGCTGGGCGTGTCTTCGAACAAGGAGGCTCGTAGACCTTTGAAGGTAGCTCGATGGCTTGTAAAAGCGTCATCGTATGTGTTACCGGCAGGCATGTCTTCAGAAAGGAAACCTCGCAGACCTTTGTATGCTGCTCGGTGGGGTGTAAAAGCGTCATCCTCCGCAAGGATCTTGTACTGCAAGTCCTCTTGTATCTTGATGTACCACTGGAAGCTGATACCGACTTCGAAAGACATACCAGACCAGAGGTTGCTGGAGTTATTGATCGCGTTGCGCTGTTTCTTAAAGCGCTCCAGGATAGGCTTGGCCTCTTCTGGAGTATCGCAACGCATAGCGTCCCACTCATTCCTATCGTGGTTGATATAGAAAGCCTTGCCGGTGAACTGGTCGTAAACGGAAATTCCCATCTCTTGAGAAGGGTCGTTAAGGATGGAGTTGTAAGATTGAGCGACCTTCTTAAGCTCGCCACAGTAGTCTCCCAGGATGCATAGGTTGCAGCGTTCTGTGAGCTCGCTGCCTTCTGACAGTAGTGGTGTAAACGAATCGATCTGCTTCTTTGTAGAGGGGAGTTTCTGTCCACAGTTCAGATGGCCACATCCTGGGTGAACAAGCTCTGTTCTGCACTTGAAACAGTTGCCGCCCTCGATGTCTGAGTTAGGTCCGTAACACTCTTCAAGGCATGCGTTACAATAGACGTGGCCGCATGCTTGGATGGTGGGAGTTTCTTCGTCTTCCTTGTGCCGTCTCTCATGATCTTCGTCTCTCTGGTCCATATCTGCAGGCATGTCCATGACTTGGTAGCAGATTCCACACTCAAGCTGAAGTTGACTGTAGGAAACGTCCTTGTTTTGGAGATAGGTCTTCAGTGCTGCCCAGTTGGTGCAGGTTATCTTGTCCTTCATTTCGTTTGTCATGTCGTCTGTGGTAGACATGTCGTCTATGGTAGACATGTCTTTCTTAGTAGACATGGTCTTTTTGGTAGACATGGGGTTTGAGAAGAAGTTGTTGGTGATAGAAGACATGTTGGTAGTAGAGGACATGTTGGTAGTAGAGGACATGTTAAGTAGCTGAGGTGGTAGATGTGGAATCGAAGACAGAGATGAAGAGAAGTAGTGTGTGAAGATAGACAAAGACGTAGTTGTCAGTGTGTATAATCGTGAGAAGTGGAAGAGAAGACGGATGTAAAGGTAGAATAGAAGTAGTGTATATGAGGATGTAGACGAATGTGTATGAAGATAGACAAAGACACGTATGTCAATGTGTATGAGTAAGAGAATACGAGTCGTATGTGTGTATAAGTGAGAGTGAGTTTGAGTTTGGATATGAGTATGAATGAGTATGAGTATTAGAGCGATAGCGATAGCAAGTGCACAATGGAATGTGAGTATGAGTATGAGTGATGTATACAGGGGAAGAAAGAAGGTCGAACAGTCCGAGGGGAAAGATGTCTTTATATAGACTGGAATAACAGAGTTTGAGAAGAGATTTTCATATCAGTCCCCTTGAAAAACAGAGTTAAGCAGAAATTTTCATGTCATTCCCCTCGAAAACGCTTCAGTGAACTTTCTTGTTCAAAAGTTTTCAGAGTTTGCAGGACAGGCCTATGAAAAAAACCCAATTAGACATTTCACGACCGTTTCGTCGGCAAAGTCTTCAAAGGAAATATCTTCCTGGCAAGTGACCCGATTAGACATATCGAAGACCGTCTTGAACATTCTAGAGCCTGCCATTGTTTCCGTTAAAGAGAAAATTCTTTCAGTGTGAGTCACTGCGTACTGTTCTCGGGTGATTCAGAAGTCTTTGAGTATCTGAACAACTCTAATTGAGAGGCCCGAGCCCTGGCACTGCCTCAGGCTCATGAACAGGATCTGTTGAGTTGAGACGAGTTGAGACGAGTTGAACTGTGAGAAGGGGTCTGTTGGGTAGCAGAATAGTTATCTTCCGGGGCTCATATAGAATAGCATAGATGCTTCGACTCGTTTTATTGGTGATCGTCTGTACAAACAGGCCAAAGAGGTCCAAAGCCCACTGAATAAGTATACTGACAGATGGTTCAAACTGTTGACGTGTCGTATCTTGACTTAAATGGGTGAATCACAATGTCATCGCAGTAAATTCCATAACGACTGCGAGTCCCATTAGACTTGCGGGTGATCGCCAAGAGCTTAGTGGTCTGCTTGTTGGCCTGGCAGCCTTGAAGGACTGGCCCATACCGTCAAAGAGGTGGTGAACAGACTCTCTCTGGTGTCGGTGCCAGGATATTAGAGGAAAGTCATCGGTGGCATCGCTCGGATGGGTGGGAAAGCTTTCGATGTCGCCGCTACTACCGCCGCTGCTGGCGCTAGTGGATTACGAACGCTTCTCTACTGCTGCTCCTGATACTGCTGGCGCCCGTATATCAGGAATGATTCGCTGCTTCTACTGCCGCTGCCGCTACCGGGGAAAGGACCAGTAATCGGAAATATCTCTCCGCAGCTGATGTGTGAATGACCTCCCGAATGACATAGGGGTCGGCGTAGGAGTAGATGTCTTGGGTAGGTGCAGTAGTCCTAAGGATATCACTGGCGTGCTACCACTAGAGCGGATGTATAGTGGAAGTTCTGGCTGATACTGCTACTGCAGACGGTAAAGAGGGAGGCTCTCTAGCGCTGTCGCTATGGATGTCGAAGAGTGCCATTATATGGTTGAGATTCCAGATAGATGCAGATATGGCTTAGAAGGGTGTTGAATCAGATGTTCTGAGGAACTATGTGGCTGATTTGAAGCCACGTCGAAGAGTTCTTTCTGGGGTGCAGCGTCGAGATGTCATCAATACCGATGGCGAAGCTTTCGCCAGCGTATCAGAAGAATTAGCCGCCACTGTGAGTATAACCTAATCACTTTATGTTGGCTTAGACCAGCACTTATGCTACTTTATTTTAATGCCCCTTCGTTTTGGAGAACAGTTCTGTTGTTCCCTAGTACCTGACTCTCTCTAATGCCTCTGCTGAAGATAGTAGAGGAATGCTGTTCTGTTGCTTGAGTCGTTGTCAAGGACTGGGGCAAAGAGTCCCAGGAGCGATCTATCATCCTCGACTACTTCCAAACTGAGCATTAAGGGTATTGGTCGGCATTGGAGCTACAGTCGGCGAATCCTATGGGACAAAGCAACAAGAACATTACGCCGTATACATCTTATTGAAGGCCATGTCGCCTCTCCCTCTCATCTATACTGGGTAAGCAGTGTTCTGTTCGCTCGGGTACACCATGCTCATCCAATTATCGAGGTCAGAATACAAGGCGACTAGCAAAGAGCAGGGACTGGCTTAGCTTGTCTTGACTCTTTGGTGGACTACTACGAAGACTGGCTGCATCGAACTGGTCAAGGACGAAACTGCTATACATAAGTCTGAGCAGCATTTGTTCTAAGTATTCATGATTTCTAAGGTCTGTTGCTGTGCACAGATCCCTACAAACCCTTACGAACCAAGGAACAGCCCCTCTTGTCCATGGAGTATACTGAGCTCACTTGTATGTCATATAGGAACACTCTGCTGTTTCTCTGTGACATGTTAACAGTGGCCTATTCCTAGAAACATTCAAGTCTCTCTCGTAAACAACCAAGTAGATATCGAGAACATCTGAGGTCAGATTAGTATAAGTATCTGGCCTTCAGACCAAGTTTTCGAGAAAAAAAGAATCTCACCATTCATCACTTTTATCACTACTCATCACTACTCATCAACATTTATCACTATTCACCACACTTTCTCAAAGTAAGTATCACATCTATCAACAAATCAGCAAACATGAGTTCCTTTCCGGAATCGTACCTCCCCTCCCTCATGGAGATCGTCCAGGCAGATCCTTCAGCTGCGAACCGTGTAAACCCGATCTGCGGAATTTGCACAGAGCCAATGACTATGGGTGAAGACGTGCCCAACGTTAACCTAACCCCATATTATCCAAAGATTGAGAAGATTCCTCATGCGGCGTTTGTCCTCCCCTGTGGACACATCTTCGGTCTTTCATGTGCTGAAGCTCTTCTGGATCATGCTGAAGAGCATAAGAAGCAGCACAAATGTCCAACTTGCCGATTTGTACTTTCTTGCTCGAGTTGCTGGGACAAGGGTATACCAGGAGGTCACAACAAGGGCGTTCTTCTCAGTCTCTCCCAGGACAAGCGTGAGAGGATGCTGGAAGTCCTCGCCGCAGTATTGAAACTGCCTACCATCTGCCTTCCATGCTTTATGGTTGGCATTGCCAAGACAGCACAGCGTCTTCCGCCTGTTCTTGAAGTCCTCGTTCCAGATCTTCTGAGCCAAAAGGTGACAATCTCATGCAAGAGAGATAATGAAGGTTGGAAAATCGCGCGACTCCATCTCAAAGGCATTCCTAAGGCGCGACTCTATTTTGCAGGCTCTGTCGAGCGAACTACTATCGATTCTCAGTATTTCCGACGCGATAGGATTCATCCTCAGCTGCGCGACAAGATCGAGAACGCTCTCAATTTGTACATGAAAGTTTTTGATGTGTTTAACCCGTACCCTGAGAGAGATTGCATTCGGGTAAAATGCTCTCAGGCTGAGGGCATCATCAGTATCTTATATTTCGAATTGATTGGCCGTCACAACATTGGGGACGTAGTCCGTCAGCTTTTCCACCTCATCCCCGACCCTAACGAGACTTGATTGATGTTCTATACAGACATGAGTCTAACAGGTGGTAGCGGGCAAGATGAGAGAAAAGAGGCTGTTGATGTTTCCTAGAGTAGAGATTGAGTTTGATTTGACATTTGATCGTTGTGTTATCTGCCGCATGTTATTTTAACATGCAACTTGTTTTTTTTATCTCATTTGTTTTTATCTCAATAAAATTGCACATTGTTTATCTTAGCTACTACTGCTCTCATCTCTTGAATTGTGACTATCATCATTATCCATTGTTAAACAAGTAATCAAAGGCTCAGTTATAGGGTAACCATAGGACTCCATATGAGCGAGCAACTCGTGACAACACTATTGACGGACATATTGTCTCTACCTAGTTAAATTACCCTGAAGCTATGGCTAATCAAGAAAAGGGGATATGATTCCAGAAACGTGACCAGTCCCAACAGTTGCTGGGGGCCAAGCAGTGACATGAACGCCAAGTTTCTCGTATGGGGTTGCGAATATTGAAGCGAAATTGTCCCCAATACGCGGAATTCCAATCTCCATTCCCAAAGGTTTACTTTTAATTGCACCGAAGAGAACCTAATTTCGATATTATAACGTAATAAATCGAATTCTTTTTCGTCTGTACACTGTTGCCCAACTATGACATGACACCTGAACCAATTGCCATGGACTTTATCCGCAAGTGACAGAATAATGCGGCTACTTAAATAAGCTTCTTATGCTATCATTTTTGGCATCCTTGGCGATTTGTCTTGCTCAGGGTTACACTGAATCTCATCTCGTACTGTAACCTGGGCAGTTCTTGGCCTATCGATCTGATACATGACAGAGTACTCGTTCCCCTCCTCGGGGAACCAACGAGTATCCTCAAACCCCAGACACGATCTACCTCCAAGACCAGAATATGCAGCCATAAAAAGAAACGTCTTTGACATATAACGTCTTTATAGTTCATGTCTTTGTAGCGCGCGGCTGCATCTATTTCTAGTGTCTTTGATCTTTGTAGGCGCCAAAAACAAAGAAACCAAAGCCAACGATTCTGTAGCCGCCCAACAAAGGTCAAACACCCATTCAGGGGACTGTTTCAAGCCACTGATGTCATTGGTCTAGACCCCATCTGCAGTGTGTTGATGATGCTGGGATTATCCAGTTTTTGTACCTCCTCTCCACTCGGTTGAGCACCCTTTCAGTGGTCCCCTTGTTCGCTTCACTTGCCCTTTCAAATACGTCGTATCCAATCACACTTGAACAACTTCCCTAACTAGTATGGTGCCACAGCGGTGCCACAGCGACTCACTGGTCATTGATCGGCGACATAATAGTTTAGCCGAGCGTAAACCCTTTGCTGGGTTGCTTATTTTCGTCACCTTGAACCCTTTGGCTCAAGTTTCTGCTGCACTCTTAGGTGGGTTGGGTTAGTGCTACTGCCTTTGTTGACAGGGGGCTACCTACCATGACGCGCTACGAATGCCCATAGGCAAGTACCTCAATATCTTGGAACCAAACCTTCTTTTTGTTAATTACTCCCATACCTAGATCCTCTTTCCTACCTAAGAAAATCATCTCCATGACTTCTTCTTAACACATTACGTTCGTTTTCTCATCATAAGTCTTTGAGAATAGGTCCTTATATCATTCCCCCCTTTTGGGGCAAACATAATACTCCAACATGTCTTCAGCCGATCCTTCAGGGACAGGCACAGCCGAAACTGCCACAGATACAGCATCAATCACCAGCTCTATCGTCAGTTCCTTAATATCTTCTGCGATATCCGCTTCCATAACTGGGACCCCCACCTCAACATCCTCTGATGGCCCTTCAAAGACATCTTCGGGAGGCTACACGGTAGAGACCACCAGCGCTGCGACTAGTGAACGAGGTGTTGGCATCGCCACTTTCTTCACTTCTTTAGTAGTAGCCGTTATTATCTTCTCAGTACAGGTTTTTGCCTTTCTCTTACTGAGAAACAAACTCGCCCGTATCTTGTATGTTGTTATCCAACTGCAAAGCCAATCGCTAACATTAACAGCAAACCGAAAACCTACCTTGTCCCCGAACGAGAACGAACCGACTCCCCTCCGACGACTCTTTTTGGCATGTTCAAGACATTATGGCACTACAATGACCGTGAAATCATCAACAAGTGTGGTCTTGATGCCTACTTCTTCCTCCGCTATCTGAAAACGCTTCTCATCATCTTCATCCCGATTTGCTGCATTGTTATGCCAATCCTGATTCCTATCAACTATGTTGGAGGTATCGGTAAAGAAGTCAACGTCGACGACGACACTCGCAAAGAAGAACAGGAAAACGATAGACCTACCGGCCTGGACACACTCGCATGGGGAAACGTTAGCAACAAGAATCTCGACAGATACGGAGCTCATCTCTTGATGGGTATTCTTGTCGTTATCTGGGTTTGCTGGGTTTTCTTTATTGAACTCAAAATCTATGTCAAGGTTCGCCAAGATTACCTTACCAGCGCGGAGCACCGCCTCAAGGCTTCGGCTACCACCGTCCTGGTAAACTCCATTCCTGCTAAGTGGCTCAGCGAGGAAGCTTTGACAGGATTGTTTGATGTTTTCCCTGGAGGAATTCGAAACATCTGGCTGAACCGAGATTTATCGCCACTGCTTGAGAAAGTAAAGGAACGCAACGATATCCATCAGCAACTGGAGTCTGCCGAGACCGACCTCATCAAGTCAGCAAAGAAGGCTCAGCTCAAGCAAACAAAAGCAGCCGAAAAGAAGGAACGCAAGGAGAGAAAGCTTAAGGCGGTCACCAAGAAAGAAAGAGCTGAAAGAGATGCTCAACTAGATGCCGAAGCTCAACGAATGGCAAATAGTGCTGGAGGCCAAGCAGCTGGCGATAAGCACGAAGTCCCTCATTCTGTTGACCAAGGCGTTCGCGAATCAGAGCATGACGTGGATCAGGTAGAGGGCCACCATACTGACAAGGAGAAGTCAAAGGGATTCAATGTACTGGACCCTTTCGCCAAGGTTGGCCAAGGCATCTTGGGCGTTGTCTCCAAAGCAGAGAAAAATGTGGATAGTACTCTCGAAACAACCAACGGCTTTATGGGCTTGCAGCAGGACGAGAAGCGCGCGCCCTCTCGCGGCTCTGACAGGTATCGTATTCGGCCTTCTACAGACGAAGATGAGCTTAATTCGCCGTCGGACACTCTTCGAGTGCTGAACCAGTCACGTAACACGGATAGACACTCAGGGGAAAGCACCTCTGCTATGAACCCAGCGCGTCACGAATTTGGTAAACCAGGAAACACTGTTCGAAAAGTTAACAACATCGACGAGATCTACGTCAAAGAAGACTCGAAGTGGTGGGAATTTTGGAAGCCTCCTCCTGGTGCTTATGCTTCTCCTGTCCCGCAAGGAGATGTCGCAGCAGCTTACAGAGAGCGCAAGGACGCACAAAGCAAACCTTTGTGGCAGAGAATCAAGTATGCGCTACCCTTTGTCAGCCCCGAAATAGAGGAGGGTCCGATCGAGTATGCCCCAGCATTCAACCCCGACTACAAGGAAGATGCCGAGCCTGCGGAATGGGAGAAATATCTTAAGAAGAAGGATCGCCCAACTCATCGCCTCCCCTTGTTCGGAAAGAAATGGCTGTTTCCTATCCCTCTAGTCACGAAGAAGGTCGACACAATCTACTGGTGCCGTGAACAGTTGGCTCGATTGAACGTGGAGATTGAGGAGGACCAGAGTCATCCCGAGCGCTACCCACTCATGAACTCTGCTTTCATCCAATTCAACCACCAAGTCGCCGCCCACATGGCTTGTCAGAGCGTTATCCACCATATACCCCAGCAGATGGCTCCGAGAATGAACGAAATCTCACCTAAAGATGTCAATTGGGACAACATGGCCTTCAGCTGGTGGCAGGAGTGGCTTCGATCAGGATTGGTCTTTGCAGCCGTTGTTGCTATGATTTTCCTCTGGGCTATCCCTGTTGCTTGGACAGCCGCGCTGAGTCAACTTGACAACTTGATTCGAAACAACGAATGGTTATCTTTCCTCAAGGACGACCCGACTGTACACAAGATGGCCAAGTCAATAGCGGGTGTCTTGCCTACCATTGTGCTTGCTCTTCTCTTGTTCTTGGTCCCCGTCATCTTGGGCTTCTTTGCCGATTTCAAGGGTGTCAAAACAGGCTCCCAAAAGACTGAATTCGTGCAGCGCTACTACTTTGTCTTCTTGTTCATTCAAGTCTTCTTGATTGTTTCCATTGCGTCGTTCTTCGCGGCCTCCATTGATGCCCTCGTGGGAAACATCAAAGAACTCAATACAGTTGAAAAGGTTCTGGATCTTCTTGCAACGAATCTCCCGACTGCTGCAAACTATTTCTTCTCTTACATGATTCTACAGGCACTGTCTACAAGCTCTGCCACGCTCGCACAAATCGGAGCTTTGGTCATGTGGTATATCATTGCCAAGATTCTTGATAGCACTGCACGTAACAAGTGGTCCCGAAACACCAAACTCAACCAGGTCACCTGGGGTCGATTGTTCCCTATCTACACCAACTTCGCCTGCATCGGACTGGTATACTGCGTTATCGCGCCACTCATTTCCATATTCGCAATTATCACTTTCGGTTTGTTATGGATGGCTCAGAGATACGTCATGCTCTACGTAAACCGATTCGAGCATGATACCGGTGGTGTCTTGTACCCCAGAGCTATCAACCAGACATTTACTGGTATCTACTTTATGGAGCTTTGCATGGCAGGTTTGTTCTTCATTGCCGAGGCTCCGGATGGCACGAACGAGTGTACAGTTCATGGTGCTGTCATGATTGTTGTCTTCCTCCTCACAGCTCTTTACCAAGTACTGCTGAACTACGCATTCGGGCCACTGTTCCGTTACCTGCCGATAACATTCGAAGACGAGGCAGTATTGCGTGATCAAGCCTTCCAAAGAGCACAGGATCAACGTCTTGGTCTCATTGA
Organism: Fusarium hainanense; assembly: GCA_013618405.1. Classification (NCBI taxonomy): domain Eukaryota; kingdom Fungi; phylum Ascomycota; class Sordariomycetes; order Hypocreales; family Nectriaceae; genus Fusarium; species Fusarium hainanense. The sequence continues at coordinate 30,695 of JABFEW010000150.1, forward strand.
CAACGACGAGCTACAAGAGGAAGAGGAGGACGACATCAAACAGCCAGAGAAGAATGGAGAAAATGGTAATGCCATCGAAATGCGAAGATTTGGCTCTGTGCGTCGACCCATGAATAAAGTTGGCACATGGGCAAAGGGTGGTGGTCAGCAACTGCGCAAGATTGGTGTTGTGAACAAGGCATCAGACAAGAACAAGAGAGCGTCACTGTACCGAGAGCAACACCGACGAAAGGATATCGAAGCTCAGCGCGCGATAGGAGAAGCACTGTTTGGAGGTTTCCACGACGAAATCGAGGATCTCACGCCCGATGAACGAGATGCTCTCACTAGGCATGCATTCCAGCACGAGGCTCTTCGGGCACGACGTCCTACAGTTTGGATTCCCAGGGACGATCTTGGTATCAGCGATGATGAAATTCGTCGCACACAGGCATACAGTGATCACATCTGGATCAGTAACGAGGGTACAGCTCTCGACAGTAAAGTACGTGTGGTTTATGGCAGAGCGCCTCCTGATTTCTCAGAGGTCGACTTGATCAACTTATAAGCGTTGTTTTATGCATGGCGTACTGGTGGGCAGCATATGTAGATTAGAAATTAGAATATATGACTGATTCATTTTATCCCTGTACTATGCGAAGATGAACACCTGATATGCTGATTGGATGTATCGACTGAACATTGAAGATGAATCTGAATGGAGTATCTTTGTTGTACAATCTACTATGAAAGCGCCATGCCAAGCAGGCGGTAAATAGGTATATGCAAATCTAATTGAAGCAAATAAAAACAACGCCTTTCCAAATGTCGATAAGATCCTCTATATCTGGATCATATCAGTGAAATAAATATTCACAACCCATCAAACGCCAACCATGTATCTTCCATATCTCTTTCACTCATAAAACATATCCATCTATTTTAACCTCTTCTCAGATCTTCTTGTGTCTTCAAGCTCTTTGGTGATCATGTCGTTGAATACTTCTGGGTTGTCGAGGTAGAGATGGTGGCCGGCCTTGGGAACTAAAAGGACCTTTGCGCTACCGTTTTCTCGCTTCCTTTCTTCCTCTGTTGCGTTTTCGAGAGCTTTTTGCTTGGCGGCGTTGAGTTTCTCCTCTGAAGAGATACCGCCTGCTACGTCCATCCAGTCGTTCTCTCCGTACATGAAGACTACGGGGATACCCATCTCTTTCAGCTTGGTGCCGTCTTCTTGGGTGATTGTTTGACGACCGACTTCTTGAATGCGGTTGATCACGGGGCGTCGGGCGTAGGCGCCGGGGGCCAGGATGTAGGCTAGAGCATACTCGCCACTACCTTTTTGCTTGAAGATGGAGAAGGAGTAGTCGTGTAAAGCTTGCGATTCGGCGGGTGGGAGATGGTTGAAACGGCGGAAACTCCAGCCTGAAACGAATCGTGGACCGAGAGGTCCGCTCATTCGGACGATGCTGAAGGGGGAGATGTTTTGATCCCAGAGCCAGACGAACCAGCCCGGTAAAGGTCTTCGAAGAACGTTGGAAGCGGGTTTGTGTTTGGACAGAGTGCCGGTCTTGTCGGTTGTGCTTTGTTGGTCTTGCATCATCTCGGCTTGGATCGTGGATGTGTTTGGTTCGGGCATGTCGGCGTTGACGGCGTAGGGATCAGCGGGAATACCGACTGGTGACGCAAGAATAAGCTTCTTAAGACGGCCGGGATACTTGATGGCGTATGACACTGCGAGATAACCACCGAGAGAGTGGCCAAGAAGAGTAAACTGGTCCAGCTTTCTCTCCTTTCGCCACTCTTCCAGCGCATCGACAAACCAACTCTCTGCCTCAAGAACTTGATCCTCCTTCTTCTTCGCATGGATCTTAAACGCAGGACGTGAAGAATTGCCACAGCCTAGCATATCCAGCGCATAGAGTTTCAGTCCTCGCATACGAGAAATAGGCTCGAAGTTCTTGTAGAAGAAACCAAGACCAGCTCCATATCCATGAATCATAACCAGAGCATCCTCCGTCTTTTCGCCAACTCGTTCGACGGTAACTTCGTTCAAAGCGCGGTTTTTGCCAGAGAGTTGAACCATTGTTCGTCGCCATACTCTCGTGCCAAAAGGATCCGGACGTTCGGGCGTATCGATGTTTGTAATGCTGTCGTTTGCTTCTCGAATGTGAGGCATGAGACTCAGAAGATTGCGTTCAACGGCCTGAGGAGCAAGACTCGCCCACTAAACGAACCGTTAGTTTTGTCACTGCGCAAGCGCTGTATATCTTACCCATTGGTACGCAGCATCTTTATAACCCAACGGAAACAAGAAAGCATGCGAAGGTTTCAGTTCCGCTTGATGCTTAATCTCTGGAGGCGCATTAGGACTGACGGTCCCGTCTGTACTCATAGTTCTTATTCTTGAACAAGTGGCAATTGTAGAAAGTCGCGATAGAGGTAGTACCGCAGAAGAAGGTTGAAGCCTAAGCATTCCGCAGGGGGACTAGAGGGGGTTATATCGTTCGCATGAAAAAAACAGTAAAATTGATGACGCCTCTTTTGCAGGGCTGAGTCCGGAGTTAAGGCAGTGGTTATCGGGGTTTGCACGGGATCGGTGGAATTTGGTGAGATGAAATCCGTGGAAAAGTCCGCGAGGTAGTAAGATTGCGGAGGAACTGTCAAAAAAGAGGCTGAGTAGAGAACAAAAGACGTAAAGGCGATAGGGACAGTGATAGGTAATGAGAGAATTGTTCCAAGGAAATGATCCCCATATGATACAAAGAAATGCTCCGGAATATGTCGGTTTATGTAACTTCTGCCCCATCATCGTTGTGTCAAACGTGTTGGGGAAACCCACTACAATTGGCGCTTGGACCGCTAAAGAACGAACCGAATGCCGACTGAAGCTCTCTCAACTCTCCACTACAGGGGACGGACCTTTCTCTAATTTTTGGCTTGTGATGACGATTGACCACCTGGAGCGGGCCCGGTCAAGCACAAGCAAACCGAACCACTCCCCAGCATCACATCCGATCACACGTTCTGACCACGTTCAACGCTAACATTCCAACTGACTCCTTTTTGCGCTTCAACTGGGCACTAGAACCTTTGGACGGCCCAACTACATACACCATCCCTTGATAGTAGTGCATGGCCTCGAGATCTCCTTGACAGGCTGCAGGCTGCCCCTCAGCCCCCTTCATATCGAAATGTCCGACGATGTCGATTCCATCGTCAAAGGCGCTTCTGCTCCAACGCAAGGCGCCAAAGATGTCGCCGGCGCGAGTCCAATCCTGCCTACGACCGCAAAGCAGGGCGATCCTCTTCATCACACTCCGAGTTCACCGTCCATGATCTATCTCAACCTTTTAATCCTCGAAGCTTCCCTCCGCGCACAATTCCTCGAACTCCGAGCAAGAAAACGACACCATACCTTCTTCCTTACTCTCCTGTCTCTGTGGATCGCTGGTTTTGGATATGCTCTCTTCCTAGCACCGCGTGAAGACGGAAGAGGTGTTGGAGGTTCTATCTACTGGGCTGTGGAAGGTGCTGAAAAAGTATGCTTCATGGGCGGTATCATCACTGCGATTCTCGTATGGGCGACTGGAATCTGGGAGCGCGGCATTCGTTGGCCGCGACGCTGGTTTGTCATTTCGAATCGAGGACTGCGCGGCTTCAACTGCAAACTGATCATAATACGACGGACGTGGTGGGCCGAAGCTCTCTCGACAATCGGATTCTTTTTGACGTACGGGTTATTCTCCCACACGGCTAGTTCCTCCTACCGGTACGTCGAGCCGAGCCTTATGCGCGAGGTGGAGAAGGAACTCCAGATCACGAGCGACAACCATCCTACGCTGGTGCTGCCCCACGAAGACGAGGAGAAAGGCGGTCACGAGGAGGATCTGGCGCCTGGTGGTGACTACGTCAAGCTGCTTCTCCTGGCCAAACCTTTTTCTGCTACGTTTAGGGAGAATTGGGAATTGTATCGGACGGAGTATTGGGAGAAGGAGAATGAACGTCGTGCGTTGTTGAGACAGAAGGTCAAGGAACGGGATTATCAGCTTGTGCGAGCGCAGTATCCTTGGACTTGGTGGTTCCCTGGCCGCCAACCTCGCCGACACGAAGAAAAGGCTCATCCCCCACGACACCTTACTGTTGAACGAGAACGTAGACGTCGGGGTAGTAGTGTCCGTCGCGCGTCCACGAGCTCAACCAGAAGTCCTACTCCCAATGTTGAAGAGGAAGGTATTCGACGATCTAGCAGTGGTTCAATCTCCAAGGGACGGAAGAGATTGTCTACGAGTTCCAAGCCGAAACGACCTGGTAACGATTCACGTTCTGGCACGCCCGACTTCTCTTCCCCTTTGGCCAGGGAGAGTAGTGCGAATGATACTCCCGAATCTGGACCTGAAGGAGGAAAGGTTTTGAGGAGTTCATCTTCCAGATCAACTGTTGGGTCCAAGGAGCGCGAGGGTTAGATTAATCTGATAGTGATGGTTTATTCATGCTAGTGCACCCAAGTTGACCAGTTCCTGCGCAGCATCTGGTTTTCCTCTTTTTGTGAGAAAAGTCACCATTTTGTGATTCGATCCTAGCCATGGATCGCACGGCATGACATGATTTAGATCCGCTCCCAGCTCAACAAGAACTTGCATCGACTCACGAACTCGCGGGTCATTGCATACGTTGAGAGCAGCCCATACCAACGGTGGAAAACCGGCAGCGTCCAAATCATTCGGTCCAGCATGTCCTCCCTCAACAAGCATTCTGATTGCGTTGACATTCGCATTTATCACCGCCACATGAAGTGCTGTCGTACCACAAGGTTGTAGTTTGCGTACATCGTTGATATGTATCGAAGCGCCTCTCCCCAAAAGAAGTTTTGTAATATCGTGATGACGGTGATATATCGATGTGATAAGTGGTGAGAAAGTTACCAGCGGTAACATGTGAAAACTCAACCTGTCGCCAAAATCGATATGATATCTCCCCTCTGTAATTCCCATCCCATCATGGAATTTTAATGAAGCAGCGTTTATATCGACGCCATGATCCAGCATCCATTTCACAATCTCGAAATTTCCACTTTTGACAGCTTCATGAAGGGGCGTCCAGAACCATCCATTCCGTCTCTGTTTCTCAGCACCAAAAGATCCAGTATCGTAGTTTCCTTTGCTGCACTTGTACACATTAAGCGTCAAGTACTTATAACAGTTCTTCAAAGCATTCAGATTGTTATGCTTTGCTGAGTGGAAAGTTACATGATGATCATCATTGTCGAGCTGACGCTTGTAAAGCAGTGGTGTAACAAAGATTGACAGCGCTGGGGAGGCTTGGGCTAGTGAGGATAGAGCGTGGCTAGTTATGCAGGAATCTATGATTTGCAGAAGGATTTCTGGAGGTAGAGAAGTAAGGGTAGCCATTGTGATAACCCTGAATATTTGACTTTTATTATTGATGATATTTTTTGAGGTGAAAATTTGGTGTAACTAGTCATGAGTGTAAGAATTCGGAGGGGCCGGCTTGATCAATGGGTGATCCATGTTAATGTTAGTCTGACGAAATGGCGACATTTTTCCTGGACACAATAAGGTCTTTTGCGATGATATCTGGCCGCCAGCCAGCTATGGAAGGTGTAAGATTTGAGGAGTAAGTTGAATGAGGAGTAATTGGTGTTTATTGACGGGTTGATCATATCTCACTTATGCATCAGGTTAAGTTGAGAGACATCAGATCCTTTGAGAATGAGCAGCCAATAAGCTCAATAGAGATGATCTTTGTTGAAAAGGTCCTCGTTTATACTTGAACATTCGGGCTGGGCATCGTCACTGGGGGGGGATATATGTAGAATATCTCCCTGCTGAGTGACAGATGAATTGTTCCCCAAGGCTCAGTGCGCCAAAGTAAGATGCTGATCTGAACTCATAAAAGCATCTGGGTTGGTTTATCTTTGAGAGTCTTGGCGGGTAATTCTTCTACCTGACGGTATTGTCACCGAGGAGAGGGATATATGTAAAATATTTATCCGCATCTCACCTAATCCCTCTTAATCCCTTTTAATCCCAGAGTAGCATTGACAATTAAATAAATAAATTAACTGAATCTTATCATTCTTATCATCGCCTCTATCAAGATGAGAACAAAAGCCGCATAAAAATCGCACCATGAAAATCTTCATCCCGAAATCGGCCGCGGAGAAAGGTCTCTCAATTATCTCGGCGCTTGAACACCGAGAGCAGTATTGAATCAATATTCCCGGCGTGAAACCAACTAAACTCGACCCGTGACTGAATCCAGGATGAATACAGGTATGCTATACGAATGATTGTACTCGGCTGCATTATTTAGTGTCGGTTCTTAACCGAGTTGACAGAGAACGTGAGTCAAGACGACACGTAAAACACCAGATCTGGAGTAGTTACCTTCGGGCATTTTTGCCGATTTGGTACCGTCCGTTCACCGTTATCTGGGTGGATATTCTGGGCATGTAAGTGATATGCAGTTCGTTACTGCTTTGAGATGGACAAATCTGGGGTAAAGATTGTGCGGGCGTTTCCAAGTGCCGTTATCGCGAGGGATACAATCCCTGTTGAACTTAAAATTCCATGTGTATGTGATAAGAGAGGCCGATGTAGGTTAATGCAGCTGCATGTAGGGAATGATATGTAGGTAGTTAAATAGACTGGTGTTCCCCATTCATGTTATGTTTGTTCAGTAGGTGCCCATCTGTACATTGCCATCATGTTCAACTGGAACAAATTCATGTCTCCGAAACCGTCTCTAGACGTCCCCGCTCTAGAGACGGTTGATCTGAACGATAAAGAAATGGAAAAGAGAATCGTTCGAAAGCAAGATCTTAGAATCATGCCATGGGTTTGTATAACCTACCTCCTCAGTAAGTCCCCTCATCACTCTCAAGAACATCTCTAACATGTATGTCAAGACTACCTCGACAGAGTCAACCTGGGCAACGCCCGCACGTTGAACAACGACACACCAGAACACAATATCGTCACCCAACTCAACCTCACAGGCCAAAGATACAACATCGCAGTAGCCCTGTTCTTCGTGCCATACGTCCTCATGGAATTCCCGAGTAACATCCTCCTCAAGTACTTTTCGCCTAGTAAATGGATTGCTCGAATCATGGTGTCTTGGGGAATTGTTACTATTTGTACGGCTGCTGTTTCGACTTATGCGGGGTTGTTGATTGTGAGGATTTTCTTGGGTCTTGCTGAGGCTGGTTTCTTTCCTGGGTGAGTGAGCAGAAGTATAGGTTGGGTAAGGATGTGGCTGATTGTTGCAGTATCATGATGTATCTCTGCTTTTGGTATAAACCTGAAGAGCGAGCTACACGAATGGCTATCTTTGCTTCAAGTGTTGCTGTTGCGGGTGCTTTTGGTGGTATTCTAGCCACAGGTATTTCTTACCTCAACGGCAAGGCTGGTCTCTCTGGATGGCAATGGTAAGTCCCTTCATCCAGATCAATTACAACTCTAACATGAACAGGCTCTTTGTACTCGAGGGTATCCCCGCTGTCATTGTCGGAATGTGTGTCTGGTTCTTCCTCCCCGACTGTAAGTCCCCTCATCCGCCAACATAGCCTCCTACTCACACATCACAGACCCCCAAACCGTCTCCTGGCTCTCCCCCGAAGAACGAGCCTTTGCCGTCAAGCGTCTCGGCCCCTACGCGCCCTCCATGAACGACAAACACTGGGACAGCAAAGTCGCCAAAGAAACCGTCTCCGATTACTTCTTCTGGCTCTTCGCCATCGCATATTTCTTCATGGCCAACTCGCTCAACGCCTTTGGATACTTTGCGCCTACTATCGTTGCATCGCTTGGCTTTGAGGGTGCTCATGCTCAGTTGATGACTGTTCCTCCTAACGTCTTTGCTGTGTTTATCATCGTTGGTAATTGCTTGCACAGTGATAAGACCAAGGAGCGCTCGAAGCATGTTCTTGGAGGCTTGACCTTTGTTGGTATTGGATACTTGCTTCTTGCGCTGGTTAGACATTGGGGTGTGCGATACTTTGCTGTTTGTCTTATTGCTTGCACGAACGCTGCTGTCCTGCCTTTCGTCGCTGTAAGTTCCTCCATACTCTCTTTGTGATCTAATACTGACAACTCACAGCACCGCACTGCTACCGTCCGAGGTTCAACAGCCACCGCTCTTGCAACAGGAGGAATGATCGCCATCTCCAACACAGGAGGCATCACAGCTCCTTTCCTGTTCCCTGCCACCACATCACCCATGTACTCTATGGGTAACTGGACAGTCTTTGGGTTCCTCGTCGCTGCTGCTTCTATTACTTGCTACGTGTGGTACGTCTTTGGTGCGCACAGTGGTTATAGAACCGGTGATGCTACCGAGACTGGTCACTTTGAGGTGTTGGATGTTGGTGATAAAGATCCTAATGCTGTTATGGCTCAGGCGATGGAGAATGAGAAGGCTAAGGATAAGTTGAAGGATGATGATATGGCTTAGAGGAGGCGTCTCTGAATCATGTACTTCTCGTTATATCCGATCTTTAGTAACTATATCCCGACTTGAGTAGCAAGTCAGACTGTATGAAATGCAAAAGGGGTTCGACATCATTGAGATCACTACTCGTAAGAACATTGAAAGATGTTGCACAGATGGGAAATGGCTGGCCAGTACTTCCATGACAGCAAGATGCGCTTAGGAGTGGCCATGTAAACATAGTATATAACTAGATAGTCCAAGTGTCCCGTGTGTCAGCAACTAAGACTCAACACAGAGCAGTCTCTAGGAGCCTTTATCTACTGGTTATTAGCCCATCTTGGACCAGAGCCTGGAAGAGAGTCCGCCGGTCACCCAGGCAAAGATCGCCGTGAGCTTCAAGATGTGAAAGCGAGTTACCACCGCGCATGTTGCAGCTATGCCCTCCAAAATTACAGTAACAAATGTGTCACGCACGTCGGGAGCATTTTATATGCATATCATACAAGCTCGAACTTCAAACTTCTACCGGTATCGAATTCAGATTCTTCGTTTTTATCTCGTCGCCTTACCAGTTGGGCCATCCGGACTCGGTGGGCAGGTACTTCCGGATCCCAGAGTGCCAGCGACGCTACCGAGGAGACAGCAAAATGTGCAGTGAAACCAGTATTCCGTATGGTAGGCGTTATTTCAGGAATCAAGAGCGTTTTGGCTCACCATATGCTCATCTTGTTCTCGAGATTTAAGAAAAAAGAAAGGTATATTGATTCTGAAGGATAAAACAAAAACGGGAGGTCTCAGTTTGCGTACCTGGTCACCATAAGCTGGCATTGCCTTCAGAGCCTGTGTGGGAGATTTAACCATCATTGTACCCCTTTACTTAATGATGGTGTAGGTATTTTAGATTAAGTAATACTACCTAATTCTAGGAAGACAGGTGGGCGACAGATGATGGATTTAGTCGTCGCTCATTGTGGTGAAACTCATGGGCCACCGTAGGCTGTAACATGCGCAAACCTGCCAGCTGCAATGCACTGGCAATCGAAGAATCTTGCAGACAACTTGTACAGATAGCCACAAAATCTTGCTATATTATGTGCATAGAAGCGAAAGAGAAACTTATCAACTCAAATACAGAAGAGCTGAGAGCCTCAGAACTCTCTCCCCCCCTTTCGCAATCTCATCTGTTGTCCCTCAGTGTTTCTCTTCAGCAGGGTAGCATTGCGCGACGGGACAAGAGTAATCACCGACCCCCTATGTGAGTAAGTACATCTCTTCCCTTGATCCAATATCTCTCCGTGGAGGGGCTTGTCTCTGCTAATATTTCTACGGATGCTAGGCTCGTCTTGAGGTAGTTGTCAAGTGCGTCTTTGAGAACCCGCATCTTGAAAACCAGAACAGTACTGGATGGGGACCGACATTCGACGAGAGGATATGGAACGATGATTTTGCTGTTATACGCTCGCTATTCTCAATATGAGAAATCTCTAGTAGCGGAAGGATTCAGCCCGAGTTCATACGTATTGCTGACTTGTGAATAGCGAAGGTATCAGGGCATCAAGCGATGCCTCGGTCGCCAACAGTCACAGCATCAAGTGATGCAGGTGTTGAAGTGGATATCTCGATAGCTTGGGTAGGTTTCAAAGGTAGCATTGCTGTACACTGATAGCAGCAGACCTGGATATCTTTCCCTCTAGGCCGGGTCATTCGATATTTGACGCAAAATGGGCAAACAAGCTACTCTCCATCCACGCGGGTGGAGCTGCCGTCCATCTCCATGGCCTGTGACCGAGACGCTGTTGAGGCTCAAGGAGGAATATAAGCCCTGCGTTAAGCAAACAACATGCCGGATTCAAGATCGCAACTCGTGGTTTCCGCCATCTCGACGGCAAGCCGAAGCCTCCCTCCACTCGGAGCAAACACTGGTCGTTATGAGAGCACCATTGTGTCGGTGCATATTAGGGTTGGCTTTCGGAACTTGACAAGTAACAAATGAGAGGATCGCAACCTGCACATACTGTTTCATTCGTCTTTCTTAGTTCAATCGATACAACAACCTTGTCGATCTGCATCATGACTTCAGCCTTATGCACAAGAGAGGCACGTCAAAGTCGATGGAAGCCAGTTAGATGCGATTGATAAGGAATAAATGACCATCACGTCATCAGCATGTCGTTGCTTCGATCTCGGGACCGAGTGATTAGATTGACCCGAATTCTCAATTAAATATATAACAATGGCTTGGATCGCCTCACTTTGTACAGGACGACCAGCCGAAGACGAAAAAACCACTGTCTCAACTACCTTCATCATGGGCGGCGGACCTCTTACTCCTTCGGCAAAGGTCATATCGAACGAACCTCTTACGCTCCGTCGAGCAACAATAGAGGATCTAGACGATATTACCTGGATCGTTACCAACAGTCTCCCCGATGATCCGGGTACAGACTACAGATTTCCCTACCGCGACGAATACCCTGAGGACTTCCAGAAATGGACCAAGGAAGAATACGCAGAGTACTTCGAGCGACCAGATAAGTTCTATGTGATGATAGTCACAGCGCCTGTGGAAGATGATGGAGAAAGTGTCCAGCAGCCTGTAGCAGTCGGAGTGTGGGATGTTATCGTCACCAGTGACTTTGCTCCCAGTGGTACGTTCCATCCTCCTTTATAAACAAAACTGACGACCAAGATCATGGAATCAACGAGCGACGCGACGCCAACCCTAAGCACATGAAAGCTTACACCTCCATCCTTCAGAGCGAATTCAAGCGCTACTTTGTGCCGGTCGGCAGAGGACAAGTCCCTCTCTGGGCATTATATACCCATCCCGACTTCCGTCGTCGCGGTGCAGGAACCATGATTTGCAAATGGGGAATACAACAAGCTGTCGACACTAATCGACATTTAACCTTGTGCGCTACACCAATGGGCAAGTTGTTGTATTTATCGCTGGGGTATAAGAGTTTGGGAAAGATTGTGGTGCAGGTTGAGGGGGAGGAAGAGAAGATTGTGCAGGATGCTATGGTGAAATATACAAATGAAAAATAGGACCTCAGTTCACTCGTCAGGTATTCTCTTCAGAAGCTTTCTGAAACTCTCTGTGCCGTGTTCATCATAGGTCGGGTTCAAAAATTGAAAGTATACTACATCTGAATGGAACGCACGAAAATCGTTCGAAGAGAAAAAAAGAGTGAGAAAGGATTTGGTGCGACAAGGTCTGCAATTTATACTAAAAAATATGGAACTCTAAAGACATGAGGCCTCACGAGTAGAGTTTGTACACAAGATGGAGAGGAAGTTTGAGTCCATCCGAGATTTAAGTTTTTGCCATTCAGATGATAATTTGTATATACTTGATAAGGAAATATGTAAGTGTAGTATTACACTGGGTATAATAATTACGGTCCCTCCGAAAGATACTCCCTAAAATCCACGCGTCGCCAAATTGACCTCTGATGAAGTCTTGGACATATTCTCCTCATGCTCATAATGATGACCCTTAGAAGTCCCCCCAATAGTTGACTCAGCCGATGATCTGACCCCTATACTCATCCCGTCATCATCTCTATCTTCCCGATGAACAGTAACTTCCGTAGTCATGACAACCTCATCATCCCTTGGCGCACGCTGTGCCTCTGTTTCATCACCACCACGGACATACGCTCTATACGATACATCCCCCGGCGGCTTATCGCTGTCGTTGCTGATAAAGTTGTCCAACGCAATACCCGTTCTCCCCGTCGATGTACCAGCGATATTACTCCTCGGTCCTGAACTAGCATCCTTGTTACCCGTCGTCATCTCAACAAGACGATTCAGAATCGTAAATTCGAGTTTGAGTTTCGTGCTGTAGACAAAAGCTTTGTAGGAAGTTTGGTACTGATATTGATCGGCGTATTCCAGTCCCAGAATTGTAACGTCAAGAAGGATGATGAGGATGTTGACGTAGATGAGATGGTTCATTAGGCGTCGACTGCCGCGTTTGTTGCCCATTGTTCGTTCCAGACGCATGAGTTTGACTGTTTCGCTGATGTAGAATCCTGAGATGATGAGTTCTTGTATGAAAAAGATTGAAACTTGGATCTTTTCCATGATGCCGTATGGCTTTCTCCATAGGGCTGTGTTTTCGGAGAAAGAACCGTAGATCATGGGTATAACGGTACCATGCATGAGAACGCCATTGACGATAATCATGTACAGCACACACCGCAGTCTAAATCTGTTCCTGAGTACAAGATGTAGTCTTGACCAAAGAACAAGACTTTGACCCGAGACCATAGCGACCCAACCAAACGAGATGAATGTAGCAGCTACATAGCCGACTGCATCAGATGCATAGTATTTGATCAGGAAACCACCGCAGTAGACAAAGATTCCCCATGTTGCAATCAGAAAAGACCAGAAGTAGAGGCCGGAGTGTCGTTTGAAGGTGCCGAAGATGATGAATGTTAATTCGATGACATTGTAGACTGATATTGAGAGGAAGACCAGGACGACCGTTATGGTCATTTGGGATATGCCATCGAGGCCTGATCCGAAGCCCAACTTGGCTGGTTTGGTCGACATGTTGAAGGAGTGACTTGGTGAGTAGAGGTAAAATAGAACATGATGAATGGGAGGTGCAGCTCTTTTGAACAAGCCTTTCTAGTGCATATGTACAGTTGTATTCTCGTAATAGACTAGCATCCGAGATTTCCATGTAAACTAACACGCCAGCATTGACCGCTACGTAATGCATCACAACGGCTGCACCACGTACCTGGCCGCAGAGCCTAAGACCTTCAACAAATCGGAACGCTGTCAAATCATATGGGCGAGTCAGGTTCGGATAAGTGCATCCTACGAATAGGGCTGGAGAGATGCTATAAGGTTTGGACTATGTGGGGAGGTTAACGGCGATCGTAGTGTAGATCTGGTTAGGTGGATATTTTCTGAGCGGGAGGACGAGGACTGAGCCTTCAGGTGATGGGATTGTGGCTTTTTGGGAAGAGACAAATGGGATGGATAAAGTTGTGAGGGATGGTGACAACTTGACAGGGAGAATGAGTTGTTATCCCTGACGATCAAGAAGGATTTTGGAATAACTCAGCGATCGCGAGTAGAGGAATGGTAACCGGTAATGACCGATTGCCACAAGGCGTTATCCATATCAAATAATTAACCACTATCCCAAATCCTACATATTAAACTAGGATCGAGATTTCCCCGGCACCGGCACTTGTCCCCGCTGTGGTAAAATCCACTTTCTCATCTTCAGTGCCGTAATATTGGGACGGTCTTCAGCACAGGGATCGATGTTACATAGGGTAAGTGAAGAACACAAATCCTTGAATGTCTCATTTCTCCATGCCGTGTTATGCGAGCCATGATTCGAGACCCTTTAAACAAGCAACAATGTCTCAGACAGCCTCGACAATTTGTTTCGTGTGCTGACAGCATGTTGGTGTGGTTGCATGGGATTTGATTAAAATCTTTGTGGCGTAGATCGACAAAACAGTTACCTGGAAGGAATGGAAATGAATCGCTCAGGGGAACTTGCAACGCTCAAACTTTGTCTTGTTATTAAAGTTTTCACAAGAGTTGAAAGATTATCCAGCCGATGACCGGCCGGAAACCACGTCTGCGGAAATACTCATTCTTGCTAGACTTATTTAGCTGCGATCTGTTAGAGTCGTCCGCCAGGAGATTTCCGTTAGTCAATGATCCGCGTATTCTTTCCGCTTTTAGCTTTGCGCTTTGACATCGGCTGAAGATGATCATCTTGTTTGAGCAGGTGCTTAAGCTCAGAAGTTGAGAAGATCATTCAGCTAGGGGAGGATTTAACGAGGTGTCAACTAAAGGATTGTCCTGAAGCTAAGAGAGACGCGCAGGATAAAGTTGATGTGTCAAGGTATGCAATGACTCGTTGTTATTTCCATTGTGTAAAATATTCCCAGGATCGTGATGATCTTCATTGTGGGTGAAGATCCGGGGTCGGTTCCTTGGTGTTGGGAAACATGTGATACGTTGTTGCTGCGAGGTGAACAAGGGTATCTAGTCTGGTCTTGGTGTTGTTGATCAATCGATAGTTTGGCAACGTTGAGATGAATTGATGAAAGTCTTTTGTTCGGTTGAAAGGATGAGTTGTTCTAGGGTATGGTGTGTTGGTAGACGTGTTCAACACCACGGCTCTGTTCCACGTTGTTGTTCCTCACTGAGTTGTGTGTGTGAACGAAGGTCTGTACGGCATGTTCTTCATCAAGAGGGATATCAGCAGGAGAACAACTAGAAACACGATGGAACAAGATAGTCAAGAACACCAAAGAACATCAACAAATATGTGTATATATATCTTACAAAATCCTCAAGCTTTACCATCTCATCATCCTGCTGGACAACATCTCTTCTCATCGTCGAGACATTACTATACCAACTTGACACAACTAACAACTACAGCAAAGCCTCAGGTAAGTCAACAACATGTCTCCCAAATGGAAAAACATCACCTTCGGGGCTGAACTCGAGTTCATGACTCCCGTTCCCCAACACTACCTCTCATCGACAGCATCCCCCGCAGCAGCAGCACGCTACCACCTAGCCAAGATCTTCGGAGAACGCACCTCCCTCCCCACCGCTGTCGATTGCAGCCATGCCAAAGACGAGCACTGCACCGTGTGCTTTGAACTCCCCAAGAGCAAGGTCATCAAAGGTACAGGTTACATCAACCCCGGTCTTATGACCGAGTGTTTCCTTTTCAAGCAGGAGCATCTCTTTCTGAGAAATCGGATTAACCAGGAGCGTCTTTGGCCTGGTGTCGAGATGTGTACCCCTGTTTTCAAGGAGGGTGAGTTGGACTCTGGTCTTCCGACTATGGAGACTGCCTTCACGACTTTGAGGAACTCAGGTATTGACATTTCCGCAGATCAGTCTTGTGGACTTCACGTTCACGTCGGTGTCACCTACGGTATGGATCTCCAATTTGCGAAAAAGGTATCTACTCTTGTTGTTCTGCTCGAGAACACTCTCCTTCTTCCTCTTGTTCCGCGCTATCGAGCTGCAGGTACTTATGCTCAACCCGTCTCTAAGGAGTCCGCCGCTGCTTACCTTGACGGTATTCCAAGCGCAGCATCCACAGCTTTCGAGAAGCATGTCCCTGAAGAGTCGGCCTTCCACGCCGGTACCTGGAACCGCGAGGATCCTAACGCTTTCTTCAAGATGCTCCAGATCATCTGGTCCGCCGCAGACCTCAAGACTCTCTCCCGCAGCCTTCGTATTCAGAAAATAACTCGCTGTGGCTTTGCCATTTGTCTCCGCAAACACAACGGCGACCGACCAAGCTATTTCGACAACGACTTTGAAGGTACACCCTCTACTTTCGAGTTCCGATACTCTCAGATGACATTCGACCACGTAACTCTACGTAATTGGGTCGAGGTAGTTGCCCGCATCGTATCCCTTGCACAAGCCGAAGAAGCTGAGTACAAATACCTTACCGAAATAATTGTCCGTGTAAATCATGAGGCTGGAGATGATGCCTGGAAGGTTTTGCTGCAAAAGATTGGTTTGGGCGAAAGGATCCCAGATTGGGAGGCACAGAGAGCTATGTTTGCTCGGGGAGTGAACATTACTCATTTAGATGACGAGTTGCTTTTGAAAGCGGATGTATAATTGTGAGAGGTAAGTGGTCGGATTGATGTTTGTTGACAGCTGGCTGTCGGATACAAGCAGAAAGGTGGGTGCTTTGGTAAGTTGTTTGCCGCAGGATCAGCAGTATGGTAACACAAATCAAGATATGCCTATCATATATATTATTTGTGGAAACTGTGAAGTTGCGGTGAATGTTTTATTTATGCTTGTTTCCTTGATGTTTCTATTTGTGTTGTTGGATGACACGTAAGGTATCGGATAGGTAAAGGTGATGATGTCCCAAGGCAGCCACCGCAGACGCGAATAAATCCCTTTCATCCCAACTCTCCCTCTCCATCCTTCTTTCCTCTCCCAACATCATTATTCTATATTATATACTTGTCGATGGCTTCATGCCCCCTCAACACCTGTCGAAAAGCCAAGATTGCGACACTTTCCCGAACTTCATCCCACAACCATCTTACTTATATTATACTATACCTCTCACGGTCCCCTCAACCGTCTCCCTGTTCTCTATCAGGCGGAGAAGACGTTTTGGCCGCATGTTAACCGCTTGCTGATCTCTTCGGGCAGTGCCAACGTTGCAAGACTTGAAGACCTAGATCGCGAGATGGAACACAACCTTGGTCCCGGAAAGGTATCGTCGAACCCTTTTACAGCACAGAAGCAGACTTCACTTTTTCACCGTGTTGTTGAGAGTGGTGCGCAACACTCGACACTGGTGGTGAACATGCGAGCCCATGAAGTGTCGCGTTTTCAGTCAACGACCTGTTCTACAATGGCAGGCAGAACCATCATGAGCGATCGATCTGCCTGGTCGCCTCTATACTATACGAAGCTTGCAACGGGGGCCTCCCCCCTTCCACTCCGTCAAGAGCTCCCCGTCTTCCGGTGTCCCCGTAGTGGCGAGGATTCCCTTCTCTGAGCTTTTACTTGCCTCTACCTCGCCCATCAGGCAGACGATCCATCCGGAGTTTCTTTCGCCGGGAAATCAAGGCTCTAGCACCCAGCACCAGCCCAGCCCTACAGCACTGATGGGATCCGCCTACCCTGGCGCCAATGGAAGGTGATGTTCATTGCCCGGGCGTAGGCAAAGACCAGCGCAGTGGGACCATCGAACGGGTTTCAACTCGTGCCAGAACCGTTCACAAGTAGCAGACGTTTCGCCTGACTCTGTGTTGCCGGTCCCTGCCATGTAACTTCCTGACTTCTCGCTTCGTCTCCGGGCCTGTGCAACAGCGACAACGTCACAAATCCAGACCGAACATACGGGGAAGATACTTATCGATTTCCGTTATGAGCCGCGATTGGAGTAATCCACTCGTGGCTTACTGAACTTCCATCATTTGGGGTCGCGTACCCGGGGACTTCCACGCTTTCGATACCCTTCCATCCATACACATTATGGAGTGAGGTGTCTTACACCTGGATACTCTTCTCCTCCAACATCTCCCAGCCAGCTCCCACTCTGCAGCACAGCATCCAATATGGGTCTCCCCCAGTATGTGTGCTAGCTCGGACGGCCCGAGACGCTGGTGAAATGATGGCCAGGAGACCGTCTTACTGCTGCCTAGGACTCCTATGCCGTACCCTCCCCTTTTCGCTTCGCTGTAGACCAAGACGAGTCAAGCGTATGCCCACACTCTTCTCTCTTCTGAAGCGACATGAGAATGATAAGTCATAACTTCGACACCTCTGGGGTAGACGCACACAAGTCCTCGAAGACATTCATAAGACCCTGTCGTCATTGAGGAGGCAGCAACTATGGATGAAGCATCGATCTTCATCCTCATTTCCTCTTTATAGTCTGATTCATCGACCATTACAGGAGACATTGCGCAAATGCCACCACATCTCACAATGGAGCACGACCTTGGAGTCAGTCACAAACTCCACCCACAAAAGACGGTCCCGTGGTTGGCTACTGGTGTTCCTCTCATGTACAGGTGTAAATCTCACTTCAGTTTGTTGTTCAGCAGATTAGCCATATCCAAACTTAAGATGTGTAAGTATAACAACGCTGATGAGATCTGCCAAGTGTACATTAATAACTACATCTCCAAATACCGGAATGAAGTCAAGCCAGCAGTATTCTTTGCTTTTATATTTGCAGCACAGTACTCCTTGCCCTGAAGAACCGCACTATTAAGTCCAAAAAGTACTGCGGAAAGACCACCATTTGCAGAGTATTATCTTGGTCTAACTTGAAAACAACCCTGTGAGCGCCAGATGCGGAACACGCTGCTGTGGCTCTGTACATTCCCCAAGAACAGAGGTACATTGGTTCAGTTGAGAACTTGCTCGATACCATCTGGAGTCGCTGGGGAATGAACGACAAACGAGATGACCCGTATGGGAGAGAAGCGCCCTACTGGCAAGCCAGCTGCTCCTTTATTCCCCTTCTTCGTTTTCTTTCAACATCACTTCTGTCATCGACATGAGTCTCTCAACACAACAAGGATGGAGACATATGCTCCAAATGACAACAATACCGGAAAGCGCAAAACAGTGGGCGCAAAGGAATAAGACAGCGAACAGAATGGCGCATTTGCAAAAACAAATGGAAGATCGTTGCATCCCCATCCTCTTCCAGACTGAGCGTCGTCTCTTCCTGCAATAACGCATTCCAACTTTTACTCCTCTCCACATCGCATTTAATATGAGGAAGAAGCATCCTTGACTACACGATGACTCTCCCCCTTGCGATGTCAAGACCGCCATCAACAGATTTGATGGGCAGTACAAACTATGTGGCCATATGAGCTTCTGGGGACCCTCTGTGATGCAGAGGACTACACCGCAATGGTGAAGTTCCTTGCCAGAACCAAGTACTCACTGAAGTCTATCAAGAAGATGATTGATCAAGGTATGGAAGGGTATCGTATGTATGGAACCTACGATACTGACGCCAATGATCTTCGGTTTAGCTCCTTGACCACTCGCCAGGGTAACTGGTACTTCAAGATCATTGTTACCCACTGACCAACCGGGCCCTGATCCGTGCAACACCGTCCGCAAGTTTCCGTTCCGAGGCCTCCGCATCCATTCCGTCAATCATGACATCCCGCATGGCTTTGGGCCCATGATCATTACCCATCTCAGAGGTAAGATCGTGGAACTCCCATATGCCACTATCGGTTCTGATGAAACCTTGACTCAGTACATTGGTCGTCAGAAGGAGAATTCAGTGATAATCAAACCAAAAAGGGATAGTTCAAACAAGACCTTCAAGGCTCAGTCGTTTGCTGTCAACGCTGCCAAATACGGTGCAATCCTGATAGCTCTGACCTTACCATGTAAGCAGTTCCCTTTATTGTTTGAAGCTTGTTCGCTAATCATGAGCAGCACACGAGATGCTTGCAGTCGCTTTACTTCTCTTGTATCGCGGGCAAGATGATATTCGATGTGAATAACACCTCCGCGTCCAGCAACCGCCATCAGCCCACCTACATGGTCTCTGTACTTGAAAAGCTCACCAGAGCTCAGTGTCTGACTGTAGACTTTGGTGGACTGACTAATAGTAAGTAAGTCGTGTTCGGAATAATATCAAGTATATTTGAGACGGCTTTCCTGGCTTCCTCGACGTTAGTTCGATAGCGACTCTGTGGCTCGAGCCACGGGTGCTCGGTTATCTCTTTTTGACTTTTCCATGGCAAGTACCCTTTCAATTGCTACGTTCAAACTATATTGGCTAACATGTTATCAGCGTTGTCGTGGCGGCTATCGTGGCTTTTGAGTTACCTTGCTGCAATTTGCGCTATCCGGCCAATCTTGCGGTGCCATACTCGATCTCTAATTGCATCGAATGGCACAAGGAATGTTCGACATGTCCCACACTACAATGGGATGACCATCGAGGAGACTGAATCCCTTCGTGATCTGAAAAATCAAAAAGAAGTCTACTTCACAGATACGGAATCTGTCGGAAATCTCCTCCAAGTCTCGGTTGTCGATTCGACGGCGTGTCGTCTTTGGAGGATATATCGACCACCGTTGCGAGACAGCTCGGACACTAGCCAACTATCGCTTCGTCTTTGGTCCTTTACACAATCCGCCAATACCAAACCCATCAACATGAAGATTGCGGAACAGAAGGGGTGGCTACCCACATGGCAAAACTTGTCAATTCAATCTCTCCAAAAAGCCGGCTACACCAAGGATGAAATACCACGCTAGCAGCAGAGCCACGAATGCTTCGTCGTGACGAAGACATGGATAAGTCCGAGATTCTACATCAAGTGGCGTCACTGGGCGAGGAAGATGTCGAGCTTTGAAGACAACTACGATGTGTTCGCTCTGAACCCATACGCTCACACTCTTCTCGACAACGGCATTATGGCTCTCAAATTCCTCTCTAGCGACGAACAGAATGGCAGGTACTACGCCACCATCATGATCCAATGGCTGCCGGTGTGAAGCCACCTCACGAAGGCGAAAGCGACCGTTGAATCAACAGCCTTCCAATGTCAATGCCAATGCAGTCTCAGGCTGTAAGGCTAGGGGACGATCTTGGTTATGAGCCCGGGCCACCTCTCTGCGCTGGTCTCCCGAACATGTCTTTTTCACCAGATTACTGGCCTCCCATCCAAGAGGCCATCGTCATCAACACAGACCCTTCACACGCCTGACACAACAGCACAAGTTCAGTGCCCCATCTGCACGGAAGACATGACAGTGACGTCCTTCCCACCTGTATGGGCACTAGGATACCATATTGAGTAAGGGCATCCTAACGAATCTCGCTATAAAGATACAGGTGCTAGGAGAGCCAGCCTCTGTGACCAACCCGAAGCTGAAAGCACTCCCAAGAAGTGGACGGGATACATTCAGCTGCAACAAGCCTTGCCCCGACCCCCTCCCAATCTAACCGGCCCTGTATCTGGTGACGAAGGCTCCCATCTGGAGAATCAGAAGCCTCACAATAGAGCCGAGATGACCGGCATCACAGTCTTCATATCCCTGAGGATAAAGATGAAGACAGCGCAAAAGACACCGCAAACTTGGAATGACACACCCGAGTCACAAATGGACGGAGGTTATGTATTCGTGCCGACTAGTATCATCAACCTTACGTATGAAGAACTCGGCAACCACTAAATCGACCGCCAATCAACAACCACTCAAATCTGCTCTTGTTCTCATCCTAAACGACCTTATCCCACTTGTCATCTTGTAAGTCAGTCCCAAAATGCCTAGAGTCACTCACTTTGACGACAACTCGCCACCCCGGAGAGCACATCATACCTTGGATATATTGCTATCACACTTGTATGCCTCGCATACACAGAGCATATCCTATACGTTATATCGAGAACTCCACGACGATTTCTTTCACATCTGCTGCACCCAGTACAGAAGAAGTTCTTCTAAGAGGTACTTTGCTATCGTGAAGTATTTGCTGCTGCGAGATTCATAGGGCCAACTACAACAGATACGTATGTATGTCTGCTGCCCCCCTTCCATCTCATCGCTGATCATCCTAGGTCGGTGAACCTCTTCGGTGTTTCTGAATGCCATCGGAGTTCCGTTGTCGATATCGTTGAGAAGACCGGGTCCTTGGCGCCTCTCCAGCGCTGGTGTGACGTTGGGATTACTCCTGCCTTCCATTCACTCATCGAATATCAAACGGCCTATGACAGTCGTCGTGTAGTTCCTGGCTGCTTCACGACTTATATATATTCTGCTCACATGGGTGGATTTACAAGCTTCCACGTCGACATTGAGAACAAAGTACACCATTCCCTGTGGAAAGCCTTGGGAGTATCTCTGCTCGCAACATTGAGATACCATGTCTACGCGTTGATGCACTTGACGTCCACGAGGATATTGTCTACAACGCCTTCTCTATGAGTCTCGCCGAAATCGCCAAGTCTCGTGCTCAGAAAGGCCAGAATGAACTCCCCCTCTTGTTGATGATGTTGTTATATTCTTGAAGTTCGCTGAAGAGCATTTGCGTCAGCTATGAACCATCTTTAAGATCTTCACAGAGAAGAATCTGGCTATTAGTGCAAAGAGCTAGATTGGCTAACCAAGCGCCTAAGTCCTTGGCTTTAGGGTTGATGCATTAGGTCTATCTACAACGCCAGAGCGTGTGGCTTCATTTGCCAAGTTGGAATTCCCTTCACGACTGTCAGCCTCCTATCAGGGGGGACGGGCAAAGCACTGAATCCAATTTGTCCAGCATCCACCCATATGCGCAGCATACTACCAACTTGACCAAGCAAACCACATGGCCGAGGACATCATCCACTTACGTAAGATTGTAGACCTATCGCCCAAGCAGCCAGGTTAGATAACAGCGGTATACCCTGGATATCTCAGGAGGAACCATCGTGCCGGACGTCTTCTATGCAGCCAAAGAACTGGCGTAAGTAATCAAGGGTCTTCTCTCCGTGGTGGACATACGACAAGTCATCGCCCACTATCGAAATGATTCTAAGCAATTTCTCTAACCATCTTCTCCGCACACCAGTTCGCAGCTGAGTTCGAACGCATTACGCCTCGATACGAGTGGATTTCCCAAGGCTTTTTATACCCAGTCCTGAGATGCTACACTGGCTACTTTGAACTTACTAAGCACAGAGATTATAGGGACACCATTCATCCGTCCTCTTCTCAAAATGCTAGAAGTGCAGGCCATGCAGCTGGTGGTGCTGGACCTAGACCTCGCTTTCCCATTCAAGGTCTATAATATGGATGCCCTTACACACGCTCAACCATCAAGGGTCCCCGAGAAGAATATTCGAATACCCTCGAAGGGAAGGGACTTGGATATATGACAGGTCAACAGACTCGATTTCTCAAATTGAGTATTCTGGCAGTCGCCATCATCAAAGACGCAGAGGAGGCATAAACTAGACCTTTACCAAGGAAGAGAAAGCCTTGCGGCAGGTCTCTATATATATCTGACTGGTTCCGACTTGCCCGCAGTCCTTTGTCCTACCAGACATTTATCATTTGATCGCTCCCCCACCACCCTGGCACTACAGCGTAACATCTCTACGGCAGCAGGACATGTAGAAAGCTACAAAGTATCCTAAAGATATAAGGATTCTTTACCTATTCAAGAAGGACCTTGGATCTGCTTAGGTCCTAGCGGCCTACACCGGTTTCAAGACCGTGACCGACTATACCAGCTATCTTGACTGTATCGGTACGTTATTCATCTCTGCCCTTACATCCCTACCTAATACTAACAGTCTATAGTCTCAGATAGTATCCCTGCCATAACCTAGATTTTCGTATCCGGTTTTAATCTAAATCACTTCTACAAACCCATCGACATACCTAGAAGGCACCTGTGGGCATTAACCCCGATAAACTCTCCAAGTACGATAAGTTCTGCAGCCACAATATGCAGAAGCTGGCGTTTCCTGACCCCGATGATGACTTTCAAAAGGTTTAGGTGCCTCTATCTACACTACGCCATGCGAATACATCTACCCATTGCGAAGCTGTCGACATTTGGCTTGCATTTCAACGTCAGAACTTAAGCTTGTACAGATGAGAAGCTACATATATATAACGATTGGGCTTTCAACAACCAAACGGTCGTCCTTAGCCAGGCAAGCTCTTCGTGGACAGGACGGGCTTGAGGATTGAGTGCCTACAAAACATTTTCTTTTTGGAAAGCTGAACAATCGACATGGAACGGTTGTTATACTATACGGCGTAACACTTGACTGCGTATCAGGTGAAGAGGCTTTTTCAAGCAGAGAAGGATTTGGTCGCCGAAGGGCAGTACGCCCTGGCACTCACATGTTGACGCTTTCACGACCTAGTGGTACCGATCTTGTACACTACTGTCCCTTGCCATCAAATTCCTCAACAGCACAAAAGCCTTCCCTGGGCCGTTCTGGACTTTTGACAAATCGTTCACGAGACCTAGAACTTGGCAATCACTGAAGGGAAACCTTTTCAATCCCGAAAATACGCCTCAATACCGCAAGGGAGCCATCGGTTGGATTGCTTGCCGCACGTAGGTTACTACGGCTTCAAACGGAGCAAGAGCTCCATGCAGAGTTGGACCGGCCTCTGTTAACAGGTACCTGCCGGAGGCTGGAAGCTGCCCATCCAAGAGTCGATTGACGATGTCCCGGAGGATGCGGACGCCATCGTCTTCGGATCATACACGCGTCTCCTGACAATGAGTGGAGGCGCAGAGCCTCATGGCCTCCGTGCTGATTCTGACGACGAACTCCGGAGGACAAGAAGTTATATATTATACATTCAACCGGCAGATATGAATGCTACTGCTGCCCTCGGTGTACGTGAATCATCTACCTTGCATATGCACAATGCACGGTTGTAAGCATAGGGATTGTTCAGGAAAGACCAAGAAATACTCAGAGTGGGCTCTCAATCTCCATGATATCCTCGAACACGAAGGCCCTGATGCCAAATGCATGTTTCAACTCCCTCCTTACCGACCTTTCTCGAGAGATGGGAATCTCTGTTTACGACCAGTCCATTGGCAGGGCTTTCTATATATATCACGGTCAATCCAAGATGATGCGAGAGACCTGGGCACGTCTCACGGCTATCAAGGACGGCAAGTTTAACCCTCGACTCAAGCCAGCGGTGAAGGAAACTGGGCTGGTGGAGGAAATCAAGTACCGAGCCGGCGTATCCTTTCACAAGGGGCCTGCAACGTTGTCCAAATCACTGGACGAACCCTGCCCTTTCGGCCACAATCATCAAGGCCATACTCTCAACGGTCATGAAGTACAGTGGCAACAATGGCTTCACCCATGATGAGGTGTACGCCAGGTGGGTTTAATATCACCGAGCAGAGCCATTTTACCACCTCGACTCAATATATATTACCTACACCATATTTCAGCTGTAATGGTGTTTAGAAATGCCCACAATGAAGCAGTGGAAGCTCCAAAACAAGGCTGCAATCGCCGAAGGTTGTTATATCTATTGTGGCAACATCAACACAGGCTGCCAGAAGGCCGAGTTTGAGAAGGTTTGAATTGGACTTCTAGCACGTTCTCTTCCATCCAGAATCAGGAGTCCAAGGAGGCCTTCTGCCGACGCGTTCGAGGGTCATGACATCGGATGCTGGGAGTATGTGAGTCTACAATCCGCATGATTAGTAACAAGTTGTTTACTGACTACTCATAGATATGCTAGACTGCCTTTCGCTCTGTGCCTCTGTACGCCTGTCGGCGCAAAATTGGGGGGCGCACTCACATGACGAAATCTCATTTGTTTTGGCCATTTAAGCTCGCATTGCCACTTCGCCATTGGGTATCTAACACATTCGAGGACGAAGCCCTCCCCGCACTACAAGTTCCATACTAGACAGAAACTTACTCCTGCTAATAAGCCCCCAGTCCTTCGGTTTACCGACTGGGTGTTTACTCTAGGGGAGCCGCAGCCAACGCCAGCCTTCGCTGGAAAGGTCAAGCGCTCAATGCCTTTCATTTCTGACTTTTTCATCATCTTATGCCTTGAAGATATAGGCATCATCAACCACTCTTACACCCACAAGGTCAAGATTAAGGAAAAGCAGAGAGATGAGACTATCCACTGAAGGTCAAGGAAGTACGGAAAGATGGGAATGGCCACTACAAGGTCTTTGCATCAAACCAAAGATCTACCTCTGGTATCCCGGGCAAAGATCTTTACACCAAATTCGCTGGCTTTATGGGTCTCGGGGTTAGGGGCAGGTTCAACCAGTATCTCATGGTACTCCCGATACTCTTCAGCTTCCCAACAGCAGTTATGGCTTGGAAGGATCAGGAAAACCTTTCGGATGACAACGAGACATCCATTGGAACGCCGCACGCCTACAATAGCCGCAACACTTGAACGGGCCGACACAAGCACCTCATGCGAATGTATTAAACATTTCTGAGTACCGTTGCGATGTACCAATGCAACAGTTCGAACTCGGACGTCACCAACGTCATCTTCTTATCGTCCATTGTGTACTATCCTATAAACTCAAAGCCTTATGCGTACAGGGATGCCAAAGACCACTTCCCTTTCAACACACCAGTCCTTTTCGGGAAGAAGAAACCCTTTATTAACAAGTCCCTCCAATTGCTAAGCATAGAAGAACTGGTTCCCTACGAAGAAGCCTGGATAAGGATGCCAAGGCAAGTTCTCTACCCCTCCAGTATCGAAAGCTTAACGCTTACACCGTCGCAGATCGGCTAGACTATCATCTTCGCCACCTACCAGACACTATCAACTCGAGTGAGGGTTAGGATCTACGGAAGTGGCTCTACTAACACCAGCATCAAGGACTATCTCACAAACTGGCAAATGAGCCAGTCATGCCAAACTCGACGTCCCTGATCCAGCCCCGTTCGGCCGCTGGACCGACGCGCATTGCGAAGGACGAACAGCGTCCGCAATTACCTTTCACCTGCGCATAATGCTGTAGTCTAACGGCAACTATGTAACATGCATTACATATAAGCAGCAGGGTCGACATTAAAGGACGAGTACGGGGTGGTATCGGTGTTGAACACATTGACAAGTTCATTCGTTGTGGCTGGAAGACATGCCGTTATTTCTGAATCAGGCGATATCCCTTCCAGAATCCACTTCCGACATGTAATACTTCGGCTTCTGTCGACATCTGGAGATACATCTTGCACCGACCCAACAACATCAAGCCTGCACACGGAGAAGACAATTGTCGATCAATATAGCTCAAGCCCTATATATATATAAACAGCATGCCAAAAACACCTTCCCGTCTGCTCTTCCTGCAAGCCCACAAGTCGTACAGGTGTTTGGGCTTAGTTATATGTGCTACGGCCAGCGCCCCTGTGCCTGTGGTCCCTCCTGAGTCGGATTCGTACGTTGGACATTCCCCTCCCTCTTTTCGCAATGCGAGATGGCTGACTGGATTGCGAAGCGACTCTGCTCTTAGTGACCTGAATCTTCTGCAGGTAACGAAGAGAACCGGTAGGTAATGCAGCTCTTTTCCCAGCTCTGAAGTGCTAATCCCTTGGTAGGCCAAAAACGAAAAGCCGCGAAAGAAGGATGTCCCATATCGTACCCGTCGCGAAGAACGAGAAGCGGGAATACAGAGCTGGATACGAGGGTTTGCGCGAACGATGGCCCCTGGACGACCCTTTTGAAATGGTATGCTAACTACACGCCATACCTGGAATAAGAATCTGCTAATACCTAGCTAGGATGAATGGGGATAAGTAATTACTCCCTACGGGGAGGTATTCTGCAGAATGCTTTGCCTTAATGGCGTAAAGGGTCTCTGTGAGCATGTAAGTAGTATAAACTCTTATTGCTGAATCTTGCTAATGATCTATTAGAAGGAGGCTCACCTCCCGCAGAACCTGAAGACTGCTGTTCGAGATACCCTTGTTCTTCTTTGCTCGAAAGTCCTCCCAGCAAAGCAACTACAATCAATGGCGATGTCAGATACAGGCTTTCTGGTGGGTAACAGAAGTTCCAACGAAGAGGATCAAGATGAAGCTATTACGAAAAGTGTTTGTCGGCAACGTTAACACGATGAGGGTCGAAGTCAACCTCCGTAACAGTTGAGACTGCGCTGGTGGAAAGCCGACAAATACAAGGCATACCTCGAGGCCAACTGGGGAGGTCAATTCTCCGCTACAACGCGTTACGACAGCGCTGAACTTCGTGATACCGCACTGGAGATGCTTCACGTGCAGGAGTTTCGCTCTCAGGGATGAGTTAGCCGACTTGACTCTAGATCTGGCAGGAGAATCCAGACGAATGAAACACCCCCGGGTCCAATCGCTTATACTATATAATATTGAACGCCTCGTTGTGAAGGGACGTCTACCTGGAGTGCAGCAAGAAGCATCAATCGACACAAGTCAACATCCTCGTGCGCCGTCACAGGCTCCATCATCTTGAGCCAGAGATCTTATGAGCAGTCTGCCATCATCTTCAAATCAAGCTGAGATTCTTTCACAGGGAACATCCACTCGTCCTTGAGCTGGAATAGCTCAACCTCTCGTCTCTGGAGTGGTTCAGCGACACCTTCAGATGACTTGCCTATGCAAATCAATGAAGCACCAGCTTTCAATCGCTATGTCTGGGTTGTTGAGAATATCTGGGGAGATATATCTCAACCACACTCGATGCCATCAGACGCAATGCAACCATTGGAGCTCAAGACCTGATCGAAAGGTCAAGGTGTCCCTGGCTTGGATGTCGAACAATGGCTGACGGACGATGTCCAGGCTAGACATCCTAGTGGGAGTCTCTGTTCAATCGGACGTCTTTGGTTTTACCGCTGTCTTATCGCATAGGCTCATTTCGGTGACGTGCCTGCTCTTCGCTTCTTCTTGCCAGATAACCTTTCAAATGCCTTCTCATTGACTTCCGCACCAGATTCTGCGGAAATTACGAAGGTTCACTGTAAAGGACTTTGGATGGGTGGTAGGGGCTGCAGTAGTCGTGGCCTCAGTGGTGGTGGGAGCCTCTGTGACCAGTCCTGAAATACATCACCACGAGGGGTGACAGCCAGAGCAGCAATCACTACTTCTCCGTGTTTCAAGCACAGTCCTAGATAGTGACAAATGGCATAGTCAACGTGTCGTCTCTGGTGGATGAGGCATGTTTCGATGGTGACTACAGCGACGGCATACGATCAGTTGGCTAAGCTACAGAACCTGAACGTTGGGAGTACCGTCTTGACTGACGGCCCAGAACCACTGCCGACTGGCCTTCCTAACGATCACGGGCTGAACAGCCAGCAATGAGCTCACGAATCTAATGTGGTACAGCCGAGAAGCATGGGGTTTAGCTCCTATAGGGAACAGAAGTCATGCCCAACTTGTAACACGACTCTGAGAAAGATGCATTATCCACCCGGAACGATCTTTCTTTCCATCCTCCAACCTTGTCAAGAAATCAAACACCCGTCTTTTGAACAGTGGAAGGAACTATGGTTGCGTTTATTGAAAATCACGGTGGCTCGAACAAAGGTGGGGAAAAGCAATAGCCTCGCGGTCCTCGCTGAGTACCAAGAGTACAAAGCCGGTTTCCAATCTTGGACAGCAATGGCCTTTCGATACGCCCTTTCATCGCACTGTATGTCAACCACACGCAATAGCTGTGCAATAATTCGCAAGTCTCCGGAGAATACGACGCGACTGCGCTCCAAGGAGGTATCAGCATCGATCTAGTGGGAGTTTTGAATGAGCAAGCCAGGGCAGGACTTACTCGGCACTACGAATCAATAAATCTACGACTAGGAAGGTCTCGACAAGATTGAACGAGCCCCGAAGAAGCAGCAGAAGAAGTAGGAATGGTGAGTTGGTTGCTGCATGTAATTCGACCTAGCTGCGCTACCCAAAGAGGGAGAGTCATTCGAAGCCTCGGGGAGGAAGACGATGAAGAATGCGACCTCTCAGAGGAGGACCCTGAACGAGACACCTTCCAAGGTTTTCATTTGGTGTCCTTTGAGCGTGTTGTCTTATCAGGCATTTGAGATCTAACTTGGAGAATATACCTTGGCAACTCAAGAGGTGTTTGGAAATGTGCAATTGCTGTTGTAACGAAACATGAAGACTCTATCCAGCCTTACGTATGTTTACGGTAGCTGGCAATCTTAGGGTATTAGAAGAATTAGCCTCTAAAAGCAAAAGACACAAAACAATATAGTCGTTTTATGTTATCTTAGACCAACCCTTAGATCACTTTATCCTAGTAGCATAAGCCTTAGATCAACGTCCCAGTTCCTGCCTATTGATCCCTGGAGACCGGACGTCTTTTTGCTCCTTCTGTGCCTCTCTACCTGCTTCTCAAAACTTGTCATCTACATCTCACAATTGCACTGTTACTCGACACTCGTTATTCTACAATGAGCCAAGATCAAAATCAATGTAAGCATTCTCACAGCCTCCTCGTACTCATACCTAACACATCTCAGCCGAGCCTAATGGCATCCCATTTTTCGTCGTTCCAGCCGAGTCTTCCTCCGCCCCCGATTAGCTATTAGGAATTACTCTTCATCCTGTTCATGTACACCTGCCCAGGATCAGAGCGAGTCTTGTTCTAGAGCGTGACGAGACCGCAAGTCACCTGCGGAAGACTCTGTTCTACCTGCGCCTGCGCTGGCACTTACCCGACCAGACACTAAGACAATTGTACGAGCACCATCTCACACTGGAGGAGAGGCTCAGCAGACTTATGGCCGAGGTACTAGTGATTGATGACTTGTTGCGAGAAGCGTGAGTTCGTTCAGCCTGAGTACCTAGAATGCTTGTTGACCAGTTAAACATAGGGTAGGGAGGATCTTGACTGTCGAGGATCTTGGGGAGCTGTGCATCATGCGACGCATTCAAGAACGGCGAGGGCAATTGGAGCAGGAACGCAAGGAGCGTGAATTTGCGGGCAAGATTAGAATTAGAGAGCGGTCGCATTGATCTGTTGTTATGGCGTACAAAGGGTAGAATTAACAGACAGCGTTAGCAAAATGTTGGCTAGATATTAGTCTCAAACAATCAGGCGTTTATTTCAGTCTTTCTGTGTTTTCTACCATTTCCAGGTCTCCAGAAGAATTGGCCCCAAAAGCATAAGAGACGAAATATTTTGTTCACTTTATGTTAGGTTAGATCAGCAGTTGGGTTACTTTATTATAGTAGCCTAAGCTTTAGATGACATTTCTTCTGTTGCCTACCTGTGTGTTTACCAATTAATGAAGAGGTTTTAACTTGACAGCCTCCAGGGTATCCGTGTTTTCTTGAAACCCCGGCTGTGTACGTCCAGCCCTCCCTCATCATGTAACCATGAATACTTGGATTTCTTAGTGGAATTTTAGGAAGTTATTCTCGTCCATTATTCTTCTGATTAGCTAGGCTACTGGAGGTGCGGGATTTGCACAGCCGGGGGCTCAAGGAGATCGTTTCTCCAGTATTCACCAACTGCTGAAAATGCTGAAACTTGACTGTCTCTAGGGTATCCATATCCACCACTGCCATGATTGTACTCTAAGAACCTAAGACATAAAATAAAATAGCCTACTAGCTGGTCTAAGATATTATCAGGTGGTCAAACAACTTCGTCTCTTATGCTTTGGAGGCGCATTCTTTTGAGTTGGTGATGGATGATAGATGAACAGACACGGTGTTGATGATGAAAAACATATTCACCAGCAGTCTCTGCCCCATACCACGCTAAGATCTCGCATGTCCTTGGCAAATGCTTACATTTCTTCATCGACGATCTACCATACCAGGGTCTATCCAAGTCTAGACCCAGCCTCCAATCGTCAACCACTCTCCATCACGCCTCTCCCGGTTCACTAGTCGTGATGTCATGAATCTAACCTCATTCAGAAGATAACAAAGGCAGCATCATCCATCGAAGATTTGACATTCTCGATAAACCAATCATCGAAGTTGTAATAGTCATCGCTGATCACCGAGCATGATCGGGCACATTGTCCAAGAGCAGCCGGTTCACTGTTCACCGCGTCATAGAAAGACCCTGGCCAGTTAAATCCGGCCAAGGAAATGCATGATGGGACAATATAAAAGGAATACAGTCTGGTCAAGCTGCCCCAGTGCCACGTTAAGCACGATAACTTGAAAATACAGCAATCATGGCACCATCAGCTACAGACACATCCTTCGCGGCTCATGTAGCCTCCCAATTCCAATCCTACGAGGAAGATCGCCAAGCGAGCTCCAAAGAATCTCTCTACACCACCAGCAATGGCGTTCCCATGCCTCATCCCTACGAGACTCAACGATGCGGCGAAAACGGACCTCTTCTTCTGCAAGACTTTCATTTAATTGATCTTCTTTCTCATTTCGATCGCGAGCGTATTCCTGAGCGTGTTGTTCATGCCAAGGGTAGTGGCGCTCATGGCTTCTTTGAGTGTACTGATCCCATGGATGATCTGTGTCTTGCGGATATCTTTGGAACAAAGGGAAAGAAATGTCCCGTCACAATGAGATTCTCGACCGTTGGAGGTGAATCTGGATCACATGATATGGCTAGAGACCCTCGTGGGTTCTCTGTGAAGATGCGCACTGAGGAGGGTGTAAGTCCACACTTTGGGTGGTGATGACCTCAACACCAAAACTCATCACCACAACACCAAAACACCATGAAAATGATGCTAATAATGCTGTCAGAATATGGATTATGTGTTCAATAATACCCCTGTGTTCTTTTTGAGAGATCCAGCGAAGTTTCCTCACTTCATTCACACTCAAAAGCGTGATCCGAGTAAGTCAACACCACAGACCATCAGCATACTACCACAGAATGACTAACACTACAAGGCACTCATCTCACTCATGCCGATGATTCATTTGCGTTCTGGGATTATCTCTCTCAGAATCCGGAATCAATTCATCAAGTCATGATTCTTATGGGCGACCGTGGAATTCCCAAGGTGAGTATCATTGCCCAGACAATAAGCGATAAACTGACGACAACGTAGGGATATAGAAAGATGCACGGTTACTCAGGACACACCTTCAAGCTTGTCAACAAGAATGGAGACTGGGTTTACTGCCAAATGCACCTCAAGTCCATGCAGGGAATCGACTTCGTTACTCAGGAGGACTCAGCTGACTACTCACCCGATTTCTCTCAGAAGGATCTTTACGAGGCCATTCAGAATGGAGACTACCCCAAGTGGACCTTTGAAGTTCAGACCATGACTCCTAAGGAGGCTGAAGAGCTCTGGGAGAAGCAGAAGATTAACATCTTTGACTTGACCCATGTCTGGCCTCAGAAGCAGTTCCCTCGTCGCAAGGTTGGAGAGTTTACTCTTAACGAGAACGCTGTCAATTACTTTGCCGAAGTTGAACAGATTGCTTTCAACCCTGCTCACTTGGTTCCTGGTGTTGAACCGTCGGCAGACCCTGTCCTTCAGTCGAGACTCTTTTCTTATCCCGATACTCACCGTCATCGCATTGGAGCAAACTACCAGCAACTTCCTGTCAACGCCACCAAAACTGGATACAAGTTTGGCAACTTCCAGCGTGATGGCCAGATGGCTTTCTACAACCAGGGTGCTCGACCAAACTACCTCTCATCCATTGATCCTATTCAGTTCCGTACTCGAACAGTCGACATGGACAAGACACACGGCCACTTCACCGGCGAAGCAATCACATTCCTCACCGCAATCCGCCCAGAGGACTTTAACGCTCCCCGAGCTCTATGGCAAAACGTCTTCGACGACGCCGCCCGCGAGCGTTTCATCAACAACGTCACGGGCAAGATGAAGCTTTGTAAGCAGGAGGAGCCCCTCAAGCGACAGATCGCCATCTTCCGCGAAGTCGATCCCGAGATTGCTGAACGACTTGAGAAGTCGGTTGGCATCAAGGGATACGATGGAATTAAGGATATGAAGTTTAATGGATGCCATAATGCTATGAATGGGGAGATAAAGCTTGCGAATGATATTATTGCTAACAAGGGGAAGAGCGCTACTGCTAGGAATGGAGCGCCGGCTAAGGGATGCCATTCGAGATTGGAGACGAATGGTAGTAATGGAACGAACGGATCGAATGGACATTAAAGAACAAGTTGTAACACGATTAGCTTAGCAAAGTATCTTAATGTAAACACGCTGTATTCATCAGGCTCTTTGCAACCCGCTCCCTTGCTCTACTTATATCGAACCTTTTTTAGCGATAGCCAATTCAGTTACCAAATCTGCTAGGTTTGTTCTCTCTCTGTTCAGTTGGAGTTGACGTGTTTCCCAGCAGCAGCTATCGAGGCATTAGAAGAATTAACCCCAAGAATCATAAAAGACGAAATTATTTAGTGACTTTAATTCCATTCAGACTATCTCTTAGGCTATCTTATCCTAGTAGCCTAAGCCTTAGAGGGTAGATGAAATGAGATGCCTCCTTCCACTTTATCTTATTAGGATTCATTAACAATCCCGTCCGTAATAGCCTCAATGATGCTTAGGAAATGGGTTCCTACTTAGCAGCACAATTGAGAGGATCATCCTTCCATTAGACCTGTTCTTCGTCCTTCTTCAACCCGGACCCAATCTTGTACTTGACGATGTCAGGAAGAGGTTCGTTGTCATCAAAATCGAGGGCCATTCCCTGAACAGTGTCTACGGTCTTGTCGGTGTTGTTGGTTCGCGAGGAAACGGTAGGTTGAGAAGAAAGCTGCGACTCTCCGGTCTTCTCAGGTACCGATTGACTAGGCGTCTCCATAGCCATACCTCCAGCACTAGTA
Organism: Fusarium hainanense; assembly: GCA_013618405.1. Taxonomy (NCBI): domain Eukaryota; kingdom Fungi; phylum Ascomycota; class Sordariomycetes; order Hypocreales; family Nectriaceae; genus Fusarium; species Fusarium hainanense. The sequence continues at coordinate 64,934 of JABFEW010000150.1, forward strand.
CATGCGTTAGCCAGCGTTTTTTGTATTTCTTGGTCAGCCGCTCTCACCTTTTCTCTTTGCCCTGCTGATCACTGCTAGCATGTTCTTGATGTGCCTTATCGATGAGTGTCATAGCATCATGAAACCCTCGAAAGATGACGTTTCCCTCGGCCTCCGTGAGATCGGTGCGCCTCCAGATGTCTTTGTAGCGGCGCAAGGTCTTAATGTCGTGTTCAAAGCAAACGTCGGAAGACGTAGAGAGAATGATGTGGCAACCGGCCGTGTGGTACCTTGAAAGGCGAGCCTCTAGGAGCAGTTCCGTTGCCATGGCCTCCGCAGCATCACTATCACCGGCCTCCAACAGTCTCCAAGCTTCTTTGAATCGCAGCTTGAGTGTGGCTAGTATTGCAAGTTAGGTATCATATATCTTAAGAGGTGTAGAAGATGCGACTTACCCGCGTGGCTCAGGCCTTCGTTCATCTCGTCCATGGTGTTGACAGGGTAGGTAGCAAAGAGAGGGTGACGCTAGATTTTGAAATCGTCCGTTGAGTGGGAGAATTATGAAAAAGAGGAAATGAAGTCGAGTTGAGGGAGAAAAGGAGGTGGGAGGTGGAGCAAGCCTGATAATCGAGGCAGGTGAACTGTGCTTGCCAGTGACAACCAGCTGGCTATCGTCTTATGGCAAACTGGTCTAGGAATGGGGCTTTGATAGAAGTTTTCAATTCAACATTGGAGGGAAACAGCAATCATGGAACTAGAACCTATTAAGCTGGTATCTCGGACTGTTTTCAAGACCCTCCGTCATACAAGCATTCAGAACTTCACCTATCATACAGAAACATCCTCCAATACAAACAGCCACACACCATGACCAGACCAACCATCAGTTTTCTTCCAGTAATACCCTCCCATCCCAATCCATTTATTGTTTCCCCTCCTCCTTCTCAGCCCTAGGAGCCTGCCAAGTACAACTCGGCGGCGCACAAGTCTCAGCACACTTGACACAAGCAAGTTCACTCTTCCTGAAACTCCCCTTGATAATCCTCTTATCATCAAACGCATATCTAGGACAATGCATCGTGGGACCGGCGTTGCGTCCAAAGAGTCGACGCTGGTAGTCGCATGCTGAACCGAGATCGTCGACGGCGTAGAACATGTCGATGTAGTGGAAGGCTTCGCCGCCGATTATGGCGCGGCCACGGGTCATTTGGGGACATTCGGGACCTTTGGCGCAGCAGCATACCATGCGTTGGAAGGAGTATGTGCACATGATGAATCAATGGTGATGGTTTGGTGTTGAGGTGAGGGCATCAACTAAGAGACAAGACTAATATCTTTAATGGCCGGAGCCTCTGAAGAATCTTCATCAGGGTCCTATATATGAGAATTGTCTGTCCCACCCCCGGATCCGCAACCCCCAAAAGGTATAATGTTTGCCTTGAGTTGTCGTACCATTCGTATGCAACGGGCCGTGGACCAAGCTACGGGGGTTTCGCGGGAGGGGCAAACATGGTCTTGGGTTCTTCGAGATAGACGAGACGGGTGAGTATCGCGAGTGCGACTAACACATGGAAGATAACACAATTTGTGTGTACTGTTTGTGATAGTCTGGGAAGCTGAAGACACTGTCACTCCGAAGACACCATGTCAATTGCTGCATTGAGTACTGGTGATGGTTGATGAGAGCCTGCTATTCAGTAAGCTTTTCTCAAGCAAGTTATTACTACTGCTAGTTATATGATTGAATAACCGAGTAGAATTATGTGGTCGCTATCATGATGGTGTTGAAGAGTGGGTATATGGGATGGCTGCCTAGACCAACATGGTCATAGCACAGCATCTATATTAACCATGAATCGCGACAATTCTAACCGTCTCTCTTTCTTCAGCCTTACATCAACTTCTGACTTTTCATTTCTACAACACTTCAAATCTTAACAATGGTGCGCAGAAAAGGTGAATCGAAATATACGTATCACCAGACCACCTTTAAAGACCATGCCGGCGACCCAGCCATCATGTCATGGCACGGTCTAAAGACTCAACGTCTCCCAACTCTCTCTGTCTGGGTGATCTACATGGTCAATCCAGAAACTCGACTCGACTTCGACACCAGGAAATTCCAGCTCACGTTTGACCATGATAGCTGCCCTTATCTTGGCCAAAGTTTCAGATTCGAGTTCTTCTTTCTACCCAACGCCACACCAGAAGAGTGCGTCGCACATTATAAGAAGGAGATTGCCTCAAGAGGTACCGTCTGGCGTCAGATCCGTCAGGTGAGGGAGGCTACCAAGGATATCCGAAAAGAAAGGAGGATGAATAATATAAGAGAAAGGAAGGCTATGAAAGAGGAGCAAGAGAGGATGAGAGAGGCAGATCCAAACATTGACTTCAACGGGAATGAAGTTCTGACCGATTATAGCTCTGATGGCTCCGCCTCATCTACCGGATCATTCTTTGATGAAGAGGATGAAGAGCCCCGGCCTACTGCCCCTAATGACCAGAAACTTCCTGGACTACCATGGCTAAAACACTCCGAACTTCAAGGTTATCGTCAATATTTCTTCATGTGTACAGATGACGAGGTCAAATGGGGCCCTGCACCTCCTAATAACAACGACCAAGCTCTCAACCTACGCGTTGTCGAATTTGATCCTGTACCTTTGGAGCTCGAAGAGGGTGAGGTCAAAAGGTGGGATCCATTCGATGAACCTATTCGGGTCAAACAGGATCCCGAGTTATGGTATATTTCTTGGAAGTATGAAAGATGTCGGGATTATTGGGCGTTGCAGGCTTTGGAGGTGTCGGATGCTGAGGAGGAGCTTGGGTGGACGACATGGTGATGCCGACGTCTCTAAGTATACGGCATAGCGACGAATGCTATATCCAGTGAATACAAGAGCGTTATCTCATCTGATCGAAACCAGAATTACATGTTGGAAAATATCCAGGTCAAGGTTACTCTAGGACAAGGTTGAAGGTGGAGGGGTACAGGAGCTCGAATCCAATCTTGGGCTATACCGTTATCCCAGCAAAAACAACTTTTGTTCCATTACCAAAATATTTTACTCAAATCAATCCATCTGATCAACAGGCGGCGTAGCATCCCCATACCCTCCAACAGGCTTCCCCTCAATATCCCTATCCCCAGCCCCAACATCAACTCTCCATCCAAAAGAATCCTCCGCCCTTCCAAGCTGAATATCCTTCAAATGCTTAAGCAACTTCTCAAACAGCGGACCAGGCTCTTCATTCCCATCCTGAATATACGTAGCAACCTCCTCCTTACCACCAACCCGTCTCGTAATAGATCGAATAGGCACGAGCGCAGCCGCAGTACCCGCTGCGAAAACTTCACTGAACTCAGAAAGTTCAGAGTACTTGATCGCGCGCTTCTCAACCTTCCAGCCATAACTGCGTCCGAGTTCTTGGATACTGTCACTTGTTACACTGTCGATAACATTCTTGCTATCCGGCACAGAAAGCGTAGTCTCACCACCATCGACTTTAACACCGATGAATCCACTTGTGCTGAACTCGTCAATCTCCTCGTGACGCACACTATCCAAGTGCAGCGTGATACCATAACCTTCATCACGCGCCTTATCACTCCATCGCAGCACAGGAGCATAGTTTCCACCCACCTTGGCATTTCCCGTACCATTCGGCGCTGCACGATCGAAATCTTCCAAAATAAGAGCCTTTACAGGGTGCGCACCGTGGTACACGCCCGTAGGAATGACAAACACCGCAAAAATATACTCATCCGGCGGTGAAAGACCAAGCTGTGCACTAGATCCGTAAAGCTGGGGACGGATATACAGCGCCGCGCCTGTCTCGTGGGGAGGAACATATTCCGCGTTCAGCGCAACAGCAGCTTTCACAGCCTGAATGAACAGATCTTCGGGGACAGGTGGCATGGAGACGACCTCTGCAGAATGCTGAAGACGTTTCGCGTTACGATCGGGTCGGAAGATGGTGATTCCTTCATCGTTGGGGGTACGGAATGCTTTGAGGCCTTCGTAGGCTTGTTGGCCGTAGTTCAAAGCGGGAGCCATGCCGTGGATGCGCATGAATGGATCTGCGACGAAACGAAGGGGTGTCCATTTGCCGGTGCTTCGAGAGTAAGTTGCTTCGACATGGCCGTTGACTGGGTTGTCAGTATACCTGGGTACGTGAAGGGCAATTGCGGCTTACCTTCGCGGACTTTGAAGCCGACGTTTGACCAGTCAATCGTATTAACGGGAGGAGGAGGAAAGGCAGACATCTTGCTGTAGTCAATTGATGGTTCCTTCAATTGTTTGTATGCGACATCCGTCAACTTATAGATCGCGTAGTGAGTCGGATGTAATAGTTTATGGACCCCGCTGACTCTGGACCCGCCGATGTCGCAATTCACCGCGGGGTTCTTTGCATGTCATTCGTTGTCAAGGATTCAGCTGTGATGTCATGATTGGATAGCTGATAGTAAGCATTGGAAAGAGCTGTATAATCATGAGGAATCAACCGGACAATTGGGATGAATCAATCCATAGACGCTTGGTATCGTATAACAAACGCATACTTGAGTAGAGATCAAAAACTCTTATTGAAACCGGCTTTTCTAAAATAACAAACAAAACTCATATGGAACTACTCTTTTGATGTCGTTTCTGACGTGACCTTTCCTTATTTACCCCTGCGCCCGCTGACCCAACGCCAACGGCACAAAATGCAATACAATAACGCAAGAATTCCACAACACTTGACCAATCACTCGAGTGAGGCAAGGCGCTGAAGACAAGAGAGGACGCCTAAGCCGTTAGTATACTGTAGATAATGGGAACACGGGGGTTGCTTACCACTGACACCCTGGGTAAGGGTGGCTGTTGCTTCGGTATTGCGGTTGCCAAGACTAACTGTCACGACATTCTGTACAGAGCCGTCGTCTTGTAGTCTGTTGGCCCACTTGAATACCTTTTCATCCTCTCGTCCATCACCGATGACCATCAAAAAGTCAACGGCTTGCTTGTGTTCTTGAGTAGAGCTCATCTCCTCCTTGAGAGTCTCGAAAACCTTGCGAGCGGCAGTACGCTTTGTCCAATCGATAGGCTCAACAGCGATACATCCATCAAGAGCGATGGCATGCACGCGTTGAGATTCACAAGCATCGTTGACATGGCTGGCGCAGTCTGAAGCTTGTCGTGTGGCGGTCTCGTAATCCTCCGCACTCTTGTAGTGGAAGATCAAACTGCAGCGGCGTTCCTCAATCTCGGCTCCGGGAGTACGTTCGAGGTAGTATGTCATGATGGGTCGCACAGACTCCTTCCAGTCCTTGACATGCGCGAGATCAGCCATCTCAGTCCATGAATCATCTCCATGAGCCTTGAGGAAGCATCCATTCTCGGCAATCAGACCAAGGTTGGGAACGCGACGGAAGACGCGGTCAAGTTCTTCGGGTCGGCGACCAGACATGACGTAGACAGTGTTTCGCTCGTCGAGGAGAAGATCGTTGAGAACGTCGAGTGTTCGCTGAGGGCTAATGGGAATGATCTGGTTGACGGGACCCCAAGCAACAAGTGTACCCTCGTAATCAATAATGAACAGACGACGCTGAGCATTGACGTACTTGTTAGACAGAGCAGGGACAGACAGACGAGGAACTGAAGTCTGATCACGCTTGTGCTGCTCCTCGTAGACAATATCAAGACGGCCAAGGAACTGGGTGAACCAATGGGCACCAGTGTGCTTGATGACACGGCCGTAAAGGTTGTTCCATCGCTGGTCCTTTTCTTCATCGCCCATCTCCAAAGCTTGCTTGATAGCATCAGCGCAAGCACGGTAATCCCAAGGGTTGACGGCAAGCTCGTTCTTGGCAAATAGAGACGAAGTACCAGTAAACTCGGAAAGAATCAGAGAACCATGCTTCTTCTCAGGCAACAGCTTTCCATCCTGGCAGAAGAGGTACTCGTGAGAAGTCAAGTTCATACCCTCGCGCTGGCTGGTAATCATGAGCGCATCAGCAATCGTCAACAAAGCAAGGTACTGAGCGTAGTCGATATCCTGCTTGAGATAAACGACCGGCTGATAGGCAAGATTGGCCCACGAAGAGTTAACTCGGGTCACAATGTCGCTAACGGTGGCCTCGAGATCACTCTTTTCGCTGGACGAAAGAGCAACTTGGATGAGAACAGTATTCTCACGCCACTGAGGGTTCTTGTTGAGGAACAACTCATAAGACAGCAGCTTCTGACGAACACCACGAACGTGGTCAAGCTTATCACGAGCGACAATGAGCCTCTTACCCTTGTAGCGATCCTGCATAACTTGCAACCACTTGGCAACTTCAGGAGCATCGAGATGTTCGCGAAGACTGACGGGATCAATGCCAATAGCCAGATGAATAACATCAACAAATCGGTCCTCGAGCTGGAGACCATCCGGTGTAGCCTCGGCGTTCAAAATGCGACTGCAGGTCTGGAGGAAGTGTCGTCCGTACTCGTGAATTTGGAAACCGACGAGATTAGCACCGAGCATACCCTCCAAAAGCTCCTTTCGGACAGCCAGGCATCGGAAAACCTCGGATGAAGGGAAAGCGACGTGAAGGAAGAAACCAATCTTGGCCTCGGGGATCTTCTTGCGAACCATTCCAGGCACAAGAAGCAGATGGTAATCGTGAATCCAGACAACATCACCTCGCTTCCAGTTCTTGACAATCTGGTCGGCAAAAGCCTGGTTAACGTTGACGTAGTACTTCCAAGAGTGATCCTCGTATGCCTTGCTCTTGGGGTTGTCGGGGATTTGGTAGTGGAAGACGGGCCAGAGAATGTGCTTGCAGAAGTGGGCATAGTGTCCGTCAAAATCCTTGTCAGAGCAGAAGACTGTCAACATGTTGTGCTCAGTAGCCAGAACATCCTCAATATCCTGCTTTTGCGCGGTACCCTCAAGAGCATCAGTAGGCATGCCAAGAGTACCAACCCATGTAATCTCATCAATCTTGCCATCACGAGCAGCGGCGTCAGCGGCATTGCGAAGACCACCGTTACCCTGATCAGCATTCACAACCATCCAACCGGCAGAAGCAAAGACTCGGTCATGGCTGTCGCTTCGAACGAGAGATCTAGGTTGCAAAACACCTTGACGTCCTAGTTCTCGGGCCTTTTGCATGGTACGGTTGTTCTCGGACAATGACGCGGGAGGAGGAGGAGAGCTGGCTCGCGACTTGGGCTGGTTGGCTCGGCTACCCCAGGGCTTTCCACCACCAGCATTAGAGCCGGGTCTTCCTTGAGGTATTCTGATTCCATCTTCGTTCGCGAATAGAGTTTGGTCAACCTCTTCGGTCGGTGTTCGGGGAGGTGTAATGTCCTCTTTCTGGAAAAGACTCGGTTGACGGTTAAGAGGCGCAGGTCGTCCACCAGCGGGAGCAGCGGGCTTGGGAGGGAGGGGAGCAGTCTTGGGAGCTGAAGATCCAGACAATGAAGCTCGAGTGTCGCCTCCAAGGTTAATGTTTGAGGAACCAGACAATGAAGTTCGGGCAGGATCGACACCGGGAGGAGGAGTACCGGGGAGGGTAAAATGTATGGTTTTTGGGAGGAAGCTATCGTCATGTTAGCTTTCGTCATTCTCGCTAAGGTGGGCATGGAGGGGCAAGCGGGGGAGTCGAGAAAATGCTCAAGGAATTGACATACAGTGAGCACACAAAGACCGTCATTTTGGCGGTAATTTGTCGAGTATTTTATGTGTTAGTGGTATGTCGTCGATTGATTTCGATCGTATTGATACTCGAGTTCAACGAGCTGGATTGATGATACTATTGAGTAATCTCGTATGACGACTTCATGTGGATGTAAAGCTGAAAATGAGAAGATCAAATAACGGAAAGGCGTCGGTTTTTGTTGAGAGAAGTAGCTTGTCGCAGGCAAAACGCCTCTTTGTCGCAGATGCGCTCAGATGTTCGACGAAAGTGGCGAATAGTACCGCAAAGGGAAGATTGCGCGCAGAAGCGACAAGATGTTTTTGCAAGGAAAACACTCGAGGATAAATAATTGCAACGAGAAAATCTCCGAGTCGTGAGATTCGTCAGGTGGTTTGAGTTTAAAGCTTGGATAGCTCCGAGATTCAAGCTCTCTTATGGGGGCCCAGGCAATTAAATGTTTTTTTTTTGTCTGCAATTGACAAAAAAAAAGAGAGAGAGGTATTTTCCGAAAAGGGATGCAAACCTGGAACCTATAAAAAAGGCCTGTCAGAGTCTGGGCCGTGATTATATGTATGGGATGGATAATGGATAAATGTATGGAAGTGGAGGAACAAGCAAAGCACTCACACTGACGTAATGCTTGTTTGAACGTGCTGAAATGATAGACAGACAGACAAGACAAGGGCAGTTTAGTTTGAGCCTCTAGAGCCTCAACGGTTGGTACCTGATAAAATAGAAGTAGAGTCAAGTGGAGAGAGAGAACAATTGGTCTGATAAAGGGCCGATGAGTGGTCTATTGCAGAAACAAGAAGTCAACAGAAAAAATATACATACACGAGATCAGACGTGACGTAGTTTAGGAGAAAAGAAATCGGGATCAGTTGTTGAGGATCAAGAGACAGGAGAGTTTGGTCCGTGGTGACCCAGTAGGTCAGTCAAGAATACAAGCTGTAGGTATACGAGATTGAACAACTTCCAGTACAATTGGGATGGTGTAGAAACACAGAGAAACAGGTGCAGAGGATACTCGGTTAATTAGAACAGAACCTTATTCTTATTTCGAGTCTGTTCTTTACTCTCTCTTCTTTATTTTCTAATCATTCTTCTCAAAAAGATCGAAATCGAAGCATGGACCGATTCAGTAACTGTTAGTGGAGTTTCAGGCCCACGATACCTAGCCTGTCATGCGGGTAGGCTAAACACTGGCCCCAGAATAGAAGAAATTGGACAAAAAACAAGGATGATGTATGGATGATGAGAGATGGAGCATTGACAACCTACCACCAAGGCACAACATGCATCTACATACACAGTCTCTGATAGATCACGATGCAGAAGAAATTGTCAACCGGCATTTGGAGTAGACGCTGATCAATGGGGAAGGAGATTTACATCTGAGGGGAATAACAAATGCCTCCGGTTGAGAGTCACTCTCCAATGCAGAGTTACCCCAAACATTGACAGAAGCTGGACAGTACAACACCCAATAACCAGAGAGGCCTCTCAAATCGACACGCCCTGTTTTGTCGATCATGCACTTTCAACCTGATGAGATACAACCTTGATCAGAACATCCGGGACATTTCCTCCAGTCCGTGCATACAAGTACAAAATACAACCAGTCTCCCATCTTCTCTTCATATTCTACTGTACCATAAACGTCGCTATTCTTGGATCAAGATTATGATAACAGCCCAAGCACACCCTCTTCTCTTGATTCCGTCAAGATATCATCAACTCGTCTACGCGAAGTGATACAAAAGCAACTCGATAACTCGTTCTCGACTCTTACCCTTGTCATTACCTGGATGCACCGGCCCGTCTACCATTACCACGCCGTCTTACACGGGCCGTTTCTACTTTCCGTGCTTTGAATGCTGAACAAAAGCCGCATGAACCACGCGATTGGAAGCGGCATGACGATAGCCGTATTGTGCATGCATTGTACACGAGCATGATGTACCTCTGTTCAACGGCATTCCTTAGAGCTACCAATACTAACGATTCAACCGTTGATCAAAGCAGAAAGTTTATTAAATTCTCTTCCCAGAAATGATCATCAGGTACACTTGACGCTCTCATCGACTTAGACGCACCCCGCAGGTTCTCACCGTGGTGGATCATTTTGACATTAAAACTCAGGCGCAAAGAACTTACTGTGCCTCGGGCAACGAGCATGGAATGGGAATCGTGCCTGATGAGCTAGGATCTTGAGTTTGGGGTAAAAGAACATATCCGGTCCGTGTCACATTGAAATTGCTCAAGGAACACTCAAAACGTACAGTCGCATCACCGTCAGTGACTCAGGCAGTAAGTAACATCAGAATTATCACATGTGAATAGTAGCTATTCACTAATAACGCCGTGATTGATTGTCTCATCTCCAATGTTTCTCCAACTTTCCAAACCCGTCACACAACATCCCCAGCAACAGGGTTCCATTCTTCGGCTTTCACCTGAGTCCACAGCCGGCCGGAGGACCGGGGCCCATACGGAACCGGACGGATCATTCTAAAAGAGGACATGTTCGGCGATGTGAAAAGCATTCTCTTCTTGGCTAGATGGGAGTTTTTTGTTTTTTAATAACTCAATCTGATACAATCTCTAGAGCTTGGCCTGATACAGGCCCGAATCTATTCCCCGCAGACTTGGGCATATCTTCAGCCCGACGTCTCCCGGGGTTTGTAAATCGTATCATCCACTCACGATCAGCGGGGTAACCTCGTGGGCAGTTTCTAGAAGATGTTAAGCAATGCCGGTCCGGGCAGTATGCATGTAGACTGTAAAGGAATGACTCGAATTGTGTATTTGTCCAGTCGTAAAGATATTTCCAGACATTTCGACAGCGACGCGACTTTACCCCACAACACCACTTTCTAGACATTTCCAACGTATCGTGAGCTTCATCTGTTCTACCATCTTCCTTGCCCGTGCCCCTCCCCTGTAAAAGCGAACCTATCAGCGTAATGTCCCATTGTGGTTGTAGGTGGAGACAGATGCAGGTTGGATCACAGCCAGGTCTAGAGCCAACTCCCGTGCATGCATGATCTCCCTCACAGAGAAGAGTGTGCTACTTGCATTGCGTGAGTTTCGGAAGTCTCCCGTGAAGCATCCCTCAATGCCGCGTATTCCTCATGGCATTCTCAAGATAAGCACAATTACTGCGCCCCAGACAAGTCTCAATCACGAAAAAGAAAAACGCGCAGTGTAGGGTATCTTGACTTGACCAAACAACACCATTTTAAAATTCTAATTTTGCCAAACCCGGACAGCCTTGTCTTTTCCACCACTGCCGACTCTCTTACCGTCCGGCGCCCAATCAACCGCGTAAACCTCATCCGCATGACCCGGCAGATCATTGGAGAGTTTGTGAGTAGCCATGGACCACACCTTGAGTGTTGTATCCTTTGATGCTGTGACTAGAAGTCGGGAGTCTGCTGAGAAAGCGCACTGGTAAACAGGAGCGACGTGACCGCGGAGGGTGTTGATGAATTTTCCGTCCCTGGTGATGTTAGTTGAGATGCTTAAAAGGGCATGGGTTGGTATCTTACCTGGCGTTCCAGAGCTTGGTGTGGTTGTCCCAGCCTGCGCTGGCAATGAGAGTTCCGTCGGGAGAGAATGTAACGTGGTTGACTTGCTTCTGGTGACCCAGCATACGGTTAACTGGCTTTGTGCTTTGCGCAGGATCCCAGAGATACATGGTGAAATCATCACTGCAAGTAACCAAGCGCTCAGCAATTCTACCCTGGAATCTGGCAGCCTTTTCGAACCTCGCCTTGGCCTTGGCTCGCTTTCCTTCTTCCGTATCAGGTACAGGAGTATGGTCGTAGAATCCTGTTCTCAGAACAAAATCTGTGGACAGCGCAAGATGGTTCACCCAGTGGACGTGAGCTGACAAGGTGTGCACCATGGTTCCCTTCTCGGCGTTCCACACTCTGACTGTCTTGTCGTGACTTCCACTGTAAATAAGACCCTCTCCTCCCCAGCGAACACAACTGACACTGCTCTTGTGTCCGGAAAGAACATGCTCTGTCTTGCCAGAGTTGACGATCCATATGCGAATAGTGGCATCCTTGCTAGCACTGGCAAGTCGAGGTGTACCATCTCTCCAAAGATGATAAGGTTCCCAAACCATATTTGTGATCCATTTTGAGTGTCCGGTCAAAGGGTTTCCGACAGCCTTTCCAGTATCAGGGTTCCAAAGACGAACAGTCTTGTCATAACTTCCAGTAGCAAGGCGCATACCATCAGGGGACCAAGAAACAGCCAGAACCCAACCAGAGTGGCCTGAAAGAGTGTATTTAGGAGTACCAGTCTCGGTATCCCATATGCGCGCCGTCTTATCACCGGATCCAGTTGCGAGTCTGTTGCTGTTTCTAGGATTGAACTGTGCTGCGAGGATAGCTTCACCATGGCCGGGAATCTTGTGGGACATGCGCGTTACGGGCTGGACCTTGAAAACAGCCTGGGGCTCAGCGCTAAGAGTAACGGTCGTTTCGAAGGGATTCTCGATACCATGGTTACGAAGAAGCTGAAGAAGATCGGTAGGATATTGGTCCACAATGATTTCGCTATCGGGGATATGAATTCGGAATCGATACGGCAAAAACTCTTCCTTTTCCTGCAGAAAGTTAGCAATTATTCCATGCGCATTTGACCAAACATACCCTCGCAAGCAGCGTATTCAACAATAGCGACAAATTCTTCTCCGAAGCATCTGCAAGAGGAACTTCAATTACATCGGCCATCTGCTTTCCATCTCCATCAAGGAACCTCGCCTTGAAGGAGCCAGCAGGCCCAGTAGCGAAAGTCGTAACATCCTGCTGAGTCGACGTTCTCTCGAGATCCTCTCTCTTCTGTCGCTTGGACGGGGGAGGTACAATTGTCGCCATCGTGAATATTGTCGTGCTGTACTTTCGCAGTGGAAATTCAGAGCGGGATAGTGGGGCAATTGGCAAAATCTAGAAAATTTTGGCGGTGAGAAGCTGCAGCCAAATCTTATCTTGGAGCAGCAGAATTGAGTGGCGTTGACAAAATAATGGAGTCTTTCATCAGAAGAATTGGCTGCTGAAAGGATGAGACGAAATGATTTGGTCATAGTGAATGAGCTTCGCCTAGCACTTGGGCTACTTTATTTTGACACCCTAAGCCATAGAGGATAATCTTTCTGTCACCCACTTGACTGCAGCTTGAATGGTTATACTTTTGCACAGGTCTCTTAATGCTTGACATTCTATCTTGATAACAGACTGTTCCATACCCTTGTTTCCGTTAGAGTCATGTTGAACTCGAAACACCTAAAACACAATTCCTAGCGCCATTTCCTTATAACGCCATGCCATCCTCAGAGTAGCAATATTTACCATGTTCTTCATCCATACTCCATACTCCCTATTCTTCTTTTTTCAGTTTGCGAAACCTCTGACTCATCAGTTAATAACAGAAAAGACGGGTACAGTTAATTTGAGAGTCTCTGGCTCTGATCACCCTCTGATAGTCCTCCGCGGATGCTTTCAAGGAGATTGATAAAGTTCTCGACAAATCCACTTTGCACATAGGGATTGGTCTTGAATGCGGATTCCGCATAAGATACATTGTAATCTTGTTCAGCCCGCTGCCGTTTAGTGTCCTTTCCGATTCGGCGTACAATGACAGATCCATTTCCTGGTTTGGCCCAGACACTGATGTCGGCTGGCCTCTCTGGGGAAGATCGGGAAGATCGGGAAGATCCAATTTGCTCCTATCCACCCTGTGATGGCCGTCCGCGCATCCTCTTAGGGGGACCGACGTAATGCTGGAACTGTGGCATATCCATATTAGGCACAGGAATTGGTGTCGGTTGCGAATTCTGCGGAAGATACAGTTGTGACTGCAGCATCATCTGATTTTGTGCCTGAGCCTGTGCCTGGGCTTGAGCATGGGCTTGCGCTTGAGCCTGTGATTGAGCCTGTGATTGAGCTTGTGGCTGAACTTGAGGTTGAACTTGAGGCGTCTGTGGTAAAGGTTGTTGCTGAATATGGTGCATTTGCTGCTGCTGATTCTGCTGATTCTGCTCGACCTGTTGGCGACGCTGTCTAGCTCGTTGCTTGACCGAATTTTGTCTCTTGGTCTCTTCAATCTGCCGATGTCGCTTGTCTTGGGCCTCTTGGCGCTTTTGTCTCTGCAAATCCTCATTCTGGACAGCATAAATGGCGGCAATGCGAAGTTGAAGATTTGACAAGATGCTAACTCGATCTGGATGTGCCATCTTTCGGTATTCGCTCTTGAATTGATGAAAGGTATCACCAGTCAGACGAAGAACTGCCTCGGAGACACCTGCAACCCTAATAGCAGCTGAAGTCTCGACATCAGGCTGAGGTGCATCATCTCCCCAAGTCAACAGTGGTGTGCCATCCGCATCCAAGCTTTGATCAGCTTCAAGATCCTCAACAATATTGGTTCCGTCTTCGCTTTCGGGTTCGGGAGTCGGTGGTTCGGGAGTGCCTGGTTCGTGATTATGTTGGTCGCAGGTGATGGTGAGAACCCATCCACCCATAGTCTTTCGATGAACAGCCTTTGCTTTCCAAGGACAGTCGGTCTTCTTGGTAGTTGTCTTGTGTTTGGTCGCCATACAGCGATACGGCCGGCCGCCTCGATCACAAACGAGATCGCATCGTACTATGTCGTTTCCTGGGATGTCTGCACCGCCCACCTTTCCTCGGTGGGATCTAGCTTTGACAATTTTGTAACCCTCCTTTTCCATGCGGTCGCTGAGTTCCTTGAAAAGTTCCTCATAGCTGTTGAAGATCCCCGAATGGGGTACTGTGACTGCCTCGAGAATGCCGAACATGATATACTTGGATATATATATGAGTTCGACGCGATCAACGCGTTCGGATCTCAACAATGTGTGGATTTGGGGGTTAACCGGTGTCAGATGTGAGCCGCGTAATCGCGGGGAGGTGAGGATGTCTGACGGTTAAATATCGGTAGTGATAGGCTTGTACCTGCCAGTTGGGAAATGTCTGCGGGTGGAACTGCCAAAATAGAGTGCTCGTCTGAGCATGCGTAAGATGACGGAATTATTTCGTCACTTTTACTTTCCGTGATTGTTTCTGATACCCTCACAACTGGTGACAAGCAGGCAGCTGCGAATGATGAGTTTGACGAGGCAGTTTGTGAAAAGTAACGGATCTCTGAATTGAAATCCAAATTAAGAAGTGAGGACTCTTGGTGATCAACTCTGTGGGAAGTTGATGAAACGGTAAATGGTTTGACCTTCTAAACCTCCATACCGGTGATCGTCAGTGAAGAACGTTTGTAGTCTGCAGGTACAAAATTTTCTCAACGTTAAATACCAGAGACTTTAAACTTTTATACCCTAAAACGTTATACCGACTTGGTTGGTGTAGAAATTTTATTCTTGTGATTTGTGGTGGTGGGAGTAATGGTGATTTGTTACATTCAAAAGCTTGAATATGCCGTGAGGGGACCAAGAGTCATAATTCAAACTTTGACTCTGCATCTTAGAGACTCGCAAACAATGATTCATGTACTGGAACATCTGCTTCAGTCTGGCGCCTGCTTCTGGCATGGTCTGCCTGTCGGGGGTTCCTACTTTGCCACACTCAGCATGAGTTTGAGATCAGTGTTTAGGAAGGAGCAGGATGCCTCCGAAATGCCCATCACAGCATGGGAAGGAGCTCGCCTTTGCCTCTGAAATGCTTCAATTTCTTCTTCTTCCATAATCCTCAATGCAAATTGGATTGGGGATGGCGGAATACGATCCTCTTGCTGCATTTGTGTCAAACACTACCCTACAGCTTATCGAAGTAAACGAATGTCAACATGTCTCGCTCGATCCCACCTCGAACTTCCAGTCGATCCTCTTCAAGCTACTTCCAGGGAAACAGCAGCCTAGACTATCCTGGCAACCCCGCGACATCAAGTGGCTATCGTAGCAGAAGACCACAGATCAGCAGTGGTTATTCGGGCTATTCACCCTCTGTAACGACCATCTCGAGACCTCCCACTGCACGTCCCCCATCCAGGCCAGGAACATCTTCCGGAAGAAGATCACGCAATACAGGAGTATCCTCAATTTTGGGACAAAGTGAGGCACACGATGTTGTTTGTGCTGTTAGTGAGTCTCGAGGAGTTGCCCCTTCAGTGGGGATAGCATTCGTCAATGTTTCCATCGGTGAAGTTATCATCACTCAGATTTGTGACAACAAATCGTACAGAAAGACGGTTCACCAGATTCAGTTATCTTCCCCTTCTCGTGTACTCTTCATGTCCACAGCCTGTCCCCCAAACAATCCAAGTACCCTGTTTTCTCTTGTACAGAACCTCGTTTCTGATACTCAAATCGATGCAATGGAACGTTCTGCGTGGTCCGAAACTGAAGGAATCGAACATATTCACAACCTAGCATTCAAAGGTGATATTGAGCCGTTGAAAGTGGCCACACAGGGCAAATTCTATGCCATCAGTTCATTCGCGGCAGTGAGTCTGTCCCTATATCGTGGATCATAGAGCTAATCATGGTGTACTTAGGCTATGAAGTACATACACCAGAAGTTCAACATCAACTTTGTACCGCATTCGCTTCGAATTCAGTATCGACCCTCTGAAGATACCATGTTGATTGACATCTCGGCAATCCAGTCTCTCGAGATCATGCAGAATCTACGCAACTCAAAGTCCAAAGACTCGCTGTTCGGCCTATTGAACCATACGTCAACTCCCATGGGCTCTAGACTACTCCGAAGCAATATCCTTCAACCGCCAACCAATGCTCACAAGTTCATTCTTACCCGCTATGATGCGCTCGAAGAGTTGACAACCAACGAGGAGATGTTTCTAGAGATTCGCAAGGGTATGTCTCGAGCACACGGGTAAGGAGATCACTGACAACAACAGCCCTCAAGCTCTTCCTTGATGTCGAGAAAGTTTTGACAAAGGTATGGCTGCTGATTGCATTGTGGATTCGTACTGAACGCAACAGTTGATCATCGTACCCACAAACGCCAATGTTCAAAAGGTCGAAGAACAAATCAACCAAGTCTTGATGATCAAGAGCTTCCTAGAGGCAATCCCAGAACTCTACACTGCACTGGGACCTGCTATGTCTAGTCTGCTTGTCAAAATCCGAGGACGATGTTGTCCAGAAAGCACAGGCCTTACCCTCATCAGGATTCGAGAAACCATTGAAGCAGATGTCACTTACATGAAGTCTGCACTGGACTTACGCAACCAAAGAACATTTGCAGTCAAAGCTGGTATCAATGGAATGCTTGATGTTGCGCGTCAGACATACAAAGAGCTCACGGAAGACATTCACTTGCATCTTGACGAGCTGAATGGTGGGTCTGCATGTTGATCTTCAATTCTGGGGCTAATAGTTGCCAGAAAACTTGAAGCTTGGTGCCACTCTCCGATATGACAATGGTCGCAAGTATTGGCTGCGCTTACAGGCCGCCGACTACGAAGACCAACCACTTCCAGATATCTTGATCAATGTGGTACAAAAGAAGGACAAGATTGAATGTCAAACTCTTGACTTGGTGAAGCTAAATCTCAGACTTCAAGATACCTCCAGCGAGGTTGTCCTTCGGAGTGACTGTGTAATACAGGAACTCATGAAGGAACTTCAAGACGATGTGCCACACCTGTTTCGAGTTTGCGAGTCAATTGCATTGGTTGATATGATAGCATCATTTGCGCAGCTAGCTAGCACCAGGGACTATGTCAGGCCCGATATCAGCAGCACACTGGCATTAAAGGGAGCTCGACATCCTGTTCTTGACAAGGTTAGTTGAAGTCGTTACTGTTGACGTCTACTAACTTGTCAGAACATGAATGCCGACTTTGTGCCAAACGACTATTATTCCACACAGCAGTATTGCTTCCATATTGTCACTGGATGCAACATGAGTGGAAAGAGCACCTATATCCGAGCCGTCGCATTACTTCAAATCATGGCCCAAATTGGCTCTTATGTGCCTGCAGAATATGCTGCCTTTCCTATCATCCAAAACATCTTTGCTCGTGTTTCTCTTGACGACAGTATAGAGAGTAACCTGTCCACTTTCTCTGTCGAGATGCGCGAGATGGCTTTCATTCTCAGGAACATTGACGACAAGAGCTTGGCAATTATTGATGAGCTGGGGCGAGCTACAAGTAACCGTGACGGATTGGCTATTGCGATTGCAATGTCTGAAGCATTGATCCAAAGCAGAGCATCTGTATGGTTTGCGACTCACTTTATTGACTTGACAAAGGTTCTGTCGGATCGACCTGGAGTTCTTAATCTCCACCTTGCGGCCACCAGTTCTACAACACAAGAGGGCCTACCACACATTACCATGCTCTACAAAGCTACGTCAGGTGCCATCACAGGCGAAGAGCATTACGGCATCAATCTGGCTAGAGCGATTGGATTACCTCAAAGCTTTATTGACAAAGCAGAAGAGATAGCAAATGACATCAGAACGAAGCGAGAAGCGAGCAAGCGAAGCTCTGAGTCATCAAGACTTATTGCCAGACGAAAACTGATTCTCAATCTTCAGGATGCCTTGAAGCAAGCCAAAGAGTCAGGCAACAAGGAGACACTTCCGGGGTATTTGAGGCGATTGCAGGAGGAATTCGTTTCTCGTATGTCGGAGCTGGACGAGCTGTAGAGGAACTGTTCTGCAGGGTGCATGGTGCGTATGAAAGTTTGACTGTATTGATATTCGGGATTATACACCCGGACGCTTGTAATCTAATTCTCGAACTCGCTTCCAAACCTCTCTCACTGTTCGATCTTGTGTTTGACGACCGGTTTCCGTTTCTGATGGACCTGCGGGTCTGGCTAAGTCAGTATGGATCTCGTATTCTGAGGAACTGCTTACCGTATGGCTAGGTATAGTCTACCACCAAGATGTGCCCTTGTTATATCGGCAGTTTCGGGATCGCTGGGAGGATTGGCAGTTGTGACCAGACCACCGGCTTCTTCGAGAATGGCGAAACCAGCAGCGACGTCCCTGTTGAAGTCAGTATTGGATCTGAAAGCCTTGAGGAGCGACCTACCATTCCCAGCAACCACCTTCCCACCAAATATCGAAGGATCCCATAGCTGTATAGGCCAGATCCAAGGTTGCACTACAAAGTCAGCGAAACGCTCGGCGCATTGAACTTGGTGACATACCTTCCCAAGCTTCGAACACCATGAACCATTCCACCCTTGCCTCCTCGTCCACTCCTCTCGGTAGCTAGAGTGACGAACGACTCAACCTTTCGTGATAGGTTGCCATCTGGGATATCTCTTCGGTCCTTGCCCCACTCGCATGAGAATGTACATCCGCTCGGAGCGTTGGCGGGCATAGGAGGGACCGGGTTTCGGATGAGCGGTAGTCGTTGGGTCTCATTCAACCATGCGCCTTGACCTGTGCATGATGAGAAGAATTGGCGGAGGAACGGAGCGTTGATGACGCCAATGACTGGAACACCCTTGACAACAAGAGCGATCGACACACAGAACATGGGGAACAGATGTGTAAAGTTGACTGTCCCATCGAGGGGATCAACTACCCATGTTGGTTTATCTTCGACAAGGTAATCTCGCGATGCACCGGCAGAGTACGACTCTTCTCCAAGGAATCTAAAAGGTCAGCGGTGCGACGAGTCACTGCGACAACAGATACCACTTACCCATGATCAGGATATTTACTGAGGACCGTTGTACGAATAAAGTTTTCGACATCTAATACTTAGCAACGTTCAAACAAGAAACAAAAGAACTAACCGTTATCAGTTTTGGTTACCAGGTCTACCGAGTTTTCCTTCTCAACATATGCTACCGTACTGGATGAGGCTCCATTCCCGTCAATGCGGCGCTGGGCTGCAGCCATTAGCATATCTCCCGCATCCTTGCCCAATTGCACGGCAAACGCATAAATCTCGGTCAACTCTTGGCTATCCATGTTTGCAATCGTTTTTCCTGGATAAATTTAGGAGATACTGATGGATAAAGTCAACAGAAGATCCAGAATCTGTTTTATTTGGTGAAAGCCGTCTTGAACCGTCCCCCAGATTTGTTCCGCACTACGGGATCAGATGCGCCGTGGGGTAAGCAGATCGATGGCGGGGACTGGGGATGAAGCTTTAACCGGGCTTGCGGGGTGGCTTTGGGTTATGGTTCGTGGGTGCCGATTATGCAAGACATGACGGAATTAGACTTTTGCGGAGTGGTTAATAAGTATGAGATGATGGTGAATGGTGATTGAGGTGTATAGCAAATATTATACTGCAACCATCAATCATGTCTCGTCGTCTACTCCTCATCAACGGTCCCAATCTCAATCTTTTGGGTACAAGAGAACCACAACTCTACGGCTCAACAACACTCAAAGATGTCGAAAACGATGCAGAAGCACAAGCATCAAATCTCTCCGCCACACTACAATCTTTCCAGGCCAATTCGGAAGGCGCGATAGTGGACCGCATTCACGAAGCGAGAGGCAATGTCGATGCGATCATCATCAACGCGGGCGCGTACACACATACTAGCGTCGCTATAAGAGATGCACTCGTTGGAGTTGATATTCCGTTTGTGGAGGTTCATATTACGAATGTTCATGCTAGGGAGGCTTTTAGACATCATAGTTATTTGTGTGATAAGGCGGAGGCAGTTATTTGTGGATTGGGTGTTTTTGGGTATACTTCTGCTATCGAGTATGCTGTTAAGCATTTGAAGTTGAGGACCAAGCTATAATTGGGATGAGACGAATTAAATGGATATAAAATGAATGTGTTAAAAATCAGATGCTTATTTCGATCTATGGTATTATGCTAGAAAAGGGTATTACAGATTCGCTTGCAATCTCGGTGTCTCCTCTGTCCTCAATCCAAGTTCAATCTTCATCTTCTCAAAAGAAGCAGCAGCTCTCTTGGCCGACTCTTCGGGTACAACAGCATCAGTATCCGTCAACCGTCTGTTGAATACTTCAAAACTCAACCAACCATCAAAACCGAGTCCTTGCACAACAGTGCGCAGGAGTTGTTTGCATGGTAAATAAGCGCCATACTCGGTCTCTCCGTAAAACAACCTCGCATTACGAGACCAACTCATCCTCGCTGGTTGCTCAGCATTATAAAAGGGATGCTTTGTGTCGAGTGGTGCATTGAGTTTCTCGCCGTCAGCCACTTGTAACAAAAAGACCTTGTTGACGTCCACTGTTAGAAGTCTTTTGATAGACTCTTTCGTAACGTTCTCGCAGTCGGATGTCTTGCCAGAGGGTGTTGTTGGGTCTGCAAAGATTCGACCAAGGATGTTGTAACTGTCGATACACATCCCAAAGTTGGGTCGATCGACTCTTTGCACCATATCCCAGCTTTGTTCCCAAGTATTAATTCTCGTTCCCCAACAAAGCGCTTCAAAAGCGAATCTGACAGGCGGCTCTTGCATCAATCCCATCTCAGCCGCCCTCAAAAGATCACCCTCAAGAACAGTATCATCCTCAAAAGTCTGTTCCTCGGGGAGAAAACTACTAGGAAACAATATCAAGTCGGTACCTAGCGCTTTAACAAGATCAAACCAGTGCTCCAGTTCACCAAACTGTTTCTCTTGTGCTTCTCGGTCTACTAATCCGCCAAAGTGCATAAATGGCTGGAGGCAGATGATTTCTAGGTTACGGGCTTCGCAGAGGTCGCGGATTGTGCGGGCGGCAGTGAGTTGGTTTGCGTGGGTGGCGCCGCCGGGAAGGGATTTTGAGAGGTCAACGAGGTCTTCGTAAAAGACTTCTATGCCGGAGAAGGAGTTTTGGGCAGCGGCTGTGAGTTTGGTGGGGAGGGAGTGGCCTGCAAAGGAGCGGCCTAAGGACATTGTGCATATAGATGACTTGTGCATGATGAAGACAGTATGGTGGTGTATGATAGGTGATGGCTTGATGTGAAATGAATTGCTATATGAAGCTGTATAAACTGCCTCTGACGTTGTGGCTATTCGATCGAGATATATACATCGGAGATATCCATACCATGTGAGATAAAAGCTATATAGATAGATCATTCATCCAATCTGAAACCCCGTTTAATCGAGATGCGCATCTTTTCCGTATGATTTCCGTCATCATCAGCCGGTAGCAACCGTTTATTACCTTGTAATACGTTTTTCCAGAATATTTCCAGTACTTACACCTGACTTACATCATGTTTCTTGGTGTTTATCGATTACCCGGGGGTCATGGTTAAGCTTTTACCCGGTGGAGACACTCGGCATTGCTTGCTAAGACGTTAGTACACGCACCCCGGATGAAGAGATCGGTAGCAGGAGTTAGCGGGTGGATATTCACTGGAAAAACCCTCCAACCGGGATTTTGGTGATTATCTTTTCTTTGAATGGGAGTACTTGAAGACGCGCGCCGCATTCAGACATTCATTCATCTCATCTCAGATCACCATCTCATACATCTCGCCTCATCTCATACATCACATCTCGTCTCACAATGTCTGTCCAACAACAACAAACATCCTACCCTTCAGGGGACACTCTCCAATCAAACCAAGTCTCCCAACTTGAACGCCACGGCTACCTATTCGGCAAGAAACTCACAGCTTCACTCTCACCATTCCTTCATAATGTTGTTTATCAAGATTTGGGACTCAACTGGGGTCAAGTACGACTTGATTCAGCTGATATCCCTGCGTTCTTAAAATTGGCCGAACATCCCGACTTTTACGGTAAGTTTCTCTCATCAATTGGATCAATGAACTCTTACTAATCGGTTTTGCAGGCGCCTCAGTTACTATGCCAAACAAAGTCGCCATTGTTCCTTACCTGGATGAACTTACAGAAGAATGTCGCGATGTAGGCGCTTGTAATACGCTGTATATCCGTGAGAAGGATGGTCGCAGAATCTTCTGTGGCGCAAACACGGATGTCCTCGGTATCAGTGAATCATTCTACCAGAACATCACAGATCCTGATGCTGTATTCCATAACAAGCCTGCTCTTGTCGTTGGCGGTGGAGGTGCAGCGAGAAGTGCTATTTATGCTCTTCGCAAGAAGATGCAGGCTACGACGATATACCTCGTCAACCGCGATGAATCAGAAGTCCAAGCCGTCATTGCAGACTGTGCAGCACGCGGCTACGGTGATGGTCTCTTGCATGTGAAGACCACAAGCCAAGCCTCCTCTCTTCCCGCACCAGGCGCCATTGTCGCATGCGTACCAGACTTTGAGCCCGAGACACAAGAAGAGATCCAAGCGCGCGCAGTTACAGAAACGTTTCTTGACAAGCCAGAGAAGGGTGCTATTCTGGAGATGTGCTACAACCCCACACCTTTTACAAGACTTGGTGCTATAGCGGAGGATAAGGGATGGAATGTTATTTTGGGAACTGAGGCGCTGATATACCAGGGGTTGGAACAGGATAAGTACTGGACGGGGAAGACTTTGGAGGAGTTGCCTGTTGAGAAGGTGAATGTTGCTATTGCTGAGAAGGTTGCTCAGAGGGCGGAGAGTAAGTTGTAGGGACTCGCATTGGATTGGGTAGCGTGCATTGTTTTTAGATGAATACATGAAAGATCATTCACATAAGCATGTGTATTTGAGTATGAAGTGATGAGCCTGTGATGCATGCGGCTGAGGCTTCTAGAGATGAGATTCGTCCATCGTGCTTGTGTATGCATACAGCTTCCAGAATTGAGGCCCTCTATACGCCACAGCTTGGGCGCGCTCATCAAGCTACCATCGAGATCTCAAGGGCATTGCAGGTGAAGTATTTAAATACTGCCTCAAAGCTACCAGCACATTGCCTTCCCAGTTCTCTTCATTCCCTTCCTCA
This sequence comes from Fusarium hainanense, assembly GCA_013618405.1. Taxonomy (NCBI): domain Eukaryota; kingdom Fungi; phylum Ascomycota; class Sordariomycetes; order Hypocreales; family Nectriaceae; genus Fusarium; species Fusarium hainanense. The sequence continues at coordinate 88,397 of JABFEW010000150.1, forward strand.
CTTTCACTTGATACCCAGCTCAACTGTGGGTTACTCATCATACACCACCCTGCTTTGCTGTGCTAACACGATAGTCTCCAATGTGCAACAACTTCACCAGAAGATACACTTGCAACCAATGCGGCGCTCTTATCAAGACGAGCGCCGAATCTTACAAGTGTGCTAGGTTTGAGAGACTTGGATACTGTGGTAATATGGGATATAGTGGAGGTGATGAGACGGTTGGAGTTCCGAAGGGGTTTGCGGATAGTTGTACCAAGTGTTAATGGCTCTTTACAACGGGACTATCTATAGTGCTGCAACACTCTGTTATCGATCAATTATTAATCTGTGTTTGATCCTTTGGTGTCTATGACCCTGCAGACAGATCCAGTCTAACTAGATACAGCGCTTCAACACCTGAAACTTTCATGATGTAGATCATTGGGTAAGCATTCGGCTTCAATGTCATTTAACCGACGCCCTTCAGAATACATCGTGTAAGGTAAACTGCCGTGGGATTCTACAATTGAGACGGAACTTGGATCAATTGAGCAATAGAAACAGTGCTGTTTGATCGACCTGTACAGACCATAGACTGTCCTCCGTCCATTGGCGCCCAAGTTTGAGGTGAAGACTCCAAACTACACGCTCATTGTCCCGAACCTGGCCGTCCTTTAATCGTAGCGCGATTCAATAGAACTTTTAACAAGTGCTTTAAAATTACCGGACTACACTGAATGTTGAGGGCATACCGACATTCGTCTTGGCTGTAACCTTCTCTCGGCAACTAGAACAACTCGCCGAACAACTACGCTACATATATCGCACGTCACTCTCCGATCTTCACCAAACCAACATCAATCATGGCTTCAATGTCCAGAAACCCGCCAGAAATGGCCCAAGTAACAACTCCGAATTCCTCCCCAGAGACCCAACAAATAATAAGACGCATCAATGCAACCTACGACTGGACAGGCCCATCAGACCCAGACAACCCACGCAACTTCTCAACCGCCGTCAAAATTCTTAGTATCGCGTCAATAACATCTCTAGCATGGGCATCATGTTTCGCCGGCGCGATATACGCACCCGCTCAAACCTCCGTCGGCCAGGAATTTCACCAAGGACGAATAGAGGCAGTCCTGCCATTGTCGCTGTATAATCTCGGCATGGCGTGTGGTCCACTCGTCGGCGCACCTTTATCTGAGACTTATGGAAGAAAGACTGTCTATGTTGCTACGACGCCTATATTCCTTGCGTTTCTTCTCGGGTCAGGCTTCGCGAGGGATATCACGGCTCTATGTGTCTGTCGCTTCTTTGCGGGCATGTTTGCTTCGCCGAATGTGAATAATACATCTGCTACGATCATGGATTACTGCGCTCCTCAATATCGAGGTGCTGCGTTGGGCATATACTACTCTATTCCCTCGCTCGGCGCAGCAGTTGGGCCACTCGTCGGAGGATTCGTCGAACGAGGACTTGGATGGCGATGGACGCAGTGGATTGCAGTAATCGTTACATGCGCTCTCTACATCCCAGTTCTCTTCACAAAGGAAACATACAAAAAAGTAGTTCTGAAAAGAAGAGCTATCAAAATGGGCATGGGAGACAGTTCCTCTCAACAAACATCAGTCTCAAAAACCATTCGTCATTTCTTTACGGTTCTCATTCTTCGACCTCTTCATATGCTTTTTACAGAACCGATTGTTACGTTGGTTAGTTTATACAATGGATTCATCTTTGGATTGTTGTATACATTCATCATATCTGTTCCTTGGATTTTCAGAACTTATTACGGTTTCGACAAGACGGGAGAGTCACTTTCTTATCTGGGCATTACACTTGGTACACTACTCGCGTGTGCACCGTTTGTTCTCATCGACTTTTCATATTATCAAAAACGTCTTGTCCGGTGGAATCAAACTCACGACACACCCCTACCACCAGAGAACCGTCTCATATCCTCAATGATAGGATCCTCCCTCCTGCCCGCAAGTCTTCTAATAGCAGGCTGGACAGCCGAATACCGTCTGCACTACATCCTTCCCATCATATTCCAAGGAATGACGATGCTAGCATGTCTTTTGATTTACGCTGGTGTGAATTTGTTCATGTTGGATGCTTATGGGCCTTTGTATGGAGCTTCTGCTTCTGGAGCTATGATGTTGAGTAGATACTCTTTGAGCTTTGCGTTTCCCTTGTTTGCTTTGCAGATGTTTGAGAAGTTGGGGGCTGGTTGGGCTACGACTTTGTTGGCGGGGTGTACCTTTCTCATGGCGCCTATTCCTTGGTGTTTTTATGTTTATGGGGAGAATATTCGGGCAAGGAGTAGATATGAGACCAGTTCATAGATATGTGTGCAGGAATGGATTCAGAAGTGCTCGAGGTATTGATGTCTGGTCAGCAAGACGAGCCAGATGCATTTTAGCTGGTTCATAAACCGATCGACCGGAGTAATCACGATCAGATTTAATGCAGACATATCAGTATCCAGCAAGGTCCCCATTTTGACTAAAATGATCTTCATTCGGATCTGTCGGCCGATCTAGTGTGTAGATATCTTGACTCACCGGCCGAATACTCTGGGACAGAATCTCATTTGTCCGCTCGGAAAGCTAGGCCTCTGACTGGTCAAAGAATGCGACGGTCTTCACACGTGACCCACCTCCTCTCGGAGGATTACATCGTCTTACATGAACCATGAAACATAAATAACTCTTCATATCATGCTATCACGATTGAGAATCCTCAGCCCGTCACTCAGATCTTCTACTTCCATTCAACTCAGATCGTACTCTATTAAAATGTCAACCATAGAAGAAGCCTTTCAGGCAGCCATCGACGCTGGTAAAATCAACGGCGGCGTCATCCTCGCAACAAACACCAACGGCGACTTCACGTACAACAAAGTCTTCGGCCAAAGAACTCTTCTCTCCGGCGAGAAAATTCCTCAGAAACTGGACGATATTCTCACTCTCGCTTCAGCATCCAAACTTCCAGCTAGCATCGCTGCTCTGCAATGTGTCGAAGAAGGTCTCCTCACTCTCGACGGAGATTTATCAAAGATTGCTCCTGAACTTGCTGAGAAGAAGGTTCTGACGGGTTGGGAGGATGATGAACCAACTTTTGAAGACCCGGCGAGGAAAATCACGCTTGAAATGCTTCTTACGCATAGTGCTGGGACGCCGTATGATTTTCTTGATCCAAAAGTTGGAAAGTGGAGTGCCAAATTCAAACCAAAGGATGAGTCAAAGAAGACAGTTGAAGATACTTTCATTTACCCTCTCACTCATCATCCTGGAGAGGGCTGGATGTATGGATCTGGTTGTGACTGGGCAGGCCGAATCGTCGAGCGCGTCACAGGCGAGACTTTGGAAAAGCGACTCCATGACAAGATTTTGAAACCACTTGGTTGTGAGAATGATGCCCAGTTCTATCCCGTCACGAGAGAGGACTTGAGAGAACGGCTTGTTGATCTTAATCCTGATGATCCGGAAGGTCTTGGGTATGCGATCATGGGTCAAGGTGCTTTTATCAACGGCCGTTCAGCAGGATGTTTTGGCGGTCACGGCTTAGCCATGTCTGCCACAAGCTACATCAAAATCCTACAATCGCTCCTCTCCAACGATGGCAAGATTCTCAAGAAGGAGACCGTGGACGATATGTTCCAACACCATCTCACTCCCGAAGCAACAGCCGGGCATCAAGCCATGCTCTCCAGCCCCATGGGCTCATTCTTCAAAGTCGGCATCGAAAATGCAGAACTGGGTCACGGTCTTGGAGGAGTCATCACGCTGGAGGATGTGGAAGGATGGTATGGTGCCAACACCATGAGCTGGGGAGGAGGTCTGACGATAGCGTGGTTCGTGGATAGGAAGAATGATCTCTGTGGTATCGGAGTTGTGAATGCGAGAATTCCTCTTGATGGAGAAGTTACACAGACAGCGACGGATTTGAAGGATGTTTTTAGGAAGGATATTTATCGGAAGTACCATGCTTGGAAGAGCTGATTTAGGCCAAGATGTAAAATGAGATATTTCAGACGGTGCACATTCTGGAAATATATATAACGAGCACCTGCAAATGACTATGACTGTCAAGTACCATTCCCAAACTTCTCAGGGTAAACCTTTGTGACCATCCTCCTAGTAGCCAGCTGATCGCAAAACTCCACCACCCTAACAACCTTCCCTCCATCCTCACTAAAGTCCAAAATCCACGCATGTTCCATAACAAGCGTCTCCCCATCTTTAAACACCATATCCGACTTAGTCGTAGCAGCCGCTCTCAGCGCTTCAGTATCAATCGTCAAGTTCTCCACTTCACATGTCTTGAGTGATCCCTTGGTAAGGTTATTCGAGATTCCAGCTTCGTAGGCTTTGTTATCGTGTGACCAGTCTGGTGGCACGCCGAAGAAGTCGCAGAGGGAGATGGGACGGTAGAAGCGCTTGCATGATTCATGAACGTCGCGGTTTATGAGGGCGGGATCGTTTGCTTCGCCGGATTCTACGTAGGCGGAGAAGAATGCTTTGGCGGTTTGCTCGATTGTGGCTCTGAGAGACATGGTGAGTGTTATACCGTGAATTGATATGGCGAGTTGATATGATGGCCTTGTCGTACATGCGATAGAGAATGTTCTACGTGTTGCTGTGGTAAGCTAATGACTGTATATATACCTATGGGATGATCGGGTCAGCTTACGACACTGCGGTGCTAATCAGACAGAGTGAAGATCAATTGAATTGTCAGATTCCCATACCATGATCATCCGGAAAACCAATGGTTTGTCAAGGCTAGTTGCGCTTATGCCGCCCATCACAGTCAAGCTAGGCGAAGCAGTGGTAATCTGTCATCAAATGCATTGTCAATTCATCGCTATGTTTCCTGTTCATCCAACGACCGTAATCTCGGCTGCAACTCTTCAAAATTCGATTTACCCTCTTCAACAGGATATGCCTCAAACACCATCCTTCTCATTAGCCTCCTAGGCGCTCTCCTCCCAGTAAACAACTCAAACTGTGCAAAACCTTGTTCAGGCAACATGTCCAGACCATCCATGCTGACCCATCCCCGATGTGCTTGTTTTCGGAACTGTGTTAGAAACGGCGTGTCTAGCGTCTTGTATCCCCACTCAATCGCGACACCGCCAGTGCGACTTTCTAGCCATTCGTCGGGTAGTGTGAGTTCTGGTGTGGGAACATTTCCGATGCGATGTGTAGGGATGCAGGAGACGATGGCTGTAGGTAGGCGGTATTCTGCCGGCCAAGGATCCTCCAGTGATCCAATAACGTGAAAGCGAGAGTGTTCACTCTCTGCACTCAAAACGCCCAAGTCTTTCCTTTGTAGTAATTGTTTAAAATGCGACACCATTTTCTCGGCGTTCTTGCGTGTGCGGTTATATATAACGATATTCTTGATACCGACTTGAAGCATAGCGTAGACAGTAGCTCTAGCCATGCCGCCTGCTCCAATGACAAGACCACAGGTACTTGACACCACAGCATTAGCGGGTGATAGACCACGTCGTATAGTAGCGCGAATGCCAATCCAGTCAGTGTTCTCGCCGTATAGAGCTTTAATTGGGCCTGCGCGATTGACACTATCGAGAAAGGCAGCGCCTGTTGGTATCGTGCCGTCTTCATTTAAGAAGCGGATGGGAATAAGAGTATTGACAGCACCAATGGCCCTAGCATGGTTACTGAGTGAATGAGTCAAGGTGATGATTTCGACCTTGAACGGGAGTCCGACTGAAGCACCGCCAAACTCAGGATCCTCGATTATATGCTTGATGCCCCGAAGTGATGAGCAGGATACTGGCTCGTATGTATGTGGCAGTCCGCATGCCTTTAACGCAGCTGTGTGCATTGCTGGCGACAAACTGTAGCTGACATTGGCTCCAAAGACGTAAAGTTTCATTTGGTCATATATAAACGACGAGAAAAGAGATTTTGTGGCGCCAGCTGCGGTGATGGTAGGTGTAATAGGTGGTTTGGGGTTGACTCGTTCAAGTGAGTCTGGTCGAACGACGGTTAAAATGCGATTAAGAGCTTGTGAATTGCGACCAAGGTTCCCAGAATTGTAAGAAATAAGAGGGATTTTGGGTCCTTGCAGCGCGGCAACTGCTGTCTTCAGATGGTTGATGCTGAAATTGTCGTCAATTGATGTCGCAGGTCGTATTAATCTTGCAATATGGCAGCCCAAGTTGTTGGCTTTCTTGTACCAAGACATCCAGATTGGCGAGTCCCAGCTTGGCGGATCTGAAATGATGAAACAGTTACCAATTACTTTTGTTCTCTTGCGAATTGATAGTATGCGTGAGATGTGTACATCTTCAAGTCTGAGGTCGACCGTCATCATTTCTGGCGCTAGTCGAACGGCGTGGTGGACGAGTTCGAGATAGACGCGCAGGATTTCGTCGGTTGCTGTGTGAGGGAGGAAGAGGTGAAGGATTATTGGAAGGATGGTACTTCTTCTAACAACTCCGATGCCTTTGGTGATATCTGCAAGCAATTTTGCGTTGGTCTCAGATGTCAAGGTGCCATGTTCAGCGTGGTCTGCCAGATCATGTACCACAATCTGTACCACATCTGCACCCTTGACATGCTCCTCAACTTCCACACCTTCGCCCAGGATATCCGTAAGAGGTATCGATGTGGCGTATGTAAAATTGCGTTCCTCGGTAGGGATTCTCGATAGTGGAAAGGCTGAGTCGGCAAAAGGTATTGTTCCTGCAGGATAAACCAGCGACAGAAACTTGAGAAAGTGTCGCTCAACATGTTTGAGGGTCAGATATGGAGCTGGTGACCTCTCCGACATTGATGTTTCAGCCAGCAACGACTTGCTCGCCTTTTCGGAGACGTTGAAGAACTCAAAGTTTGTGCAAGACCTAAAGATGGCATTGCTGACGTCGAGAAGGTTTCGAATTTTTGTCGGATCGCGAAATCTGAGGTGATTCTGGATCGCATCGGCGTCTCGGACAATGTGAATGACAGGATGACTTGACGCAAACTCTCGTAGTAGACTTTGTACTCGACTCTCCATCCAGGAGCAAACCAAGATACAACCGGTAGAATGCCGTTGCAAAGCACCCTGCAAAACTTTGGCTTGCTGTTTGTAACATTCGGCAGATCCATGCTCAGCCTTATAAGCAGCACTGGACAAACCAGTAACCCGTTGGAAAGCTTGTTCCATGTCAACAACCTTTCTCTCCATAGCAGACGATGCCATAACCGCCAATGTCGACTTTCCAGCACCGCGCATACCAACAAGAATCATTGATGCATCTGGACTAAAGTCGGGAACCTGCCCAGTCAAGGGAGGAAAGGTAGGAGATGGTGTACGAGTGAGGCCATCCTGTTGGTCTCCATTTGGACCCACGGATTGAGAAGCGGCTCTCGAATTTGGCTGTGATGTGTTTTGAGACGGAGTTTGTGAGTGAAGCGCGTCGCTTAGTCTAAACGACTGTGACTTTGGTGTTGAGGGATCGAGGTTATCACGGGTAATTCCATCGTAATGACTTCTTGGACGGGCATGACCGTTTGGTCGCAACAAAGCATCCTCATGGCCAAGCATTGACCCGATAGACCTCTTGACACCAGCCATTTTGTGTGTGTTGACCGTGTCTAGAGTGACGCCATAACAATATCGGAGAATGTAGTTACAGTGAATCGTAGTGTACTGTCGGATCAGTAGAAACGTGAGTGCTTGTCAAAGAATAGAATCTGTCTCGAGGTGGGCGGCAGGGTGCTCGGCAAGTCCCCCACCAGCAGATCCGGGGCATGCAAGTCACAATTGGTCGGGAAAGTGTTTATCCGACCCACTTCAACCTCCGGTCCAATAACATCGGTGATGATTCGGACTGTCACTTGGAGGCTGGAAAGTTCAACTCAGAATATTCCCCAGGTTCTAGGTTCTCCCCGCATCGCGCTCATCATAGTTATCGCTTTGTTGGTTCAGATTGTCATGGGTCTTGATGGAAGAGATTACGTATTGACCTGAGATTCACTGATTGGACAACGCCAAACTCCATCTTCACAGGTATCCCGTCATGCTCCTGTTGCCCTCACGGCACAGGTAGCTTTGTCTATTGAACATTCAAGCATGCCGCCAAAGAAACGAGAGAACGATGCGGATACCTCCAGCGCTCCCGCAACAGCTCCTGTCAAACGTCAGAGAGTCTCATTGGCATGTGATTCATGTCGCACCGCAAGAGAGAAATGTGATGGTGCTCGTCCTCATTGTGGAACTTGTACTGCACAAAACAGGCCATGTTCTTATACCCCTGCGTCGCGGAAGAGAGGTGTACAGACGGGATACCTTCGGACAATTGAGTTGTCACTTGCGTGGTTATTTGAACAGGTTCCTGGATGTGAAGGAGCTCTTCATCAACTTCTTACACAGGATGATGGCGCAGAAGGGACTCGTATCCTTGCGACCAAGGATAAAGCTAATCATCGATTATATCGACGATGGAACAAGAGTCGAGTTCATAAGGATATTGGGAGACTGTTGTCGGACGAAAAGACGCCACAAAATGAGACGTCTGCCGATGATTCAGAGTCGGAAGATAACACCCCGCCTGGTCTCAACCTGTTCGATGGTAGACCATCACCAGGAGTACCGATTCAAGTCGCACCGACACTCCCACCACAGCCTTTCGAGAGATCTCAACCTACCAAGCTGATACTGCCTGCCAACTGGAAACGACTGGTCGATATTTACGTCTCTTACACTCACTGTTGGCTACCAATTGTTGAGCCCGCGGTTATCACCCGGACAGCACTCACGTATCCTCCAGACGGCATCACTATCGAAGCAGGTTCTGCCTCCGTGCTGCACGCTCAGCTATGGGCTGTTCTCGCAGTGTCTGCATATCAAGATGCCTCACACGACAGATCCCCCGACGACATTCTGGCGACCGCTCGACGACTTGTACCCTCCGATGACGAATCAATCGAACTTGGGCATGTCAGTTCCATGCTGCTTCAATCACTTATTCTGCTGGGCCAAAAGAGAACGATGCCAGCATGGATACTGATAGGCCGCGCATCGCGCCTTGCCCTCTACCATCAAACCACATCATCCCACATGTACCCAGTCAAACCGGGCGTCGAAGCTTCCTCACATTACAACGAAGTCAAGGTTCTATCGGCGGGCTTTATCCTGGATTCTCTGGCGTCGCTCTGCCTCGGTCAACCCCAGGCGACTTCTGGCATCCGGTATACCCTCCCCTCTGCATCAGGAGAGCGGGAATTGAATCAGCCTTGGAGTTCTATCTCGGGCTTCGGAAAGGCATCTGAAGATGGACAATCATCGGATTGCGCGTCACCACTTCCAACGTTCCAGCAATTATTCGCTTTCTGTAGACTCTGGGGCGCCAGCGCGGAGCAAAGGTTACATGGCAACGCTCAAATCACCCCTGACGACCTCGTCAAAAACCTCGACTCTCGCTTTTCTTTTTGCAATTCGTTGATCTTTGGTGGATCCACGCCAAGAGTGCCGTCGGCATATCTACTCCAAGGAATGTTCCTGGCGATAACCCTCGACTTGGTGCCTGGTCATCGACCCTCTTTATTGTCCAACTTTATAGAAGTTGTCGAGTCGTGCGTGGAAAACTTTGGTCCTGGCGGAACACCACCAATCGTGACCATTCTGATGGAAATAGTTCAACAACACGGACATGCGACGCGAATGCAAGAACAAGACCTAACAAAGTGGAACACAACGATACAAACGCTCACAGACACGTGGAACCCGAAAAGTGGAATGGAGGCATCTAAAAACAACCAAAACACACCCAGTTCAGTGGATCTTGCCAATCGTCCAGGCGTTAGCCCATTATTTATGGATGATCTATCAACCACCTCTCATCCAGGACATCATCCAGCCCCCATCACATCCGGGGAGCTGGAACATGAGTTGGGTCGTATGCAGCAGAGGCAAAAAGAACAACAAGCATTGTCATTTGACAGGCAACGATATTCCGACCGGAGTCCAGCTTCGCAACCATTATACACACTCACACCAAATCTCACATTCCATACACTACAAACTTCACATATCAACGGACAAATAGGGTCTCTACCACCTGACTCAAACATGGCGAGTCAATTATTGGACTACGATGCTATTTTAGATGAACTCGGTTCTATAGACTGCGCGGATGGTATTGATGTTGATTCGCAATTCATGACGAATTTAGGTTTCGCGCCAGGATGCGATCTTGGGGAGATGTTTCAAGGCGACTTTGGAAGATGATTACGTCTGGGATAATAGAATAAAATTACAATCTCAATATGTGGCTCACGCGCGTGTCTTGGACCGTGTCTGGGTCAGACTGGGTGAGAACAGACCGAATTACGCCCCTGGTCACCGTGTTTTGACACCCACTTCACCACCCACTTCACGAACTCCAGCGGTGTCTGGAAATCCGGCCAATCAACCTTGGAGATATGCCGAGTTCGCCGTGGACACCTCAAGGATAAACTTTCAGCAACCAAGATCATCCCCGTTGACTTGCGAAATAAGGTTAGACCCGAGACCACATGGATGGTAACAATGCGGAGACCCCAGAATGGACACTCTCTTGGATAAGCCTTTATCCCAAGACGCGTCTCTTGACTCTTTGATCCTGTTTTCAATACCGCAGAATTAACCATAATCTCAGATCTCATGCGTCACGGAAAGAGATTCTTCCCCCACAGATTCTTCCCCGCAAACCCCGGACTACTCTCCATGTTTGGAGAATGATTATCTGGCAGTTTATTGAGTGGGCAATTCAGGCCAAAACTAGCGGCTTCTGAGATATGGGTCGTGTTTTGGTATAAATCCTCGCCCCCCACCGGTCGAGTCACTCTTCAACACTCCAGTTCATCATCCTTCTCAACTTTAATATCAACGGCTGCAAAAGTTCCACGACAATTCGCAGTCATGGGTATCCTCACTCTCAAGGAAGATCGGCCTACGCCGAAAGCCGTCTACAACTGGCGCGTCTATGCTTGCGCCGCCATTGCATCAATGGCTGCTTGTACCATTGGTTACGACTCTGCCTTTATCGGAACGACCCTTGCTTTGCCTTCGTTCGTTCAAGAGTTCAACTTTGAGAGCTACGATCCCGCCGCTCTGGCTCTCACCAAGCAAAACATTGTGTCTGTTTATCAGGCTGGTGCCTTCTTTGGCTCTCTATTCGCCTATGTCAGCAGTTACTTTCTCGGCCGTAGATGGTCGCTCATTCTGTTTTCTGCCGTCTTTATGGTTGGCGCCGGCATGATGCTTGGTGCCAATGGCGATCGTGGTCTCGGTCTTATTATCGGCGGTCGTGTCCTGGCTGGCATTGGTGTCGGTGGATGTTCCAACATGACACCAATTTACATCTCCGAATTGTCGCCTCCCGCCATTCGTGGTCGTCTTGTCGGTCTTTACGAACTCGGCTGGCAAGCTGGTGGTCTGGTCGGTTTCTGGATCAACTACGGAATTAACCAGCATCTCCCTCTCTCTCCTGGTCAGAACGAGAATGTCTGGCTTATTCCCTTTGCTGTTCAGCTTATTCCCGCTGGTCTTCTCATGATTGGTGCCATCTTTATTCCTGAGTCACCTCGATGGTTGTTCTCCAAGGGCAAGCGCGAGAGGGCTATCAAGAATCTTTGCTGGATGCGAAACCTCGACGCGGATGATGTTTACATTGTGGAGGAGATCAACTTTATCGATGCCGAGATTGATCGTTACCACAGCGCTGTTGGTGCCGGTTTCTGGAAGCCTTTTGCTGCTCTCAAGAACCGCAAGGTTCAGTGGCGCTTCCTCCTCGGTGGTCTTCTCTTTGTGTTCCAAAACGGTAAGCACCTCAATCTCAAAACACTTTCAACGACTAACATCTATAGGCTCCGGCATCAACGCCATCAACTACTACAGCCCTACCGTCTTCAAGTCCATCGGCATCACCGGTACCAACACCAGCTTCCTCACCACCGGTATCTTTGGTGTCGTCAAGACTGTTTTGACCTTTGTCTGGCTCATGGTTCTCATTGATCAGATGGGTCGACGAAACCTTCTAATGATTGGCGCTGCTGGAGGTGCTTTCTGCATGTACTTTATCGGTGCATACATCAAGATTGCCAACACCGAATCCAAGCTCGCCAGCGGAGAGGATGCTTCTCTGTCTTCCGGTGGCATCGCTGCTGTCTTCTTCTTCTACCTATACACCGCCTTCTACACACCCTCATGGAACGGTACCCCATGGGTTCTCAACTCCGAGATGTTTGACCAAAACACTCGCTCCCTCGGTCAAGCCAACGCCGCAGCCAACAACTGGTTCTGGAACTTTATCATCGCCCGCTTCACGGAGCAAATGTTCCGGGCCTGGGGCTTTGGCGTGTACCTCTTCTTTGCCTCTCTTATGGTTTTGTCTATTTTCTTCGTGTTCTTCTGCATCCCCGAGACCAAGGGTGTGCCTTTGGAAGCTATGGATAAGCTGTTTGAGACCAAGCCTATCTGGAAGGCGAACAAGATTGTTATGGAGGACTTGAGATTGCAGGAGGAGGAGTTTAGACATAATGCTGATGGTGTTGATTTGAGGGATGAGAAGGCCAAGGCCGAGCAGATTGAGGGTTAGATTAAAAGCATAGATATAAGCGTGTGATATTTGGAATATACCTTTTGAGTTCTTACCTCTGGTTCCTGATTGTGTGATGTTGTGCCTGTCACTGAGCTATGATTGACTTCTGTTTTCGATGGATGGAAAACTTGATGTTGGTTTGTTGTTGGGACAAAAGCTGGAGCTCATGGTGTAAACAGTTGAACATGAGTTTGTGCAAATGGACAAGCTGAGATAGACACGCAATCGGTGTAGGGTAGCCACTGTTGACCACAAATACAAGCTTTTGTTCTGCGTTGCTATACTTTATGAGACAAAAAGTAATGGTTTGTTGAGTCGCCAGCTGCAACGTTCATCTGTCCAGTTGCTGCCTTAAATCTCGAGTATTAAAACAAATATTTTCACTTGGCAAAAGAGCATGACAAGCTCATAACAACAATCAGATTTTAGCATCACAAGCTATCAAGACACAACTATATCAAATAGATTATCAGTGATATCATAGATGATGATGGAAGAGTTGGGTGCGTCAGAATCTATTGCTTGTAGGCCGTATCTTCAAAATACGCTGCGAATCTGTTATTATGAGTACACAAAAAACCATTCAAGAAATTTCGAAGAAAAGGAAAGGGGAGAGATTCTCGAGCGTAAAATTTGCATCTGGTTATGGTAGTGAGAATAAGATAGCGCTATTCTAATTCAGCTACTTCCATAGCAGTGCCTGGCAGTGCAAGATCGTTGGCTAGGTATTGCTGTGAGTGTAGACTTTTCCTTGCCATCCCTAATTCACCTGAAGAATTGGCCGCTAGAACCAGGCAGAAAGTTATCAAGGTCGCCTAAGCCAGAAAATCTCTTCTGTTCTGAATTCTCCATCTGCAATCCTCTACATCACTAAACGCATCAAGATCCTTCACCACACGAGTCAGCTCACCAAAATGAATCCTTTTCAGAGCCTTTCAAACGAAATCATAGATGCAATATTCATGAATATGCACCCGGCCGATGTCTTGCGATTTCAACAGTCCGCTAAGTCTTCTGAACGAGCACTGGATCCTCATCTTCGGACACGACGCTACGCACTCAATCAGCTGATGGAGTTTGGATGTAAATACGGCAGCAATGGGGCTATTCGAAAGGCTGTTTCTCTGGGAGCCGACGTCAGTGTTATGACACTTCCAGGATACAGAGGATATCTGCAGACGTCCACAATTTTCTCAGCTTCGCGTCATCTGCATACTGTCGCCCTCCTTTTCGATCTGGGCGCACGACTTGACATCAAGCACGACTGGGACCGTCATAGGTTTCACAAACATGGAACGGCCGAGTTCTTTAAATTGTGCTCGGATCGCGGCGCGAGAGACCAGTTTTACAACTTCCAGAACTGCATTGATCTCTGTCTTTTCAAAAGTCTACCGCGTCTTGGAGAGTCTCACGATGATGCTATTGGCAAAGTCTCTATGCTGATGGAACTCGGAGCCAATCCCACACAGTGCATGAGAGAACCTGACGACCGGACAGCAGTATCCAAACTGATCACGGACATGGAAGCACATTACGAACGGACAGCAGTCACGGACATGGAAGAATCAGATCCGACACCATGGGGTCTTCCTATTCTTGAACTCCTCTTATCATCCGAGCAGCTTGATCTGAACAGCCCTTCTCTGTCGTTGACGGAAGAATTTTTGGAGGATACAGAACTGCCTCCTTCACAAGATGACTCTCCAATTACGGCAGCCGTAAGGTACATGGCGGTCACCGGCTCGACACAGATAATGGATATGCTGCTCGAAGCTGGAGCTGAGCTAGACTTGCCAGTACACGCAAACCTTCAACCGCTCCTCGTATACGCCCACGCCACTGAGAACCACGATGGGCCAGGGTATGACTATCTTTGCAGCCATGGTGCAACGTTTGAGCAGACTTGGCATCCTGAAGACTTTGTGGAAGACTGCGATTCAAGACCCATCTTTTTGCTCTGTTCTTTGTGGAACCGACCACCCCTTGTTCTCGACGACGGAAAATTGAGTGTGATAAAGCTCTTCATCGAACGAGGTGCCGCCAAGGACGTTGAGATCCGTTTCATCAAGGATGCACTCCGGCCAATGATGGGTATGGACCACGAAGGCGCTATCCCATTGAATGTGATAGGGCGTTACCATTTTCTTATGAAATTGGTTCTTCAAGATGCCAATATCAGCCCGAGCATGCCTGATGAGATGAACGACTTGCTGTGGGAGATCGTGGCGGAAACGACTGTTGAGACGACGGAACTTGGGACGTCTCTAAAGTTCAGCAACATCGTTGACCCTGTCACGGTAGCTCTGCTGTTGGAGAGGGGTGCCAAGCTGAACACGGCAGTTCACGGCTCGTGGACGACGCAGGATGTCAGGGATGATGTGGCATCAAAGCTGAACAAACAGCCTTACTTTATCGTCTGTGATATCTAATTTGGGATAAGCTCGAGAGTTGCTGTTTAGCACATTTACCCTTTTCGTTTGGAATGTCTCAGTCTTGTATACTGCTGGCGATAGATTCACAGCCAGGCAGATGGGTAGAAGAAAAGGCGAGACTTAGCTAAGGTTATCATAAAGGTTAGGATAGTTTACTCTAAGCTTAATGCCTAAGAAGATCTAAATTATTTTGTCAGTAGACTTCTGTATCCTGGTTACTTTTCGGACCGCCTGCGAGGTGAATAAAGAAGAAATTACCCGTCAGGGCTAATGTCAGGAAGACAAAGCATCTCCCCATCTTGCCTCTTGTTTTTAGAAAGAAGTCATCATTAAAGAGTCAATGAAACGACGCCCATTTATTGCAAATGAATTCACACCTCTTCCGAACAGCTTCATTGTTACCTTTTTAGCATCCAAAGAACATCAATTCACCGAGTGCGTAGGGCCATACCCGTAGATGAGAATCTAAGACCTCTTCAGAAGAAGCGCTGCTTTGTTGGAAATTCCAGATCACGACCGTATCAACCGCAAGAATATTCCGTCGATGATCTCGTTTAGAAGACGTGTGAAAGGATTCATTCTGGTCTAATGCTGTTAACATATCAAGAAGGTTGGGCGCCAGAACCCCAAGAGCCGAAACGATCTACAATCGTTGGGCCTGTTAAGCTGGTTATTTAGAGTATTTGATCTTGGCGTCCGTCGAAAGCCTTCGAGAAAAACCGGTTTGCTGCCTAGTAGGTAGTAACCGCCTCAGTTTGTGTTGGAGAGAAAACAGAATCAGGTTTTTTTGATTGTTGAGAGAAGTCTGTTTATCAGAGTTTTTGATCTAGCTTAGCAACTATGGAAGCAAGCAGAACCTTTAAGGCGTACGATGAATGTAACCCATTGGAGGAAGGAGTCGTCGCAGGGCTCCTGTTAGTGGATGGCGCCGGAGTGGTGAATATGACCCTAGAAATGAGTAGCTACGACAGTTTACCTTTTACCTATGGCGTTAACTTAATTCTATTGAAGCCCACTGGCATAAGAGTCTGCAAGGGTTGTTGCAAATTTATTGTTTCGCACTTTCCGTTTTTGAAAAGGAAAAAAAAAACAGCATCTCAAGAACCTAGACCCATATCTGCCTGGCACCTGCCACACTTGTACGACGAAACTGAAGTACACAGAGAAAGGGAAAGAACGATGTTCTTTGCAAAACACAGCACACCACACACCATCTTCAAAGCCTTCAAAGTCCTAAGATTCTGATGAGCTCTTCAACCAAGACGCGAAGAACTTCTGCTTACCGTCCATACAGCCTTATCACGGAACTCTACATTACACTCGAACATACACAATCGAATCGCGTCATCTAGGCCTATCGGTCCACAACAAACAGCACGCACAAGTGGGCAATCTCCACCTCAACAAGTCTGTGCAGGGATCATCAACACGTCCAATCAGAAAGCCTTGTTTGCCGCTTGGCTTGATAAGCATGATAGCTGAGATGAGCTGAAGCAAAATCAGCCTGTACCCGATCTAACAGAACACAGAAATACTCTCCGAGCGAATATGTTTTTATAGACATGAGTCCTGCCAGCTTTCCCTCTCGACAAGATGAAAAACGCTTTGCCACGCCTCCTCCTCGGTCTTCTGTTTCTTAGCATCGGTGCATTCATCGGAATAATCCACGGTCTCCGACCTCTATCAAGCGTCATCAAACGCTTCCCCGGCGATGCCCATAGTGTTACAACACGAGAGAAAGCGCTCGAATGCCATGCGGACGATCCAGACAGCTGGGGCTATACAGCCTGCAGCATGCTCATCAGATGTATTCTCGAAGGCCTCGATGACCTTTACAAAAGCGATCTGGCAATCGGTACAACAATTCTTGGTTTGATGCCGAGTATCTTGATTATTGCCGCCGCGCAACCCGTGGATATCGTCCGTCTTGCTCTTGTATCACCGCATAGGGCTCTGGCTGTGTCTATTTTTGGTATTGCTTTGTCTCCGAGTTTATTTTCACGGCCAACACCGTGGAAATCCGCGTTGAGAGAGAAGTCGGAGACCACTTGGGATATTGAATTATCTCGATTCACCAAAGGGTCATCCTGGAGGCATGCGACTTTGAAGGGACTGGCTGATCTGATCATCTTGAGCATGGCTTCAGTCGCGTTGTGGCAGTGTTGGGTTATAAACTCAGCTACAATGGTCCAGTGGCTATGCGAGTCGCCTTTGCTTCTTTTCACGTGGCCCCTTGCAAACATGACTTGGGTTATCTTTGCTATTCTACTCCTCCACTCGATGGCCGAAAGCATAGAATTCAAACACCCCTCATTGGACATCTCTTACACATGGTGGGAAGTCATTCTTCTACCCTACACGCTCGACTTTGAGAAGAGACTCACCTGGAAACCCCAATGGCTTCCCATCAGTGCACCCTCGATCGGCCAGATGTTTGAACTCCCATATTATGGGCTTGCGTCAAGCGGTTCGGCAAAATCAAGTGACACTTATGTGATTCGGATTGTCGTCAAGATGTCCAACGATCTACACACTTTGAAGTGGCAGGCATACTTTTTCATAATCGAGTTCTGTGCGATCGGGATATACTTTTACGCAACCTTTGTTCTTCTCAGTTCTGTCTTTATCGGAGCGGTGGGAAGTGTGAGGTTTGGGGCCATGATGGCTGCGCTTTATGCGGCGATTCGACTTGTTCAGTGTGTCTTCTAGTGTTCAAGGGAAGTCTGGCTGCAAAGTCAGGTTAGTGCGAGAACATCACGAAACCTTCTTACTGAACCTACCCTGTTTCATTCGGGACATTCTCATCTCATCCCAAACATGTGACAATCCTCAGTCGTCATCTCCGACGAGTTCCATACCCTCAAAAAGATCCAGCCAATCCTCCAACCTCTCTTTGATGAACCAATCCAACTCCCATGGCTCATCCGAGAGTTTTTCCATATTCCCGTCCCAGACATATATGTCCGCCTCTACCCTGATCCCGTCCTCCATCACCACTTCGACAGGTGTAATCTTGTATGCCTCTCCCTCAAAGTCATCCAATTTCTTGCGCTGGGGCTGTGTCTCCAGAACTAGAAGATACCCATCGACTTCACCAGACTCTTTCTTGATGACGGCTGGGTAGTCGCAGTGGCGGACAGCGAATCGTGCGTAGCCATGGATCTTGGCTGGATAGGCGAACTTTTGGACGGTGCTTGTGTTGGATGCGTCGCCTGTTACTGCCCAGGCAAGCAGTGGCAGAGCGCGAAGTGTGCCGTAAACAAACAGTGGGCGTGGTGTAAACATTTTGAAGGTGAGTGTATTGATATTTGTTTGTTTTGAGTGAGAGGAAATCAAGTGGGAGTCATATGGATTGGTACACATTTTTGACTTTGTTGGCCTTGGGTTGAAATTAAAAATCAGGCTGCGATTTGTTAACAAGCCTTTCACAGAAAGCCAGATACTCAAATCAAATCCAAATATCATGAGATCATCGCACAATCCATCCGCGCAGGGCTCGGCGCTTGCCAGATGGGTATATAATCCACTTCCTTTCCCCTCCCTTCCTTTTCCCCTTCTCCTCGTTTCTCAGTATAGCTTTGTTTACTTTTTCTCTCTTTCTTATATATTGGCAGATGCGGAACACAACCATCGCCGCTTGACCGGCATGTCGCAGTTTACGTATCGACGCGATATATTACTATCGGATAATGTGTCTCTTGGAGATATGCACATTGAGAAGCTTATATAGTTGCAGATCATTACACGCAAGATGCCGCGCAGCGACAGTCTCAACAGCGGTGCCATGATCGTCAGTCTCAACCCATTCACCCTTATGGTCGTGGGCGACCCGATTCAAGTAGTGAAGGCTCCTGTTTAACCTCTCACGAGGTACCAGGGGTCATTCCTTATGTCCCTGAAGGTTAGGTAACGGAGATTAGTAACTATCTTCGTAATACTATGACCTGTGCTGACCTAACCAGTCCTGGTACCTGGGACCCCAACAACTGGGTTACCCTCCTGATGGCGGCCTAGTAGGCACTTCTGGGAACGTTGCGGGAATTGCCGAGTGGTTGAGTCGTTTGAACGATTCGAAATCACCTACACTTCTTGGCCGTCCCGAGACCACTACGACCCGTGCTGACCTGATCAGTCCTGGTGCTTGGGGCCCTAATGACTGGGTTGTGACACCACGGACAATACGTCCCTCAAAGATACACTCAAAGTAAGAACAAATCCCATCAGACTATGAACATTTCGCTGATCATAGAGTCGAAGCAGAAGCGCAGTGACGGGAATCACATAACATGAATGTGCCCACAAGCTCGATACTCCTATGACGCGCCCAGATTGTGCCACTCAGGAACGCAACCCAGCAATCCGCTAGTCAGAAGGCGATGTCAAAGTCGTCTGTCGGCCATGCGATACCAGCGTCGGCTGCAAACGCGACTCCTCGAGTCCCTGCTCTCAAACAGGAGATGGATCAAGAGGATCACAGGATGACTGGTACTGTCGACCTAGTCCCCCATTCTGACCCTTTCCCGCCACCCGCGTTGATGGGGTGCAGTGGAAGCAGGAGTCCAGTGACGTGAGTCGCGGGACTAATGGCGACAGCTCGTTGGGACGGTAGCCCGAGCCCAAGAACAGACAAGAAACAATTCTCAGCCTTCCAATCGGAATGTTTGTATCTGAAGTCACATATCACGGACTGAACACAGTGAGTACAGCTCCATATATAGCGCAACGCTTGAGTATCTCTCTAACTCCCCACAGTAAGACTGTTCCATTCATTCACACCACGATTTCACCATTCTATTCAGATTCCCCTTTTTGGCAATTACCTCTCGTCCTCTATATATATTTGTGCAAACCCAGCCCTTGCTACTGTATCCAACTGCTGTATTCTGACCTTCTTTATATACACAGTCCCCCTCTGGGCCTCTGTTCATCCCAGTGCCAATGCCTTCGACTGAGGCTGCGCCTGATCTTGATCCCACAGGAGAGGTCCAGGAGCTGCGAGAGAATAAGGCCGAGATTGCCAGGATCTTCGGGCAGATGTGCATACAGCTGAACGCTATGCTTGAGAACTCGATGAGACAGTGAACGGACTCTGAGCTATCTGAACAGATTGTCAAGATCCTGCAGACTGACCAATGACAACAAGCACTACAATATGTCACTTGAGTGGACACATTTCTATTGTTCTCATTCTTCCCTTCCACAAGTACCCTTTGTCCTTCTCTTGATATATATTTTTATAAACCCTATTCCTGCGGCATCAGAACAGCTACATTCCCTCCACTTCCATATATCGACTCGCCCCTCGATGCTATTCGCCATCTAGTCGAAATGGCCGCAGCTGAAGTTGCACGTCTATCTCTGTTGCCTACCTGCTCGGGCCCATTTCTCTGGTTCCTCCCTTCCCCCCTCCTCAACATTAAAACGCTACAACTTGCCAAAATGGAATCACAACGCTTCCACGCTGCGAATTTCCCTGCAAGCCTTGACGGATGGCTGGAGCAGATACCCGATGTAGACGCAAGATCGGCGCTGAGAGAGGTATTTGTCTCCACCTACCGACAGGTGGAAAAGGAGCGTGCTGAGGTTACCACACTTCGAGCTGAAGCCGAGGAGGCAAAACAAGGTCACCAAAGCGAGCTCAAAAAGCTTGAGGCAGAGAGGAAGGCACTCAGAAGATAGCCCTGATCTCGCGGCACCAGACACACCTTTGCAAACCTCGCCATTGAACTACAGGATCAATAGGCTGCAGTTCCAGGGGATGTCATGGCTCAGATGGACGACACGAGAAGAGACAGTATCCCAGGTTTCTTCTGTTGTGTTCCAAACGCGGTGTAAGAGACCAGTTCATCGCCTTCCAGGACCGCATTGACTCATCAAACGAGGTGCTGTCAAAATCATTGGAATTCTATTTATCAAGAATGCCCTTCGACCAACGGTGGGTTTGGATCACGAAGGCGCAGTATATATACATGGTGGTCGAGCGTTGTACCGAGCTCTACACTTCTCGATTATCAACCAATCGAACGATTCTCCCCCACAGGTATTTATCCCAATCTCAATATCAAATGATTATTCACTAACGATTCTTTAGTACCCGAAGATGGAATCTGGGTTGTCAAGACAACGACCTAAAATTTAAACTGCTTATAAGTTGTCTATCATCGATTTCGAATCCTCTGCAGTGCCCCGACATTCACTTCGACATGGCACTGCATGCTGAAATTCAGAAGCAAGCCATGGAGCAGACAATCACCGCATCTCCTGCCCAAAACGAGTCAGTTCTGACTCATACATCCGAGTCTGAAAATGTCACTCAGACCCTGGTTGCCTCTGGGGAGCGAGATCTTCTATGATGATCTCAACTCGAACATGCCTAGGGAGATCGACAGTCATTTCCTGCAGGCTGTGGAGTAGGTATTCAGCATTGCGAACCTGAACTTCAGCAACATCAATGACTCAATTCTTATTACTATACTCTTGTCGAGGGGGTGCAAGGCTTGGGACTCCCAACTTCACGAAGGACGTCAAAGACCACGTTATTTCGCAGCTGCAGAGGAACCCTTACAATATCAGCATTGATGTTTGATAATAAGGGACGAAATACTTTGACGATTTTGTGCCAGTTTAGGTCACCCCTCAGGCTCTTTATTTGTGGCAACCTAAGCTTTAGAGCACGATTTTCTAAGCTTTAGAGTACGATTTCCACACTATATACCGGGTCAGATATTGAACTTCCATTCAATTCGGCTGTTAGGACTTGACGCCAAGATTCTCGAATAATCCGGATCGATATCCAATGGACGATTTCTACCCAATTGCGGCCCGTATAGTATATGACGAAACTCTTCATCGAACGAGGTGGTATCA
Organism: Fusarium hainanense; assembly: GCA_013618405.1. Classification (NCBI taxonomy): domain Eukaryota; kingdom Fungi; phylum Ascomycota; class Sordariomycetes; order Hypocreales; family Nectriaceae; genus Fusarium; species Fusarium hainanense. The sequence goes on from JABFEW010000150.1 coordinate 110,288, forward strand.
AGAAGGTTGCAATTCCATTCATCAAGGATGCGCTTCGACCGATGATGGGCTTGGATCGCAAAGATATTATATCTTTTGCTCTGTCAGGGTGTTATCACTTTCTTATGAAATTGGTTCTTCAAAATGGCCATCTCAGCCCGGAATTGCCTCACGAGATCGTCGAGGAAGCGATCGTTGAGACGACGGAACTGGGAACATCTCTCAACTTCAGCAACATCGTCAGGGATGACGTTGCATCGAAGCTGGAGAGACAACCTTACTTTATCATCTGTAATATCTAATTTGGGATGTTACTGACGTCCAACTCACGTCATACAGTCGAACCGGTTTAAAATCAATCTCGTGGCTTTCTGTCTCCAAGCTAGGCAAAAGTCTATCTCCACATCCATGACAACAACGACGCGGAAATCACCCTCCGAGCCAGTCATGAATGCGTCATGGGACAGACATCATGAACTCACCCCGACGTTATTTCCGTACAAATGCGGGGATCTGGGGTATATAAGTCATGGGAGACCCTGGAGACTTCGCAATTTTCAATCAGAGACACAACCACTCATCATTATTCATTCTATCTCAACATTTCATTCTCAAATCATCAACATGGCCTGCGACTGTGGATCTACTTGCAACTGCGGCGGAGTTAGCTCCTGCAACTGTGGCCAGAGCTGCACTTGCAAGAACTGTGGTGTAAGAGTTCCAATTCCTCTGAGATGATACGATAACTGACATACGATAGAAATAAGAAACAAGTCGGCATGCACCCGCCAAAGGGCAAACTGTGATGGTTGGACTACATGTGGAGTAGCTCAAGAATTCAATAAAGTCATATTTAACATCGCTAAGTGTCAGCTGTGATATGTCAGTGACCTGTGACACGAGAACAGCGGATCAGCCCGAGCCTTGCCCGCTACGTGACAAGGCTTCTGCTCGCTCATGGGGAATGCGACGTCCCAGATGCAGGGATCAGCTGCTAGCATCAACAAGACCCGCACTCTACTCGGGGATCACTTGTAACACCCGCAATGCGTACTTAATAAAACATCACTTTATCCGCACTCTACTAACCTCAACTTCTCGCTCTTATCTATTGTAGCTCAGTTGGAAACTTTGGGCGTTTAACCTGGGCCGCTCACTACTTGAAACCAAGCGAAAGTATACTACCTAACCAAGACGCAGTACAAATGTACAGTCAGAAGTACAGACGCTGGAATCAGCCGAAGGATTCTATGTCGCTCCATGTTCCCGCTTTGGGCGCGAGACAATAGCCTCTGATTGGACGAAGTTCTGCATGTTGGTCCGATGCGTGTTTCATTTAATAGACTACGTACAAGTCCTACGTCTTGTTCAGCTTCTAGCTCCAATCAACAACGAGATAAATATACCAAAGCGCAGCCACCTGCTAATTTTAGCCAGCTGCGCTGCTAATAATAAGCAGAAAGAGTATACCTCACAGCCTGTTATGCCTCGCAAGGCGTTCTCCTGCTATGTACTTCAAGCGAAAAGAGGGCCTGCTGCTCTTTCAACGTTCACATCACAATCCAGCCATAATGACTTCTTACGAAGCTTCTCGCCGCAATAGCGGACAGCATTCTGAAAACTCCAGTACGCACCCAGAAGTCACCAATCTTATAGAATCCAAATCCCAGTCACAGGCAAAAACAAAAAAGGCGAAACTCCGCCCTCTACGTCATTGGACCTGGGAGATCGTATCACTCCTTTTTGCTCTTGCGTTGCTGATTGCCATAATTGGCATCCCTGCGCATTACAACGATAAGGTTTTGAGACCATGGCCATACGATATCAGTCTCAACACAATAATCGCTATTTTCAGCACTTTTATGCGGGCGTCTATGATGCTTGTTGTAGCTGAGCTTGTCGGACAAGCAGGATGGGAGAGTCTACGAAAGCCTAGTCTTGTTTCCGACCTTCATCACTATAACAATGCAAGCCGAGGTATTCTTGGAGCATTCAAATTATTCTGGACTGTCCCTCCACGGCTTGCGAGCATCATTGCCGCTATTGTTATTATATTATCACCAGCGATTGCACCATTCTCTCAACAAGCTGTCAAGTCTGTCCATTGTTCAAGAGAAGTCTCAGGATTTACTTCCCTTCCAATCTCTCACCGCGCTCCTGTCACAGGAGCAGCATTTCGAACCGCTGCCACTACCCTCGAGGTTGCGAGCGACATGAAAGCAACTATGCTCAATGGTCTCGTCAACCCTAAAGGAAAAGACAGGGATGTTCAGGCCACATGCGCTAGTGGCAACTGCACCTTTACAGAGAACTCCAAAGGGGTTACTCATGCGTCAGTGGCCATGTGCAGTTCATGTATTGACACAACGGAGTTCATAAAGTTGGACATGATATCAAGAAAGCCTCCTGAAAGAGTGAACTTCACTCTGCCAAACGACCAATGGTTCCAGCCTGAAGGAGGTGGTCCCGTGATTAGTGCCTATACTGGAGATGCAGACTGGGCCCTCGGTGGTGCTGACTCTCGGTTTGCAGAGTTGACCAGAACAGCTTTCACGAACTTGACAGTTTTGACTACTTCGCAAGACGCCTGTAAGAATATCACGTTCATTTCCGCAGAATGTCCCAAAGACAGGTTCACTGAGGAATTACCCGAGTTATACAAGCGCTATAACGCAATAGCGATAACATGTGCATTTTATCCTTGTTTGAAAATGTACCACGCCCAAATTAGGGAAGGCAGACTTATGGAAAGTGTTGTTGACGAAGAGCCCTTCGGCGCAGTTGAAATAGACTACCTCGGTGAAGAATCCGTCCGATCCGGCGAGGGCTCTCGTCGTTTCAGAAATACCAATTCGAGAACTACTATTCAGACACCTTGCCTAGTCGACGATGAAGAATATACCTTTGAGAATTTCTCTCAGGGTAACGAGCCAGCAAAGGGTTATTCACCAGTTGCGATCGACGGAACGAACTACACAGTCCCAGATACATGCATATACCAGATTGGCGATCAATACTCGTGGGCCCTGCGCGATCACATGGAGCACACAATCTTTAACGGCTACTGCACGCCGAGCTATAGTTCTGGCGTAGAAGAAGACTGCGGGAGAATGTGGTGGCTATCCGCCCTGTACAATACCTCTTACGACGCTTTGAACACAGCATTTAAGGATTTTGCTACCGCCGTAACCAACAATATCCGTATGCAGGCCATAAATTTCAACGGGGATAAGGACGAAATTACTGGGGTCGTCAACGAAATGGCCATATGTACTGTTTTTGACTGGCGTTGGGTTTTGCTACCTGCCGGGTTGATGGCTGTTACTTTGGTTCTGTTGATATATGCTGTTGTTCAGAGCTACACTCACAAGGAGATGCCGGTTTGGAAGACCTCAATTCTTCCACTATTATTTTATGGTCCTAATGTTACGAATGATGTGACGAGGGAAACGGTTCTGGATGGATTACAGAGAGAGGCTGGGAAGATAAAGGTGGAATTTCAAAATGAGGGTGGAATTAGATTGAGGAGTTTGGATACTAGACCGACGGAGAGTTAGGTATACCAGGTTTATGATAGCCTTTGTGTCTTGTTCAGCTGACATAATTATTTTGAAACACGATGGCTTTTGTTAACTGATACGTTCTTGAACAAGACTTTGTACCTATGTAACCTTTCAAATCCCGAACGCAGACAGTTCAATCTCAAGAATTTGGACCCACATGTGTAGCACTTGCTAGATTTGTGTTACAAGCTCGCCACCTAGAACACAAACTAAACACATCACAAACGTATGTGTCACAATTTCGCAAAAGGTACAATCTGCCAAGCTCACATCAAAGGTCAGTACCACTCCGTTCGAAGACTTGCACATTCTTTGACCCAGTCATAAGGTTGAAGCCCATCCTCAAAGCCAGTAGACTGGAGAATCAACTTCATATGACGGAGGGACAGTCAAGTCGGTTTCCCGGTATCCTTTCCATCATTATTGTCAGACAATTATTCCTCTCAAAGTATGACATTCACTACAAATTCAGAGCTCCTTTCGCATACTTGATCCTGCATGGGTATCCCTCGAGTGGCTGTTGAGTAATGGACGCATGTCTTTTGTGGACTTGACCCTACATGGATATCTCAAGTTGTAGCAGGATCTCGCGAGTGGCCGCCTGGTACATCTCCGTCAGCGCGATCTCGCAATTTGAAAAAGTACTACTGACCTCGATATTTCACTGAATTCCTGCCTTGGCAATCGAGCCGATGGTTTCGGTGGTATGCTTGTTGCCTCCGAGGAGCTGCAAATGCCGATGCAGACGAGAAAGGTCGGCAGTCTGCGTCTCCAGAGTATCAAGTCGTTGCTGCAGCGGCACAATCTGGCCCTCCTTGAGATCCTCCTAATTTACAAGGCGCTTGAAAGTCTTGTAGTCGAAGCCCGAGTTCGTCTTTTGCTGAGCAATTCGCATGTCGCGAAGAATGCAGCAGAAGCATCTCGCGAGTTGCCGCTGACCAATGGACATTTGTCATCTATAGTCAGCCCAGGAAGTCAGATGAGATGCAACACTCACGACGGAGATTTTAGGCTCTCTAGACCTGCGAGATGGTCACGGATCAAAGGAGATCAACGTGTGGTAGCGATTGTGGCCTTGACCATCTGGTGAGGTTGCCTTTCGGGTTGTGTGTAGGACTAACCACAAGGAGTTGGGAATTTGACAAGAGCTTGTGAGGTAAGCGCAGGTGCCTTCCGGGTCTGATTCAATTATGGGGCATTGTAAATTGTGCGAATCCATGACAATGGTCTTTGCTGGAAGATGCATGTCGAAAAGGACAAGAGAAAGATCCAGACCTAGGCAGGTGGGTCGAAGAAAAAGCGAGGCTTGGCTAAGGGTATCATAAAAGTTGGGATAGTCTAACCTAAGCATAGTTCCTAAGCAAGTCTAAGTTATTTTGTTGATGAGCTTCAGTATCCGAGTTGTTCTTCGGACCGCCTGGCAGCTTACTCATCTCCACTACTTTCTCATACAACGAGTAGGCATGAAAATGCTAAACTCATTGAGAAAAGGTATGGCACTTTCTTCCAGTAAGCTACACAAACATCCCAGCACAGGGATATAAATGCAGGAGGGAATCAAAATAAAAAGTTTCTCTTCTTTCTATGATTATTGCTTGTTGCCCTCTGATTTTGTGGTTTATATACTAATCGAGTGTCAGATATTCATTCTAACTATCTCTGGTATACATAGCTACACTGCTCTATATACATCTTCTGGCAACTAGTTCCTATCCTCCTTAATACGAGGAGTTGATGCAGCGTTCAACTGTCCTTTCCACCCGATATCATCCCCAAGATCGAACGACCTGACTTCTCCCCCAATGTCAGTATGGCAAACCTCCGTATCCAGTTGCCAATACGTTGCTGAGAAGGATCATGTGATATTTGCAGTATATCCGGCGGACAGTGGCCCTCCAAATACATCTTTCTCTGTCGTGATTCATTGGGGCTTTCAGGCTGTATTGTTATAAAGCTTTGCAGCACTGCCGCATCACTCGCCGTCATATGTCTGAGAACATCCCGAAGTAATATGTTGGGCAGATAATAGCCTCTTCCTTGATCACTGAGGCCTTTCTGAGCTATGAGGAGTGTCGCTCGAATTTCCTTGGGGTCTGTATCACCAACGTCAAGAGCGGATGATTTCCAAGACGCTCGAGGCTCAACAGCTAGGTGATCGAGTTTTCTCAAAGTCAAGAATGCCAGCATCGATAGGAAACGCGTCAGCATCATATTTCCATATTCAAAACTATGTCGAAGATAGTGAATGCGCAGAATGGTCTCAAAGTATCCTCTGTATTTAGAGAGAGACTGAAACAGTTGATCTTCATCGAAATGGACAAACGAAGATCTAGTCTTTCCTTCTGGCACGAGGATTTCGTAAAGTTGCACGAGAACATAGCAGTAGTGTAAACTATCGTCGACGTCAGTACTAGTTCACTTTGTTAGAAAATGGAGGCTGCTATACTGAATTTTGAGGTGCGAAGGGAAAACAATCTTCGACGGAGCCAGAGTTTCTGGCAAACTCTGGTACCAGCTTTCCATTTTCTGCACTACCGTCATAATTCTCGCTGCTCCATTCTGCGCAAGATCTTCTTCGCTGGAGTCTCCGTGGTAATCTAGCATACCTTCGTTCAGAGCGACGGCAAAATTCATCTTAGTCTGGAAAGTCAGCCCGACTTGGATTGGTATGAGGACTGAGCTCGACGGGTACTTGAGCCAGATTTCGCCAAACCAATCGGGATCGCGTTTGGGGTCTGGGAGCTTGTTCCTGGGTGGAGTTTGCAGGACCGGGACTGTCATGAGCTGATAGCTCAAAGTACTGAAATCGTTAGCTTTGAACACTCTAGATGGGGTTCTACATACCACTGCCAGTGGAACAACGACCACGCTGTCAAGTCAAATGAATTTCGTAACTTTTTGTTCATGATATACGTCGTTGGTTCAAAAAGTTCCAGCTCCTGCGCCATCTTGATGGCTTGGACCATGTAAGCTGAGGATATTGGATCCATGTCGAACATATTTACAATTGAATTGATCACAAGAGCAGCTTGTAAGGTTGTTAAACTTCTGCGATTAGTGATTTCTAGTATCCAAAGTCTTCGAGCCTCTTCCAAAAACTTGTAGCCCAGACTATGCGGATTCCAAAACTCTGCCGGCTCGGAGAAATAATTTCTACATTGCTTGAAATGTCAGCAGAAGCAACACAAACCCTCAACGATAACTTACACAACCAACTGCAAGAACAGCGTTGACCAGAAGTGATGAACAGAAAACGTCAGAGCCACTGATCAAATCATCCAAGAAGTAGTCCTTCTGGAAAAATGTGAACCAATCGTATTCTTGTAAGAAGTAGGCTCTCATTAGCTCCCTCATCGTGCTATCACTAGCGCCGACTGACGTCCATCTTGAAGGTACAATCTCGTCCAGCCGCGGATCAACAATGGTAGCTGCATGATGTGGTCGAAGATACTGTGCTCGATATCCAAGATCGGACTCTAGTGCTGGGTCTGCGATAGTCGTGGCATCGTCTCTGTCACTCCACTCGTGAATCAGAGATTTCATGAAAGGATTTGTCGCGGTCTGAAGGTATTCCGGCATAAGGGGAGAGTAGGGAAACTGATATCGAGATCTAGTTTCGGGCTCTAGCTGCACTTGGAGGAGAAGGTCGGCGCTTGTGAGCTGCCGCGATAACGTCTCGGCATCGATGCCACTTTGAATGCGGTTAACAATTTCGAGCGCTTCAGCGAGGGGTCGGGTTTGTATGGCCCTGTAGACGATGGCTGCGGGGTGTGATTCCAATAGTGTCTCGTATTTGTCCCGATAGTTGGTTTCTACCGTCTGTCGGTAGACGCATTCGGTTTTCCGCGCCTGACATTGAGAGCATGTTGGTCTATTGCCGTTGCACTATAAACTATTAGATAATGCACATTACAATACCAGTAGCAGACCTGCCTTGATCTTCTTCTGTCGGCACGGCTCACAAGCTAAGGAGATGGGTGCGCGCTTTCGTGTCAAAGGAGCCGTACGGTATGCTCTAGCGGTATCTGCAGGCGCTGGTCGCGAACCTGGTACCAAAGGTCGAAGATTGTTGGATTGACTGGAATCATGTGCTGATGAACTCGATGCTTCAGAGACGCTTGGTATTCTATGCGGTATCATGATTGGTATTCGTTCCAGCTGATGTACAATGTTGATGGTCGCAGGTTGGTGGGAATAGACAGAACTCGAATCTGAAAAATTGGCATGACATGATGAGAGGACAGGTATGTACAATTGACGCACGGGTCGCGTATCTACTTTGCCCAACAGGATTGAGGTTGCTATTCATACGTGCAAGTATGGCGTCATCGTGGTTGAAACATGATGCGCTTGACCTATCGTCCAAGCCATTTCGACTGTATTATCCGTGGCACTTTCCCTGATTGGTTGATTTGAATTGTTCTGTGTTATGTCCGGCTTAACAGTGTTCTTCTTATATCTATTCCTCCAGTCGACCATACCCAGCTATATCTAAACTTGGTTTCGATTGTTACTATTAGCGCCAACGTGCAGTCAACCCCGATCGAGATGACGTCGAAACAGGCACCTTCAATTCTCACCATATACAAATATTGCCATCAGGATTATGCAGGAATGCAGCGTGCCGGACTTTGTCAGCTTCTGCCTGGCTTACTTCAGTGTCGCTGCAAAAAGCTAACCTTCAGCTAAGTTATTCGTTTCCGTCGTTTTCCCGCGCAACCTCGCGATTTGTAACCTAAAAAAGGATACCAAGAACATCTATGCTGGCAGTAAGCAGATCGGAGCCTATGACGATATCTAATCTTGTCAGATCAGCAGATCGCACCAAAGTCCAAACGTTTGCCTCCGCCAGGATCAGCTACCAACCCCGAAATGGACAATTAGTCAGTAATAGGACTCCGGAACCCAGTCCAAGCTTGTCCATCAGCCTCAGATCGAGTTTCAAGGGTCCTCGACGGATGACAATACCGACTGGGCGTTACACGGCGCCACTTGATCTACGCCAGGGCATGACACTATTCCCAACATGGTGGAACTCAGCGCTGTCTGATTATGGTGGGGAAGCAAAACGCCTCTCGAGAACAGGCATATAAAATCATGAGGAAGAGATATTTCGACAAGAAAAAGAATCAACTTTCAATGCGGCGGCCTTGCGCGAAAATCAAACTTGTTTCCTTCGGCGGTGATGCCGGGCGTTCCTAAGAGCAGAGGCTGCAACAACTGCCTTAGGCAGAAGAAAAAGGTACAAAGACCCTTGTTCGTCTCTATCACTAACTGACATGAGCAGTGCGATCAACAAAAACCAGCTTGTTCGAGATGCACGCGACTTGAAATCCCATGCGTCGGATCTGGCGAACGAAAGTATGTGTTCAAGCCGGTATCGTTCACAAAGTTGAAACACGCGAGCCTTCGGAAGTTGAGAAAGAACAAGGACAGTCATGGGAAAGATTCAAAGGATGCAAGAAACGAACAACTCGATATTGACACATGTAACTACTCGAAAGATTGACTCCACGGTAGATTGTCCTTATTATGATAACCATATCTGGTGTCTCGCGAGGCTGATTAAATCAAAATTATACTTCCAAACATTTCATGGTTCTGCTGTTCCACATCATATATCCATTATCCATAAATATTCATGTCAAATCTAGAGAAGAATGAAGACACCCATAGCAACTCCGACGGCAGCGATCAAAGAGCCCTTGACAGCCTGAGCAGCGTTGGGAATAACGCTGGGAGTGGCTGCGGGCTCCTGGGTCGCCTCGGTCTCAGTGGTGGTTTGGGTCTGAGTAGGAAGGACAGGAGCTACAGTGGTGTTCTCGGTGATGGTCGCCTCCACAATTCCAGTAGACTCTTCAGCAGAAGCATGGCTCTGGATCGAGGTATGTGTCTCGACCTCGACAGCTGTGCTGGTAGGTTCAGCATCGGGGGTGGGGATCTCGGTAGAGGTGGGTACAGCAGAGGCTGTAGCAAGAGTAGTCGAGGGCTTCCAGCATGACAAGTAAGAAGTACCACGTGTCTCGGTGCCGGAGTAGTTTGCGCATCCTGGAACTCCGGTCTTAACGGGAGCTCGGCCGCCGCCGCAGTCGAGAGGATCGCAGATCATGCCATCATCGGGGTCAAACCAGTGGACGATGTTGTCGTCGCAGGTAGTGTAGCTGTGTGTGGAGCAACCGAATCCAAGGGCTTGCTCGGCGAGCATAAGCACAGGGAGGGCAGAAAGGAAAGTAGCCTTGACCATTTTGAAGGTTGTAACGAATGTGATGTCTAAGCGAGTGACTGAGGTTGATGATTAGTAGAGTTCAACATAACGGAGGACGAACGGTTTATAACGTAGAACCGCGCCGCAAGGCGGAGCAGGATGAATGTCATCTTTCAGATTAACCGGATGACTCGAACGGTAAGCCGTAACGTAGGATCCGGACATTTGATCGTTTCATCTTGTGAGCGGCTGACATTTGGTCCTTCAGCCTTAGAAGATCCATGTTTGTTAAATTGCGGTTGACGATAGCGGGTTAGTGTGTGATTTCGGTGTTGTGATTGGTCGCCAAGACACAACACCATCCTACTGTGTCGTGATTTCCTACCCCTGGTTATAGCGCCTTGGGAGTGAGACAGGGATGGCACAGAGCGAGAGACGATCAGAGGGCAAGTTCCATGTGGTATGTCATTCGGAGGATTTTGGCAGAATGTCTGGTTCAAATTTGGAGTCGGCGATAAATTCACTGTGAGCTAGGAAGATAAATTTCCGATAGTTATATCCATTTGGAGCGACCTTCATCCTTGAGTTGGATCTGATCCAGCATTCCCTGTCAATTCCGTGTGTCGAATGAGCAGGTTAGTGAAATCGATGCTGGTCGTGATAATCAACATGAGAAACGACACGATCAGTCAATCTTCACCAAACATCACGACGGTTTATCCAGATCGCAGTTGCATCAACTCACATTGCGATAACATGTATCGCAATTACTACAGGCAGATATCTTTCAAAAAAAAGGCTCATCGTCTCCCAATCTGGTGACACGGTTGGAACTACAAAATATCTCACATTACCCTAGACCTTATGTCAGCGATGAGTGAATACATCTAACTACAACGCCATTTTTCGCAGAGAGAAAATATAGCGACCAACATCCCTGGGTTCTAAAAGGCTCATACCATTCGACATGTGAAGCTTTCACCGATACTCGAGCATTTGAGCCCATTGATTCAGATACAAAGACCTGGTGTCATCATAACGGCCAGCTCCGATACCGCACGGATCATCCATATTCCGGCGGGGTGGCTGCATTTGCGACTCATTGTTGGCTCATTCCCCAACGATCCTACGAGGGGCACCAAGATTTTTATTTTCCCAAGCATCAACAAGCAGACACAATGGCTAACGATTCGACACATACGCAATCACAAGTCTACCTCTCTACAAGAGGTGGTGACTATGGTGTACGAAAAGATCATGCTCTACCACCGAGAACCATGCTAACATTCACAAGCTCGACTTCGAGACCGTTGTCCTAAAGGGTCTGGCTGCCGATGGCGGTCTTTTCCTCCCCCACGAGATTCCCGCTGCCACAGAATGGGTACGTACGGATGAGCCGAATTCCTACTCCGACGTTCTGCTGTCAGACGGAAACGCGCAATCGATCAGCGACTGACGATCCATAGCAAAGCTGGAAAGATCTCTCCTACCAGGAGCTTGCCTTCCAGATCTTTAGCCTCTACATCTCCCGAAGCGAAATCCCCGCCGAAGACCTACAAGGCATCATCAACCGAAGTTACTCGACATTCCGCGCCGAAGAAGTTACCCCTCTCGTCCAATTGAAGGACAACCTACATCTTCTCGAGCTCTTCCACGGTCCTAGTTACTCCTTCAAGGATTGCGCTCTACAATTCCTCGGTAACCTTTTTGAGTACCTTCTTGCGCGAAAGAACGAGGGCAAGGAGGGCAAGGACCGACACCATTTGACTGTCGTTGGTGCGACAAGTGGTGATGTGAGTCATTCGTGGCCTGATGCGGTATTGTCCTAACTGTTTTAGACCGGATCCGCTGCTATCCACGGTCTTCGAGGAAAGAAGGATGTCTCTGTTACCATCCTGCACCCCAAGGGTCGCGTCAGCCCTATCCAGGAGCTCCAAATGACCACCTGCACTGACGCCAACGTCCACAACCTTGCCGTTACCGGTACCTTTGATGATTGCCAGGTTTGTAAAGCGACTCTGTCAAATTACCGCGCTGACCCAAGTAGGACATCGTCAAGGCTCTCTTCGGTGACCCCGACACCAACGAGCACCTCAAGCTCGGCGCCGTCAACTCCATCAACTTCTCCCGAATCCTCGCCCAGATCGTCTACTACTTCTACTCTTACTTCTCCCTCGCCCGAAAGGACTCCAACTTCAAGGTCGGCGACAAGGTCCGCTTTGTCGTACCCACAGGAAACTTTGGCGACATCCTCGCTGGATACTTCGCCACCCGCATGGGTCTCCCCGTCGATAAGCTCGTCATCGCGACTAATGAGAACGATATCCTCGACCGATTCTGGAAGACCGGAAAGTACGAGAAGCAGCCCGCTAAGGGCCCTGAGGCCGAGGGTGGTCTTGAGGTTGATGGCGTCAAGGCTCATGAGGATGGTGTTAAGGAGACGCTCAGCCCTGCTATGGACATTCTAGTGTCCAGCAACTTTGAGCGTCTGCTGTGGTTCCTCGCTTACGAGTTTGCCGAGTCTGTCGGCATGGATGTTGAGTTCAACCGAAAGCAAGCTGGCCAAGAAGTCGCCACATGGCTCAAGGACCTCAAGAACAAGGGTGGTTTCGGTCCCGTCTACGTCGATGTTCTTAACAGCGCCCGCAAGACCTTCGAGAGCGAGCGTGTCAGCGATCCCCAGACTCTCGAGACTATCAAGGACATCTACGAGCAGATCAACTACGTTCTTGACCCCCACTCCGCCATCGGTGTTAACGCTTCCCTCCGATCCATTCAGCGCGCTGAGGCCATCCCCCACATCTCTCTCTCCACCGCCCATCCCGCCAAGTTCGCCGGCGCCGTCGAGCTGGCTCTCAAGGATGAGAAGGACTTTAACTTCAATGAAAAGGTCCTCCCCGAGGAGTTTGCCGGACTTGAGAAATTGCCTAAGCGTGTTTCTGACGTTTCAAATGATTGGAAGGCTGTGAGGGAGCAGGTCAAGCAGCAGGTTGAGAAGGAGCTTAATGGAGAGCGTTAAAATAGATGTGTTGATAGAATTGAGTTTCAAATGCAAAAGTGTTGTATTATTAAGAAAGTTATATGTGCAAAGATATCCTAGTGTCGAATGCCTCTTTCCAACCTCCTGCTCCCCTCCCTTGGAAGAGCTTGCTCAGTCCCAGGTTCCTCTAAAACTTCCTAATCGCCTTGCAGCCTGTGAGTCTCTCATAATCATCGGACGCCCCATTGTAAGCACTCATAAGGTAACTAGAGATTACAAGTTAGTAAAGAAGAAGTAACATTGGAATCAGGTATACATACTCATGACCAGCAGGGCCTCGAGCCACGCTCACATCAACATAGTACTTTCCATCACTGCCCCAGTAGCATTGTCGGTTGTACATGAACTGAGCATGATGAACTGCCTCGCACCAAAAATCAAGATGGCGGTCTTCGCGAGGTTCGGTGATGAGCCAATGGCGGTATCTATCCATACCGTCCTCAACAAAGACCTTTTCATACTTGATTGTCAATGAACAATCTCTGCGCTTCTCAAGAGCAGCATCTGAGGCTTGGTTAATATGTGTACATCTTCGAGGCTGGGCAACTTACCAGGAGTAGGAGAAGCAATGACTCCAGTGATGGCGAGAGCAGCCTGGGTGACGAGAGTGAACTTCATATTGATTGAGGTGATGTGATATTGTTGGATGCTTGATGAATTGGAATGAGGATAGAAGAAGCGTATCGTAAGGTATTTGACCTTGTCTTTATAGTTAGAGATATCTCTTGGTAACAATAGACATCTTATAACCTGCCCCAACGTATCCAGAATTGATAGTTGTGCCTAGACGCTAGGTCACTATCAATCCATCGGTCCGTCTAGTAAAGCGAGAATCCTTCAGTAAAGGGCCGAGCACGATCGCATGATACCTTCCTTCTTTGGGCCCGTTAAGACGTTGCATTGATTTCGATAGACAGTTGCAGCACCATATAGAGTAGTGACTGGGGGATAGAAAGGGTCCTTTGGCAGGTGGGTCATTTCCGAGCAAAACCCCAGTCTAGCGTTGATCTACCGTTTATTCCCAAATCAATAACGGCAGAACCACAATTTGTTTCGGAACGGTTTAGTGAGGCTGAACAAGCGACACTTATTCTCCGTATATCCTTTCAGAATGGGAATTCCGAGATGCGGTTCAAGGATCGAAAAAGGCCCGATAGGTACACCGCAGAAAACACTCGGCTCTTAGTCGAGCTGTATCCTCATCCCGGCTATGATCCTTCGGACCCAGGAATGGAGACTATCTATATGGTGAAAACCTGATAAGCAGTTGAAAGTTAAGCCTATCTTATGCAGTTGGGAGTTGTTATAAATTGGAAGCACTTTCTCTAAGAATGCTAAGTCTACCTAACTTACAAATATATTCACTTCTGTACCAACCATCATCTTACCAACTACAACAGAATGAAGTTCTCACTTATTACTCTTGCCGCAGCCGTCCCGGCTCTTGCTGCCGCTGTTCCTGCTTCTGCCGATGCCGCTGAAGGTATCTTCCCCTTCGCATACAAGTCAGAAGCATTTCAATACTGACTCGTTCTTAGTTGACAAGCGCGCAAACTGCAAGCTGACCCTCCAGTGGCTCACCAACTGGAGCGAGGATGCCTTGAGAAGATACCGAGTCTGGCTTATCACTGAGCCTCGAAACGATGACCACATTCACAAATACTGCGATCTCTTCAAGGCTGATGCCATGGGCGCTCGCAACGTGCAGTGCTTCTGGACTGATGACGGAAAGTATGTCATTGACGATAGTGAGGGTGAAGGCTCTCCCGGTCATGAGTAAGTATAAATCTATCCACATTGACGTTATTGTATCTGACTTGATAATTTACAGTCAATACCTGAAGTACTTTAACAACGCAGCCAAGTACTTTGAGTGGGCTACTGGTTGTGACACTGTTCGTAACCTTTAGATGTCATATGCGTTGGTTGTCACTTTGCCCTGATAGCTATGCAGTTGGGGATCTGAGAAACCTTGCTCTCATTTGGAGAATTGGGCATAATGTCCTTTGAAATTCGTTATATATAACATTCTATTCCGTCAATAATCTTTTTGTCAACACTTATGCTGAGAAATTGCTCTATGTGCAAAGATATACTAGTTTCTTCAAGAGCCTTCTTTCATCCTTCGTCTCCTCCTATGTGCTTATGTTATGGATGTTCAAGACTTGAAGTTTACTAAACTCAGCAAAGTCCGGACAAGCCTCTACAGTCCTAGGTTCTCCTAGAACTGCTTAATCACCTTGCGTGGGTGAGTCTCTCATGGCACTGGGAGTCCGCCCAGAGCCAGGAGAAACAAAGTTAGAGTCTAGCTCTGTGGACTCAATGAGACGACCAGGCTCTAGCTGTCGCGTCATCACTTCACGTTCAAGAAGATTCATTCTGCTCTCGAATCTGGATTCAACTCTGGTCAGATTGCGTCGGCCTTCCTCGATTTCATCACCTTGCCTTCTGACTTGACGCCCCAGATATACCAAGACTGGGCCGCTCTGGGTGGCAGTTGGATCGAAACCGTTTCGCAGGTCCCTGGAGCTTTCGTCCAGAGACTCGATCAACCTGGTCTGGTCATTGACCGTCCTTTCAAGACAGTCGACTTCACGTTGGAGCCTCTGAGATTTCTCTTCAGATTTCTGAAATCCCTCTTGTGCCTTGTTCAATGCGTTCCTCAGCTCTCTGTTCTCTCTTTCTAGGCGTACAATGATTCCATAGTCGCCACGGGGAGAGAGTTCACTGAGAACAGGGACGCGTGGGGGGTGTGGAGGGCCTGTAGGCATAGCTAACTCTTGAGGTGTTGGGGAGATTTCCCGGTTGTAAACCTCAGGTTCGCTAAGCGTGCCGACATCCATATCACCAAGTCCCTCGAGTTGGGTTCCAGCATCAATCATGCCTCCACCCTCATCAGGTTCATCGACAAAGGGAATATCGCCATTGTCCATGGCTGGACCTTCAACTTCATAGCCTAGAGACTCAGAAGCATCATCCTCTTGTGAGGACTCGCTTTCATCCTGAAAGAAATCAGGTAGTGAGAGATTGTCATCGTTCATGGTTAGAAGATCGGCATAGTGAATGGCTGTATCCCCATTGTCCTCTTCGAAGAAGGACGATGAGCTTGCAGAGTCAGCATCCATCTCTTGCTCATTCTGATCATGGGTAGGAGAATCAGGAGGGTCGTCATCATTTCCACTATCGTCAGTCTGAGATTGTAGTTGGAGTTTCCTTACTGAAACAATCTCACGGAAGCTCTCCTTTGCAAAGGCCTCGTAGAGATCGGGGAGTTGACTCATGGTAGGTAGTTCTCGGCCGGATTTGAGTTTGTTCCATGCCTTGGATCCATCTTCCACCGAGTATGTATACTGCGTAGCAACAATTCCATTCATTGAGTCAATGGCTTTGACAACGATTTCAAGATCCCATAGTGTGAGGGGTAGAATTGGGATCTCCATGAAGCTCGTGAACTCTTCCAACACCGATGGACGCCCTGAAGTATGCTTGGCGGCTGTCTCACCGAGGTGGAAGAGAAAATCGGAATATGGGGAGCATTCGTAACCATCCCCGCGGGCCTTTTCTCTTGCATTGCGATGTATCTCGTGTAGAGCATGTGGTTCAGGGTCGTTTTTGTGCTTTAGCATCTCTCGGTTTGTCAACTTGAGAGCTTCACACCCCTCTGCATTACTGGCTACCTTTTCCATTGATGCATAATCATTTGTGCGGCAAACGATAACATACTGCAATGCGCAAGTAAGGCGCCGCCAGGATCCACGCCAAAAGGGATAAACCATCAGCCTCGACAGAGTCTCACAGAACGTTTGTGAAGGAATCTCGTGAGAACTGCGCTGGCTCTTCGAGGCTGGCTGGTACTGCATAAAGACTCTGAGATAAGTCAGGCCCAACGGAGATCTCTGAAAGATACGGAAGGATATCTTCCAAAGTTTCAGAAGAGCGGCATGAAGAGGGTTGGAGAAACTCCTTGTGCT
Organism: Fusarium hainanense; assembly: GCA_013618405.1. Classification (NCBI taxonomy): domain Eukaryota; kingdom Fungi; phylum Ascomycota; class Sordariomycetes; order Hypocreales; family Nectriaceae; genus Fusarium; species Fusarium hainanense. The sequence goes on from JABFEW010000150.1 coordinate 127,046, forward strand.
CCTCTTCAAGTCCGACTCATCCCACATTGTGGTGACGAGTTCCTCGTCGACATCTGTCCAGCCATCAGGAACGGCCTTTTGGAAATCGACGACGATTTCGTCCGTACTTCGAGCGCCCTGTACAGGATGCCTCTCGAGCAAGGAAGCCACTGCGTCGAGAGCCTCTCGACAAGGGTCGTTGTTGCTCATACGAGCACGCTTACGAGACCGTCCCGGTTGAGGAGCGCCTGTCGCGTTTCGCTTGCCTCGTCCACTCATTTTGTATATCGTGATGTTTGTACTATTCAGAATTAGCTTTTGAAGCAAAAGTACGTTTGCGCAAAACTTACAAGACGTTGTGGTTGCAGGCGTTGGTTGTGAAGAGTTGTTGTGGAATGCAGGTTTGCGCAGCGGAAGGTGTGGAAAATTCACTCACTCAAGGTACGGAATCGGCTTTGAGCTACCACCAACACTGCCGGCCTCAACAGGTGCAGCAAAGCAGAACCATGTGACAATCTACCTTATCTGAACATATCTTTTAATTCTGGTTGACTCGGCCAACCTCAACTGTTCAGTCTGTTCAGTCTGTCGAGTTTGGATATTGTATCGCAATATAGGAAATGTTGTACCAACTGTTTGTCTATTCTAATTGTCCCCTGGTTTGTTATCGTAGATGCGAATTTCCCCTTCTGAACTAATGAACTCTTGAACCTATACTATCGAACGTTGCCCAGTTATAGAAGGAGCCTAGACTAATTGAATGATGCTCAGTGTTCGGCTTTGGAACCGCACTCTGGCCGGCAGAGTTTGGGGTCTGTTTGCCTTGACGGCGGACACATTCACCTTGGTCTACTTAGGGACCTTTTCGAAGCGATGAGCTCAAGCCGCCTTCATAGAGAGCTCCTCAATCCACCTGCCGCGGGTCTCTCGCTACCTTTTGTAGGTGCGAGATCTATCTTGCCCCAGTCGACTACTTTGCTGTTAGTACATGGCCTCTAAGTATGGAATGAGTGATTTGCGAACTGAGAGCTAGATGTGTCACAAGTAGACCCCAAGTAGATCGTTCTCATCGAGTATGTCTAAGATCTTGTCCTGCTTTAACCCTGAGACTCTTTGGTACTTGGGTGTCTGGTTGGAAATATTCCGAAGTCCACAAGAACGGAAAACCTCCTCCATATAGAGGCAGCAATGGGGCTGCTGTAGGGATCTGCGCATGAAGGGCCAGGAAGAACAATTTTGCTAGTCATTCTTGTTAAAGCCCTTATGCAATGATGGTGGCAGTGGTGTTAATATCGTTTTGGGGACTGTTTGGATAAAGGATATCGGTTACGTCTTTGCTAGTTATGGTTCACGGCACAGCGACCACTTGCATTGCACCAACAGCTTGAATGGTTTGAATGAGTCAAGTGTTTTGACATCGCACGTAGACTTACACCTCCAAGAAATGATGGTAATGAGCGGAGTAGAGATGGTTTAGAAGGACACCGATGCCATTTATAGTACGAAGAGAACTTGATGTTGGATCCTAACGCGAGTTTAAGCTCCTGTCAAGGTCAAATGGCCAAACCCTGTCTGGGTCTCAGGATTGGGCACAAAGTAGATACTTGGAGTCTTCGTATCAACAATCAGACGGCTGAAGGGTATTTTTGCACATCACAGCTATCGTGGATGAATAGCACGCATAGTATTTGCATTGAGTTTGTGTACTAATTACAGCGTGCGTGTTTCTATCTAGACTCATACATTCATGCCTCCATCCCTCCCAGGAGCCCCAGGGGTAGGCTTCCTCCAACAACACTTCATCAAACTTTTGATGCCTTTCTTAGAACCTGTTGCCTTTCTTTCTTGAGGCATTTCTTGACGCCTTCCTGTAGGAAACTTTCGAAGACTTCCGCCTCGCCACTGTTCGCACGTTCTCGGTCGAAACCCCTGCCGATTCAAGGGTGAAATGTTCTAAGTAATCTGTCAGTAGAGGTTGAGAGAACAGCGCTGTGATTGTCATACCTGACATCGATCGGCCACCAGCCCCCATCCGACCTCAAGTCCGCATCCTCTTCGTCGTTGGCCCATCCCTCAGCAACAGGATCGACGTCGAGCAAGGGATCCCCCTTGACCCCTACTACGCGGTTGTGTTGAACAAACCAGTGGAGGAATTTAGCGAACATCTCTGGCTTGACGGATGTCTTGGTACCTTCCTCAGTGGTGGCTTCGATCGACTTCCCGGTTTCCTTGGCGGCCGCAGTCTCGATGTCGCCGAAGACCGGCATAAACAGCTTGTGGCGACTAGTTGCGACGTTCAACCGCTGAGGTTGTGCAACAAAGCAGGGCCCGGTAGATCTGTCCACAGCAAGACACAGGACGACTACATCGTTCTCACGGCCCTGGTATGTTTCGACGGTTGCTGTTTGGACCTTCGACAAGACAAGACTGCATTTGAGCTCACTTTGAATGAGGAGCATGTTGGCGCGATATGGAGTGATCACAACGATCTTCTCCGGTGGGAAGTTAACTGCGTCGACAAACTTCTCTAGCCATTCGATCATGCAGGCAGTCTCGCGGGTGTTGTATCGGGACTTCGATGCTGAGTCCTCGGGGCAGGGACAATTTTGACAATCGACAAAAATGGGAGACATGGTGTTCTCTGGAAAACCAAGATTGTGTTCGGCATTGATAAAGCTTCGGGTGGCGTTCGCGTACGGGAAGTTGCTGAGCTCGCATGAACGACTGTAGGATATTGGTGATATTGTGTTGCAGTTGGCTGCCGGTGCAGTGCAGTGCCAGTGCCAGCCGCGCAGGCCTTTCAATCGAGCGGGTAGCAACAACTAGCAAACGCGCACCAATATTTTTCTTGCACAAAGAGCTTTCTTTAAAAAAGCAACACCATTCACCACCACCACTCATCGTCACCATCAAAACCACAAGATATCGACAAGAATGAGTGGCAACATTGTCCTGCCCGACCCTTCAGAGGTCAACCCCTACGACACCGACCAACGCCGCCTCTATATGGAGAAAGCGTTCCGCTCCCAGGGACTATGGGATGACCTCAATCAGAGGCCCAAATTTCCAACAGTCCGAAAGCTGGCGGAGGAAGATGTGTGTGAGATGCTCGATGAGAAGGGGTACCATAATGCGAGTCACCCTTTTTTCGAGTGGTCCGTCGACGAGAGCGTTTGGCTCACGGTTTTTACCTGGGCCAAGATCAATCTCGAACAGGTTCCCTGGCCTTTCGGGGATCATCAGATCCCGTCCGCCAGACACCTGACGGCTGGCGTGTCTCCCACCTACAAGGATTGGCGAGAGAGCCGCGGCAAGTCGATTGCGGAGCGTCCGGGGAAGGAACATCGAGCTCATCGCTTCAGAGAGCCCCCCGAGAATAACAATGGGAATGTGTCCGCCGTCACGGCAAACACACCCCAAACTCCCGCTGGCCAGACAGCGAGTTCACGCTCGTATGTCAGCCAAAACGGACCTGCGTCGGTACAGGCTCAGCCTGGTCCGACTGCAGACGTGATCCCTCGAGGTCCTGCTCCCAAACAGGAGATGGACGACGATGATCACATGATGACTGGTGCTATCGATCCCAGCATCCCGTCCTGGCCCCTTCCCGCCACCCATGATAATGGGATGCAGCGGATGCAGGAGCCTACCGACGCGGATCGCGGGATTGATGGCGCTAGATCATCTGGACGGTGGCCCAAGTCCGAACATGGACAGGGCGCATCATGTGGCCATCTCGCGGCACCTATCCAACCTTTGCCGAGCCGCGAGACTCTCGCTATCGAGCGATTGCAAAGTGAGGTTCAGGAGCTGCGAGAGATGAACACCTGGATCGTCGAAGAACTCCGAGAGAGCAAGGCCAGAGAAGCCAGGAGTGCCGGAATCATTGAGCAGATGCGCATAGAGCTGAACGCTGTGTGCGATCAGCTCAATGAAGCAGTTAACAGACTCTGAGCTATCCCAACAGACTGTCAAATTCTGCAGACACCAGCGACAACAGGCACTATCATATGTCCTTTGTCCGGTCGCAGTTGCCTTGCGTTTTGCAGACTTAGCATGATTGATGATCGTTCGGAGTCTGTGACAACTGAGACATCTCGACACCAGCGCAAAGCTGCTTGGGAGATCTCATCTACATCTGCAGCAAGGCTTGTAAGCTTGATGGGGTCAACACCTACCGCGACACATTCGACAGCCAGGGTTAGGGTTAAGTCCGGCCACCATCAAGTAGACGAACAAGACAGCCACCCAAGCTGTGACTTGGGTGGATGTAACATGTATAAAGCTCAATATAGACATCGCGATAGAGAAGTTAACAATGACAACCGCAATACCCCAATGAATCAAGTCCCTCAAGTGAACGTGAAGTTATTTGCAAAATGCCGTACCATCATAAGTTAAGACCATACAGTAAGGTTTGACGTAGTAGACTGTAAAGAGTCACATTGCTGTCTAAAGCATATTCCTGGGACCTGGCGTCTATGTGCCAGGTACTCGGAATCACCGTATCATGTCGTCCAAGATTGGGGATTCGCCGACTTTGCTGGAGAGTACCATCTTGGGATCTTGTCTCTGAGGTCCCAGTGGGCGAGTGAATCATTCCATGACCCCGAATCGCATACACTCGCCCCAAGCGATGATCATGACAGGAAAAACTTCTTCATTTTTTAATCCCACAAGTAGACGATGTCATTTTTCTGCAAGTTTTTGATTCGAGGATCTAGACCATGGAAGGTGCGCGGTGGTGTCCATGACGCAGCAGTCGTAGCCAAAGCGACCTTCCGTCACAATCGGCTCTTCCATATTGCTTTCAAACGGTCGAGTCCCGTCGTGATCCTTGCCAAGTAAATTACGACCCTCGTTGAAGTGGATTCGCCATTCCAGAGGTAGAAGACGAAGAATCGTGAAGATTGACACAGTGAAGATGATGGTCTGTTCTCCCGGCTTGCACCTTCCCAACCGGTACCCTGCCGCGCTACCATAGCAGGAAAGTGCGCCCGGTGAGCAAACGGCACATTTGCAATCGGTCTTCAATTTTGTTCTCGTAGATGATCACCCATCCATCAATCACTCGCGGTGGATCCAGGTTGAATCTTGGACCGATTCGCTAGCTTCACAAGCCAGCGAATTGAAGCTCGTGGTAGTCACTAAAAACGGAAACTAGCACTGAGGCGTGGTGGGATCCAGGTACCCGGTCTCCCGGTAAAACGGGTCTCAATGACGACCCATCAAAGGAAACGAGTCAACACGCACGGATTGAACACATCCAAAGTTATGGGGGTCCAGGGTAACCGTCTGCGAGAACATGGCCTCGGGTTCATACAATGTGAAAGCAAGTCAACTTGTTCAAGATGACTTGTTCAGCTATCGCAAAAGCATGTTCAAGTTTCCTGCTGGTCAATGACATAAAGATGTCTTACTCTTCTGTGGTAAACCTTCAGCTTTTGTCCAAGCGTTTTGTCATTTTGAATATTGGTTGTTTGTGAACACCGAGCCATTCCAACCAAGCACTGCAATGAACGTCCAGACCAACTCAACCGGGCACTGCTAGGGACGCCCTGAGCCATGAACAGAGCACTATGGAACTTGGCACTGCCAGAAACATTCTGAGCAACACACGGAACACCTACAACCTAGCCAGTATAAAGTCCTGACTTTATCCTCCCTTCTTCCTCTGCTCACCAACACCTTCATCTTGCAACTCGCAACCACATCACCATTCACAACAAAACCATCACTCACACCACATCCCTATCAAGCAACATCGAAACAAAAAAGAGTACCGAGTAACATCAAGTCAACAAGATGTCTAACTCAACTACCAAGCAGGTCCCCGATGCCGTCGATCGCCAGGTCGAGAAGCTCACCATCGAAAACGAGCAGCTGAAGCTTCAGATCCGCAACCGATTCTCCTACCAGACTCACCACCATGTCCAGGAGATCCCTCACTTGATTCAGGACTGGAAGGAGCAGGCTAAGAACAAGTGGTTCGAGAACCGCGAGAAGAAGGGCAAGGACCGCTACTGTCCTCTCACACAGGAGGAGTCTGAAGACCTTGCTGATGCCATGATTCAGAACCGCGAAACCATCATCTCGAACTTGAAGATTGGCAATGAGGGCTTCAAGAAGCAGATCCAGGGACTCAAGCAGAAGTCCGCTGGACACTTGACTGGTTTGATCATCGAGCGCTTCGAGGCTTTTGTTGTTGCTCGCGAGAAGATGATCGTCGCCGTGAAGAAGGAGAAGGAGGAGCTCGTGGAGGCCAAGGTCCAGCGCGAGGAGTCCGAGTACTCAGACCACTGGAGCTTTAAGATGTAAGAGGTACACCAGATCGGTGTTGAGGTGGAAGGAAGATGTATGAAGGGCCAAGATCTTGAATAGTCGCAGAAGACTCGAGGTCAATTCCTCCAAGCCCCAGGGTAGGAGCTCTGTATCTAGCAAAGATGAGCAAAAGACCCGCAGTAGAGCAATGGTAGCTTACCTTAGTTGTAACAATAAAACCCATTGGAAGAAGTGACGCTCCCTTGCACCAAATACAAAAAGTTGTGAAGATCATCTAACACCGATAGCCTAAAGTTATAGTTCCCCGATCCCTTTAGTTGCCTTCCACCAGCTTCTCACTGCCTCTCTCGTCTTGTCATTAGAGCAATGGAACTTATACTTCGGGTCACCATCGCCTTCATCAGTCTCCGTAAAAATAACCATATAATCGATCTGGCTATAGGGATCAAGGGTGACCGCCTGCAAGAACATCAGCGTTACGTCCAAAGAGACCAGGGCAGGGCGACGTACCTGTATGCCAACCTTCTTCTTGCCTTTCTCTAGAAACCGTTCCAAACTTCGGTAATACCGTCGTAGATCATACAAGTAGCCCATGTGTTCCGGATCGAGCTCGTAGGTGACGAAGAAAGAGTCATCATATCCCAACGAAATCGTCAGAATTTTGAACCCTCTCTGTGTGAGGCTTTTTATAGTTTGTATAAGAACGGTCGAGACATTGCCGCAGAACCAGGTACCATCAAGCCATCGGGCATAATACTGTTGTCCGGGGCCAAGCGCGCAAATGTCGAGATTCTCCAGGCCAAGCTCTTTCAAATTGTCGTTAAAACCAGGGTAGGCTTGAGCAAAGCTTTTGGATAGGACTATCACCAGTTAGTCTAAACTTATTTCTTTGCTGGCAATTCGTACCCCATGCGCCATTCGCGTAACGGACCATCCGTGCTGACGCCTTGCCAGCGGCTGCAATCATACATCCAAACTCTATCGGCTTCTTAGGCTGGACATCATTGAGCTTTGCAATGTTGCTTATGGAACATGTCAGTCATATATCGATTGAGGAAGTGTCGAGAACTAACCTGGTCCACTTCTTAGGACTCTTGAGAATGTAGAATGAGTTGCTGAAAGATACCAAGAACGGAGGTTTAGCAAATGGGCTCTTTACCTTCCCATTCTGATAGCTCTGCCCATATGTGACGCGTTTACCTTTCTGGGGGTCTTCAACTCCTGTGCCCGCTCTTTTCTGCCTTGACTGTTCTTCGTTCTTCGCCTTCAGCTTCTCTCTCTCGAGCTTTGCCTTCACACTTCGAATGCTCTCTTCTTTCTCTCGCTTGAGCTTTTCAATTTCTCTTTTCATTTCTGCAACTCTCTCGTCTCTTTTCGCGATGAGATTCTCCATCGTTACTTTCAAGGCGTGTGTGTTATCTTCTGCTTGTTGTATCAGTACTGTGTACCTATCACGTTCCTGTTGAAGCGCCTCCTGTGTCTTCTTGTCTTGCTTCTCTCCGGCAGCTCTCATATCCTCCTCTAGAGCCTTTCTTTCCTTAGCCAGCTTGCGCAATTCTCTTCTCAAAGCAGTATTAAGGCTCTGACCAGCTGTCGTCTCGTCTAGGGTTAGTCCCTTGTCCACCAGTTGTTCTTGGATGTCTGTGAGGATCTCGGCCTTCTCGTTTGTGAGCGATAACACAATTTGCCTTGCTGAATCTGCTGTATTCTTGTATTGGTGACAAGAGCTACCTTGTTCTAGCATCCAGCCCCAGAATGCGGAAGTCTCTTTCAGTTCTGCCTCTCTTCTAACGGCATCTTCTGAGGGGGTGATATCCCACATTATAGTGCTGACTAAAATCACTTTCCGTAGTGCATCTTTGCCGCATAGCTGATTGAAAGTCATCAAGTTACGTTTTGCAGAACCTTGCATTCGAGTGTCGGATATTCGATGAAGGTAAATGATTCCATGGAGAAGAATCCTATGTTTATAGGAGTCTGACAGCCAGGCGGCAATTTCCTGAAGGACCTGAGTATCTGTCTTGTCTGAATCATCAAAACCCGGCGTGTCGATCAAATATACCGTGCAGTCTCGCGAGACCTCATAAGGATACACGTCTACTACAGATGTGCCTGTAATTAGTTAGCGACGTATCCCTGCTATGAAAAGCTGTTTCAAATAACCCACAGGAAGTTTGGCTATGCCCGATCTTGACATTTTTTCCGGAACATTTGGAGATAAAAGAGCTCTTTCCCGAGCCAGTGATGCCCATGACTGCAATGAAGATATCATTTTGCCTGCACAATTACATGATGAGACAAGCTCTATGTGACTGGGCTGATACTCACCTAGGAAAGCGACCACCGCGAAAGTTCTTGGTGTTTTCGCCAGACGCAGGTATCACGGAGGGGCGGAAATCTTCTATTTCCTCTTCGTCTGAAGAGCTGAGCTCTTGACTACTTTCCGAGTGCTCAGGAGATGGCTCCTGCCATTCCACTTGTAGGAGGTCTTGCCTTGGTTCTACGTTTAATGAAGTTTAGTAGCAGGCTCGCGAGTGGCCGATTAAGAACTTACTCATTGGTATCGACTTCAAAGCAAAGTGTGCCGCTTGACAATTGGACTAGTGGGGGGTCTCTGAGCTTATGTCTTGCGTCCGAACAACAAGGCTCAGAACTACGATAAACGAGCCCCATGCTTTGGCTTGAAACAAGATGCAGGTGTGGTCAGATGGCGGTATGCCTTGCCATTTTGGGTTATTATGCAACCCCGCCATGTAGGCGCCTTCCTGCAGTCGCTCATGGGAGGGGAGATGAAAGTCGGAGGAAGGTCCATAGCGGCTCTAGAGTCGAAGAAAAGACCCCAAAAAATTTATAGTTTGGCAATTATGCGAATACTCCTTCTGTAGAGTGTGTGAAAGTAATTCCTCTCTGAAACAAATGTCGGCCGTCAGTGTTGCTGTCGCTCAGAGCCTCCTTCCCGGGATCGAATCTGTATCTGACCACCCACTTCTGGCTTAACAAGCCAACGTGCATGTACTCTGCACATCAGGAATTAAACCGCGCCAATGACAATGAGAAATGCATTGTTGCCTATCGCTTGCTGAATGCCATAGCCACCGGCACGCCTTATCCTAAGATCACCCTCCATTCAAGGCATTTTCGAGACATTGCCAATATCATCTTCAACACCATGGCTTTGAATGTCGGTCCATTTCTTGGAGATTCAGTCTGACACAATTGAGCAATACGGAGTTGCGTTGCATCTTCATCTGCGAGCCGCAATGGATGAGCACAGTCCGACCGTCGAAGCGTTAATCGAACAAGCCGGGTCTTTTAGAACGTTCATAGGTCTCACGGAACCACGACTGACAGATCGATTCTTTCTTGTCACCGGTATTACAGGAGCAGGGAAAAGTTCTTTCATTTCGAGTTGCACGGGACTTAGCACGGTCGTTAGCCATGGGCTGTATTCGTGTAAGTCTTGGTCATCTCCACTCCATCCATCAGAAGACCTCGCCAGTAACACACTCCAGGTACGAAGTCTATCGCCGTTTTCCAGTATGAACACGAGGGCCAACGTGTTTATCTAATCGATACCCCGGGTTTCAACGACACGATTAGATCGGACATCGACACATTAGAAATACTCGCCACTCATCTCGGCGCATCGTATGCGAATGGCGTGCGTATACATGGAATCATCATGCTCCACTCAATATCCAGTAACCGGATGTCTGGACCAAGTCGTTTCAACCTGACGCTTCTCAAAGCTATTTGCGGGTCACCAGTTGACACGAAGCTGGTCATTGTTACAACAATGTGGCCAGAGCATCCCGATCTGATCAGGAACAGGGCCTTAGAAGATCGAGAGAAGGAGCTAGCAAGCGAAGAGATTTGCTTTGGCGATCTAATAGCTGGAGGAGCGGCTATGTTCAGGCACTTCGAGAATGGGCATCGTGATTCGCGGCTTCGAACTATATCAGCACAACGCATCATTTCTCATCTTCTCAGCAGCCCGGGTCATAACATGTCTCATATCCTTCAATTACAAAGGGAAATCGTCGATGAGAGAAAGACCCTTGGACAGACCGCTGCTGGAATTGCTATAGCAGAAAAGTTGCAAAAGGCGCTGCATCAGAATAAGCAGGTGATGAAGACATTTGAGTCTGAGACAACTACGCCCTGATCTCGCAAGGACGAGCAGTATGCGCTGCAATTGCAAGCGCTCAAGTCGGATACCAATAAGAGTATTCAAAAAGCAGAACAAGGACAGCAGAAGCTTACTAGGACGATTGAAGACTTTCACGAAGCCGAAAAACAGGCTATCGAGCAACGAATTTCCGACCTCAATCAGCAATTCCAAACCCAACTGGAGGCCAAAGAGAAGGAGTTCCAAGAATTGCAAGCGCTGTATGACGAACAGGTCAAACAAGCGATGCGCCCTTCAAAGCAGATAAAGGGAAAGAAAGGGGAAAGAGGGAAGGATATTGTTTCCAATAAGTCTTTGAAGAAGGCAAAAGATAATGTAGATAAGACCCGCAAGGACCGTGAAAGACTTCGTGAGTATACTACCCAGGCGGTGGGCGGTGTGATGAATGGGATTGCTGCAGGTGCTGTTGCCGGAGGTATGTTTTCTTCGCCATGAACTTGGAGGCCTTTACTAACTGAATGTATACAGTTATGGGAACTGCACTTTGCACAGCCATGTAATCTACGATGAAGCCAATCGAGGCATACGTTTCCAGCTTATAGATTGGAACAGGGCTATTACTACCTACCTAGGTACCCAGGCACCCAATTATAGGTAGGTGATTGGGTGATTCACTGACACTTGCTGTCAGTGCAGGTAGCCGTAAAGCGCGACGCACAAACATGAAGCTCATAATACACAAGCATTCAAAATTTTACCACGCAGCAACCTCTGCTTTCTACTTCTCCCAAAAACAAACACAAAGAATCCCATATCCATCTTCACATCACCGATATACAAAGAAGTATGCCAACATGAGTGCTCTGGGCTATTCCATATGCTGACAGATATCTTCAGACAATCACAGCATCAAGATGCCCGGCGAAAACAAGCAGCTCGATCCCATCAAGAAAGATGGCCTTGTTTGTGTCCCCAATGCCGACATACACAGAATGAAAGACCGTGAGGGTAATGAGATGACGACCGTTGTCAACACTACGCCCGGTAGCAATCAGGCAACCAACTTCGTGGCACCTACTCGTGATGGAGGCTATATTGGGAGTTCATCTACCGGGGCCAGCCTGGAACGAATGATTGAACGCGTCAAGTCAGAGACAGGATGCGAGGTTCACTTTAACATCCAATTCAATAACGACGAGGAGCTATCCAAGTTCGAGGAGAACGCCGTCGAGAAACGCGTGCTATCCAACAATGACCTCCCTGAGGCTAAGCCTTCTGAGCCCAAGACAAACACCAACAACGAGTAGCGTCCTCTGATGGTTAGTAATCAGTCACGTCCAGGTATGACCTTCTGTTCACTGTTCTTCCGCTTCCACTAAGATGTCTTAGCAATTGTCTTGCCGAGAGAAATGTGGTTAAAGGGGCGCTAGGTTCTAGGGCAGCACATGCAGCGGAAGGGGAGGAGACTTGTTATCGATAATATAGGACAGTGTATCTCGTTGAAGTGATTGGGAATAGCCTCTCTAGAACTTTAACTATCAATGCAATGTCTCCTGCCAAATCAATCTGTACGACTATGATGTGTGATATGTTTGACCTAGAAGGTGGCATGGTAGCAGCAAGCCTTCATCCATAGAGATAATTGCACTCCTTCCCAAGCTGGCGCAATTTTTGCGAGGACAAATCAGCTTCGCCAGTAACTCTACTCGCGTCGTGCAATCACTTACCATCCGCTCGAGCGTCAGAACAATTGACCCACAAGCGACTCATAGACAGAATAACTTGATCATCTTGTTACACCTTCGACCGTAATCCAGGTACATTTATTCTCGTCTCCCATGCCTTGGCGGAGACTCTTTCTGTAACCCACCTGCCAGCCCGGACACTGAAATAGCTGCCGTTTCGGGCCCCAGGCAGGCGTCTTACATGCTGCCTGGGGTTCCTCACCCAACGAGCCGAAAAGTCGGTATTCCAGCAACGCGAAAATGAGTCATCGACCGCCAAATGCAACGCACACCTTTTACCTCGATGCATCGTCTTCATTGCAATTGGCTTCATGTTCCATCTAGAACAATTCCAAATTCTTGGGGCTGAGCTAGCGAGGCGCAGTCTCCGCGTGTCCTGGCAGGGACGCGGTGGATCTTCCCCATGAAACTAGCGGGATAATCAATTGACGGCTTAACGTAGCCTGCATTTCAGAGGCTGAAGTTATATCAAATCATCAGGCTGCGGCATGATTGTGGATCGCGCTCTGCGCAGAAGTAAGCGGTCATTCAACGCTACTTCGGACGGCACGATAAGCTTAAAGGGTCAGCTCGGAGCCTCGGACCCGCGGGTGAGTATATAGCGTCAAGTGGAACCTCTCACTTCCACGATCATCAACAAATTCCTGACAATGTCTTCAATTCAACAGTCTCCCGATACCCGCGCGACACCAAGTCCCACCGGAGTCAGATCTCGACGGTCTCACACCAAGTCGAGACATGGATGCTTGGGATGCAAACAAAGAAGAAAGAAGGTGAGCGTCCCCAGTCTCATTCTCATTTCATTGACTGACATTTGCAGTGTGACGAGGTACGACCGCAATGTACGCGATGTCTTGACAAGGACATCCCATGCGAATACCCTCGCTCGCCAAAGGCGCGGACTTTGAGATCAACTCCATCGGATACAGAAAGCATCTCCCAATCTCAGAGTCTTACCATCCCAAGCCCAGACTGCGCTCTTTCCACCGGTACCAGCGCATCCGGTCTCTCCTCGCCGTATCTTGCAACAACACCAAACTACACATTCAGCGCTAACGCCTTCACCCACGAGAATGTCGCACCATTTGTGGACCTCGGCGCAACAGAACTCGAGTTGTTCAGCTATTATCTTTCCCATGCCGCACGGTCAATGGCCTACGATGACGAGGATCTGTACGCGCTACAGGTGGGCTTTCCCAACCTCGCATTTCGAAGTAAGCCACTCATGAGCTCTATCCTCGCGCTCGCTGCAGTGCGCAAATGCCACGACATACTCTGTGAGTCGGAAGACCAAGAGTTCGATGCGGCGCCAGTTTGGAATCTTTTGGCTCTCGCGGATGAGCATCATAGAGGTTCACTTCGTCAAACGCAAGCCGACATTCCACACGCCAACCACTACGATCATGTCGTAGCGAATGCTCCGCTCATGGTTCTGTACGCAACAGCGAACCACGCTGTTCGTATTAAGCTGTCAAAAGCACTGGCCGACAAGAACGAGAACTGTACGAATCTGCCACCAGCGCAGCTGCACTGGATGACACTCATTCGCGCTGCCCATCTGGCATATACCGGCCTTCTTCACTCCACTAAAGATTTCACTCTCCTCGACGATTTCACGGCTAGCCCTCCGACAATAACTTTAAATCAGCCAATAAGTGGACTTGTCCCAATGGCTGAGAGCGGACCAACTGAACGGACCGAGAAGCTGCTTATGCCTATTATCGCTGCGACATCTGGCTCTGCGCTCGAGAAATTACGCACAAAGGCACATGCATTACAGTTTTCTATGAATTTAACATCTTCTTGGGATACTTCGAGAGATGATGGCGAGCTACAGTCTTGTCTGATTGCTCTGGAAGCTTTGAACAACATCATGAGCGAGTTGTTCGCGCCGAACAATGGAAGCTACTATACATCCTCGGAACAACCCGACTTGGAATATGGCTGGGCAGCATTAAGTCAGCTCTCGGATGTCTCGCCTTGGTTGCGGAACTATATGGCCCGAGTAACCTTTTCAACGCCACCAAAACCGTTACGCCGAACAATTATGTGGTTTCTGAACCGGGTACCAAGAGAATATTTGAGCATCGTTCAATCAACATTTGACAGCATCCCAGATACCGTCCCCGACGAAGGAATACACTGTGATTCTGGTATTCCTTCAGACACTTCTCGACTTGCTATTGAAATCTTTGCTCACTGGCTTGTTCTAGTCATGCTGTTGGATGGTGTTTGGTGGATTGGTGGGATCGGAGAGTCCGAGTTGACAAAAGTCACAAAATACATGAGTCGGCAACTGGATGAGTCTTCTGGATCAGATGAATCTTGGTGGCCAAGTAGTATGCTGAATATTGCCTTGGAATTAGGGAAACAGGACCAGATTTAGGTATGGGTTGGACAAACCCTCGAACCCTTTTGGAATGAAAGCGGGATATTCTTTTGATTTTAACTACTATTTCAACAATCGCAAGCTTTTGACTTTTCAATAATTATATACCCCTCAAAGACCTCGAATATCTCAATGTGTCTGATCGTCTCGTGTCCGCGCTCTGACCGGTTCCATAGGAATGTCCTGCAGTCCTCTTGGTCTCTCGGTCTCGGTATAGTCAGCGTTTCGAACTTTTACCCAAACTTGTGAAGCTTACCTCTTCAATCGGCAACATGGCATCCTCAGACTCGCCTCTGTGGCGTGGCGAGTGCGTGCTCATCCTTCGTAAATCATCCTCATGCCATGGCCTCTGTGTTCCGTCCTCCACAAGCGCTTGACTGAAATTGGATGCAAACTCGTAGTGCCCATCATCTCTTGACCCCATTGGTCGTAGAATAGATCCCATTTCGGCTCTGGATGAGGATCCAAATCGCGACTGCTTCCGCTCGGACCCAGGTTGTGGTAATGACGGTGAAGTGTTGTCTCGATATTCGAAAGTCGTGATTTTTCTCATCGCTGATTCGGAAATTCGGTCCAGTACACTCTTGAAGTCGTCGAGGAAGATTACATCGGATGCGCATTTGAAAACAAGAGCGAGCTAAGATACAAGTCAGTCGAGTTATATCCAAATCACAAATGAGACTCGCCTTCCAGAATGGGTTCATTCCTCCTCGCTTTGATACAACAATCATAAAGATAACATCCGTGACCAAGAATATGATGGAAAGTAGAAGACAGAGCAGCATAATTCCGAATCGCGGGCTCGTGCGAACCAGACCAGGGATCGTAAACTCGTAGTTCTCTCTGATAGCCATGACCAACTTGACGGTAGTGAACACCCACCAAGGGTCTCGGAATAATGGTTCGAGTAGTCGCGTAGTATCAAAGATTCGGCTGCCGAGATGGTTGTGATATTGAAAGTTTGCCCAGGTTTCGAGTACCCAGTATGGCTGAACCATGAGGAGTGTGATAATGAAGCCTCTTGCGCCCCATTTTGGGAGAAACGGTCGGATCTTTAGCCAAGCAATAAGGTTGTGGATGAAGTAGGATATATATAGCAGAGTCGCGGTGCTGCTCAGGATCCTTGAATGAATTAGCCAGCTGTGTTTATCATCGATGGCGCGCAGAAAATACCATCCATATTCGGGCTCTTCGAAGAATGCAAAGAAGCCATGTCCAAGCGCAAGCAGTAGCTAGTTCCAACGGTCAGACTTGTCTTGTGGGGACAAAGGGCGATCATACTTCACCAAGAATGAGCTTATGCAGGAGCGTTTTCCTGCGATAATTGCAAAGAACCAGCAAAATCAGAATGACAATAGCTCCGACATTGAAACCCTGACTCCATGCTTCTACGACCGCTTGTTCACGGGTCGTGACGTACGGACTGTTCTGGTTTGTAGACATCTCCTCAACATCGTGGATGAGTGTTCGGGAAAGTTGGGAACTAGTCCAGTCAGCGAAAGTCTTACAGGTCGCATCAGCGTAAGCGAGGCAGAGCCGCTTATTAACTGTAGGGCGACTGCAACGTCATTATTGTTCAAAGTCGCAAGGGTTGTTTGTCTTGCCAATGCTTGGCTCCAGGGCGTCGAATCATGGATGTGAGAAAACCGCTGCCTTGACATGGCTCAGCCCAAAGATGTGGTTGATTGTGGGCACCAATCGGATTGCTGGGCTGTCGTTCGGGTTCGAGGTGAGATTGCCTGCGCGAGCGAGATCTTGGGGTAAGCAGGTGGGTGACAGAAAGATGTTCTCTAAGACCTGGACAGCCAAATTAAAGTAGCCTAAAAGCTGGCATGTCGGGATCAAGTTATCTTGTCGGGCGCGCAGTAAATCACTTGCTGTCCTGCTGTCTTGAATTTCGAACAAATCACACACATCACACAATCGTCAAGATGCATCTGGCTGGAGACTTTGTATTGATAGCCGAATTCAAAAAGGCCAATCTTAGTGTCTCCAAACGGCTCATGTCCCTATTGGCCGCAGCCAATGTCCTCCCTTTCGCTACATGTTCCTCAAAAACCAGCCCTCCGATCCTACCACATTCATCCAGCTAAACCTATTGACGGCAAATGTCAGTGGAGGTGTAGAGAAGAGTGAAATAGGTGCTATACCAAGACGTGGTCGGTTATTAGCCAGTACAGGAAATCACTCGGTCTTTTTGCTGGCGTTGGCCTTGGGTTCGAGGCTCTGGTCCTCGGAGGGTCCCTTCTTGCCATTACCCAGAGCGATTCCAAGGTTTCCAATCATGCGTTGCTCGACAACTTTCTTCTTGAACGCCTTGGAGTCAGCCTCAGTGGCAGGCATAATAATAGGCAGCACTGAAGCGGCGCCAGTCTCTCGCTTCAGACGTCGGGCTAGCTCCTCAATGACAGCCGGGCTATCGGTAACACCGCTGTAGCCGCCGCCAGGAGTGCGAACGAAGAGATCCGCGTACTGGTCGAGACCATGAGTGGTGTTGGCAGCGGCACCCTTGACCTCGTGCTGCTGCTCAGTCTTCTGGTTGTCTCCAGACATCTTGATGTCGTGTTTGCCTGCAAGATATTTGTTAGCATAGGTAGGCAATAGCCCAGAGCATTCATGTTAGCATACTTGTTGGTGGTCGGGTAATGTGAAGATGGATGCAGAATTTTGTGTGTGTTTGGGAGAAGTAGAAAGCAGAGGTTGCTGTGCAGTGAAGTCTTTGAATAGGTGGCAGCCGAGCTTCATGCACGTGGTCCGCATTGTCGATTGTTTGCACTGGCACTTGGCTCGCAGTGCAAGCGACCGGCATCAGTGCCAGGCAGGCAGTGCACATGGGATCAAGGCTACCTGTATACACAAACAAAGATTTTTTCGTTCCTTGAAACTTTTCTCTCCACAAACAACAACTCCGATTCACTTTTTGAAATGCCTCGAAACAGCGAGACACAAGAGTCAAGTGGAAGTCGACGTTCAGCTCGATCTGGACCGTATCCGGTTCAGTCTACGCGATCCGATCGCGAGACTGCAACCTTCGGCCAAACTCCCCGCGGTGGCCACCTGGGCAACAACGGTGGCAGTAGGTCTGAATCGTCCATCCCATCTCGCGGAAGCGACCCTGAGCAAGCTTTCAGCCTAGGTTTCATACCACATAGGGTCACCGAAGCTGAGATGATAGAGACGACAGAACAAACTGCCCACGGTGGCAGCAGGTCTCAATCCTTCAGAGGCGGAAACGACCATCAGCAGGGCACCAGCCTGGGTCCCCAGCTACGTCTGGTCGTTGAAGCTGAGAGGGTGGAGACGGCTGATCAGAGAGGCAACACTGTAGCCAAGCTCGTCCAGAAAGGAGTTGGTGATGGGGAAGATACTGAGTGGTTTTCCCTCGACCACCGAGACGGCATTTGGGCAGTCACCGCTAGCGAGTATGCTGCCCTGGAGCTGGTCCGTTCTGTCAAGAGAACGACAGGAACCTGGGTGGTTTGCTTGGAGGCGTATTCATACGACCTTGATCGGTTCGACGCCGTTCAAAAGAACGAGACTCAATCCCGTGTCTCTAAAAATAATGGCCGCGATGAGAACAATCTTCCAGCGGGCCTCGTTGTGCCAACAAGGGTAGAGGGGAAAGGCGATTGCCCTTTCTGTCCCGGAGGCAAACATCGTCTTATCAACTGCATCGTCAGATGTCCAGAGGGTGTACTTTCGGGTTGCGCCATTTGCAACGCGCGAAGCCATGGGCCTGACAAATGCAACGCTTTCAAGAACATGACCCTCAGGGACAAGGTGGAATGGCTCGTTGTCAAACGAGCCAGGAAGCCTGCTTTGAGGACTGAGAAGCCTTGGTACTTGTGGCTGCATGAATGGTGCAATAGCTCCTCGTACGACGAGGACCTCATCAAGGGTTTTCCTTGGTCCGTTCCCTTTACCAAAGCTACAAGCAGGAAGAAAGTTGGAAAGTACATCAGAGCAACCCAGGAGAAGTATGACTCCACCCACGATGGGCTCAACCTGCCAGTTGACCCTGCGACAGAAAACTTCCGGATGGTCTGGAAGACTTACTGGAAACCAGCTAATCTCGCGTGGCCTTCCGTCCTTGGACGAAACGAAGAGGATGAGAAGATGAATGAATCCAGCGACGAGGAGATCATGGTCGGTTAAGGCGGCAGACGGGTCTTCCGCGACAAGCAATTTCGACTTCGAGTTTGTCTTCATGTTATTGTTCGGTTCGGCGACACAAAGCCAGTGCTGCCTTATGTGCCTTCAAGCAGACCGGGGTTTGCGGATGGGGTTTATGAAGTGTAAATATCTTCAAGAATCTTGAATTATGATGGTCTTACAAGTAGCTTAGCTGAAAGCTCATACCAGGGCCAATGAGATGATCAATTGCACAGTGTTCTTATACTTAAAGTGGCCATTGTGAAGGGATGCCCTCGACGCCGTGAGGCTCTATAACCTATGTAGGCCCCTTCCATTGCTTCACTCTTAGATACTTGAGAAATTACCTTCATGATATCACCCTCATTAGCCACAACAGATGCCTCTCTATTTCCGCCAATCTCCTGATCTCATTCACCAATTCAGCCATCTCTCGGTTGTTCAATTCCTGTCCTCGGCCTGCATCTTCTGTTCGTTCGTTGTAGTAGTTTAAATGGTCCAAATGGAGACATAGTCGCAGGCTGATTCTTCGAATTATAGCATCGCGCTGTCTTCGGTTTCCTTCTGTGGGACCGGACTGGCTGAGTAACCGAGCCAGCCTCAGTATATCGTTGAAGACAGGTCTTAGGCTGCCCATACATCTTTCGTCGGGAATCGCGGGCGGGTTTAGTGGAGGCTGTTGTGATTGCGATGTATCTCTGCCCGGTTGATTGTCTCGTGAAGGAGGCGCACCTCCTTCTTGGGAGGAAAACATGTTGGAATCTTAGTTGTGTTGTTGTAAGATACTGGTATTCGCCTTGGTAAGTTGAAACTGTTAAGACGTTGGTCAAACTTTGGTATGGATGATAGTTTCAAGGCACTTACTACCACGTATTTCAATCACCTAAATATGCCGGACGGTCGGTCGCAAATGACTGAAGACAGAGTAGGGGAGGAAAACAGCTGGAAGTTGAAGAGCCATGCTTTTATAATGTCGTGGAAGGCCCTGAGGAGGGTATTGTAGAAACTATCATTGCATCAACGAAAGTTATATCAACGGGACAAACAAGCCCGCGATCTGCTTAGTTTCCTTTAATCAAAATCAAGGATCGACCTCAAGCCTGCTTCCTCACAACCTAGTATCTCCAGGAAGTTAAATTGATAAGGTTCAGAGTGAACAAAAGCTATGGATCTCAAGCCATAGTTCGTTCTGAAATTCCTTATGTGCATCAGACCTTCTTGAACCGCATCACATCGCGAATTAAGAAGGACCATGCGAATTAAACGCGACAACGTGCTTTCTGTAACTTTACTATTTAGTCAAGGTGAAGTTCATCTTCACAGTCTGCTGTTCTACAGATGAGTATTGATAACCGAAAGGAGCCTCTCATCTAACTTTCCTTGACACAATGATATAGTTTCTACGATGCCTCGTTAGGATTCCGAGCGACATCAAAGGAGCATGGCTCCTGCTTCTGCTCAACTTCCCAAGATTTCCTCCTTCCCTGCTCCTTCTTCATTCAGTCACGACCGGCCATCTGAACTATTTGGGGGTTCGAGACACAATAGTAAGTGCCCCGAATCTTGAAGCATCCATCAACACCAACGTTTTGTTAACGGTTTATTCAACAGTTCCTAGTTATCAAGCAGAATCATAGTATCTTACAACAACACCGCTTGTTCTACGACACACTCGACGATGTCTTCCTCGCGACAAGGACAGATACCTCCTCCACGACGGACTCGACCGAGCACAGAGACACCCCAATCGCCTTCATCTTCAACTGATCGCCAAACTTCCGGACAAGTTCTAAATCCTGGTATAGAAGGTACCTTGTCCTTTTTAGGACAGGTGCCTCCTCAAGGACGGGTTCAGTCAAGCACAGAGAATGTCACGCCCGGCCTAGAAGATGTTTACAAGGACGTAGAAAGATTGGTAGATTTATGCACTCGGCCTGTTCGGACAGAAGAAAGCGAAGAAGAGCGCAAAGCTCTAATTGGCAAGACTGAGATGCGCCTGGGACTCGAGCACGATTTCGCAGAACACAACAAAAAACAAACTGAAGCGGCGAACCGACAGATAGAGCTGAACAACCAAGAATTATCTAAGTTGATGGATAAATTGGCCAAATCAGAGGAATACGCGAAGGGTCTCGAAGAGAAACTACAGTCACTTTCACCGCCTCCTTCCAGTCCTGAGGAACGCGCGAGGGCTCTCGATTAGGAATCGCAGTCGTCTTCGCCATCTGCTTCAGAACAAAGCAAAAACGAAGATGTGGAGAAACAGATAGAGTTGAACCCCCAAGAAGTGTCTGGGTTAACGGATGAACAGAGGAAATTGGAGGAACGTCTATGGGCTCTTGTAATGAAATTGGTGGAAAAGGCGAGGGGTCCTGAGAAGGAATTGTAGCCATTATCACCACCTCCTTCCGATAAGGAATGATCTTCTCGGGAGAATAGTGATGAGGCGGCGGTGTCCAGTGAGACAGTGAATTCGGGACGAGTGTTGAGGTCGAGGGCAAGCAAGTCGTGATCAAGTTTGCGGGTCTTCGTTTATACTGGCTTGGATTGATATTAACATGATGGTTGACACGGAAAGACAATGCAAGTCGACAGCGCAGAGGACATAGCCGGAGCGGAATCGAAGTTCAAGCAGGTGTAACGTTTAAAAACATGACTCCATATGTGAAGTTGTTGTGAGGTGTTTTGATTCTGGGCGTGACCTTGAGTGATCTGTATGTCAGGTTTGTTGTAGGTTGTAATGTTACAAAGGCATTTGCTAGAATGGTGAACATGTTCGTGCTTGACAAAAAGGAACAAGAACATACATGGATTCGTTTCAATCACATTGCGTCTGACTGTGATGCAAAAAGTCAAAAAGCTGGACGAGGAGGGAATTGAACCCTCGACCTTTCGCAGTTGCAGCAAAGATGCGAAGCGAACATCATACCCCTAGACCACACGCCCTAACGATACCAAGCGAAATTTTAGAAGCCACTATGTACGCTGTACAGAGCACCACCGTAAGATTACCCTGCATCACTTCACCAGACAACACATTTCACCTGACTCAGTAAGCATTGGATAGTTACTAAGTAACAAATACATCTCGTCTAGCACGTGGAATACGAGAATCTACTCTAGTAGCAGCACAAATGCTAGCCTAAGCCGGGATAAAGTCGCGAAATGATTCCATTTCTTGAGCGCTCCAACATGCTGAATGTAGCAAACAAATGGACGCCACTTGAATCACACGACCATACATC
Organism: Fusarium hainanense; assembly: GCA_013618405.1. Taxonomy (NCBI): domain Eukaryota; kingdom Fungi; phylum Ascomycota; class Sordariomycetes; order Hypocreales; family Nectriaceae; genus Fusarium; species Fusarium hainanense. The sequence goes on from JABFEW010000150.1 coordinate 148,967, forward strand.
AAATACTCCATAATGACGACTCAGACCGTACTTCCCCAGATTTTAAAAACGCCAAGCTTTATCCCCAGACTGCACCACGAACTGGAATGGTCTGGCCTCTTTCCGTCGTTTACCACCTATCACACTCGTATAAATAAACCCTTTTGTGACAACCCATCCTCATTCATTGGACACAGCTTCTGTAGGAATGACCCCTTCGGGCCGATCAAAAGGACATTGAGCCAAGAGATGAAAACTGCATCTTTAAACATGGCAAAGTCTCGTTTTGTTCAAAGGATTCATCCGGAAATGGCAAGCCCAGTAGACAGTATACCCGTGCAGTCATCCCACGTCCATTTGTAGTTTAGGAGGGCTCACTGTCAACCCTCCCGGGGTATTGACTGGGAGTGCCAAGGCATCAAATACCTGCCTCTGTCCGGGTGTTTCAAAGAAGCTATTTAGCCTGAAGAGCGGGTAGACTATGCACCTAGACTAAGGGTTTCCCAGGTGAATGGTTGATGAGCTGAAGACAGGGGATTTGGAGATTGATGCAACCTGTTGGTTGTAAGAATTTAATGTTTTACGCCCTATGATCTTGGCTTCGAGAGTTCTGCACGAATTTGTGAGTTGGTGATGGACATTGACGCTGTCAAAGTTTACTATGATGTTTGGAGTGGCTGGTAATTTGCCGGTTATTCTACCGTTATTACCCTTTAAAGTTCAGAGCTCAATAGTTTAGTCATCATCGTCTGAGCTCCTCCCTCGCCTAATTCTGATGGAGCAATTACGAGTCGGAGTCGGGGTAGAGCCTCGTCTAGCTCCTTCTCCATCTTCCGTCTCCAGACTAACCCCGCAATTTCGGTAGAGCGTCAGGTGCTACACAGTTTTAGATCTGGCATATCCCAGCGACCAAACCAAAGACGGGATGATCAGCGGTTTTAAGCATAAGCATAAACCAATCAGCCATTACATCTCCACTCCCTCCATCAGCCGGTCCGTTTAACCGTACTGGAGTTTGCCCGAGTCTCCTCTCTTCGGGGCGAGAATCCGTTTTCGGGTGAGAGTCGACCGACCGGGGTAAACGTTACGCGGACGAATCGTTTCTTCTGGTGTGGGGCGAATTGCTGACAGAGACTTACAGAATCACACATCGCAATGCAACCCCGACATGCGGTCAAAGCAAGTTTTGGGTGCGGAACCTCCACGTTTTACCCCAGACGGCTGGTGAATGCGGAGATTTCGGAAATCCAACCGTTAGGGCAGCAGTAGTTTCTTGCTATGCTACATATGCCACAGCTATGCTCCCTGTATCTTATCTAACCGGGGGAAACCTGGGGGAGACGGCTATATAATATGATCTGCAGTGTCCCCATCGAAATTCCTCGTTGTTGGTTCCAGTTCTTCTCCAGCACTGACTGTCCACTGCTACTGTCTTACCAGTAGAGCGGTCCACGCCCTTTGCACCTGCATTGCATTCATTACAACCCAACAGTCGATACCCAAACCGTCACGATGGTCAACGTTGGTAGTGCCGCCGATCCCATCGTCACTCGCCTCGTCGAGGAGGATAAGGTACCATGGTACAAGAAGCCCAATCTTCGTATCCTCTACGTCTGGTTGTTCTTTTGTTGTATGGGTGTTGAGATGACCTCTGGTTTCGATTCTCAGCTCATCAACACTCTGCAATACTCGCAGACCTTCCATCACTGTATGATCTACAGAAAATGCTCGGTTACTCCCAACTAACGAATATCTAGATCTTGGTGGTGGACGAATGGACGATGACGGCAAATATGCCATCGAACCAGGTCTGCTTGGCTTTGTCAACTCCTGCTACCAGCTAGGTTCCATCTTTGCTGTCCCGGTTGCACCCTGGTTTGCTCAGAAGTACGGTCGAAGATGGTCCATCATGCTTGGTTCTCTCATCATGGTTGTTGGTGCCATTATCCAAGGATTCGCCCAGCACGGTAAGACATTCAAAGCCCAATACGGCGCAGTCACTGACATTTTCTAGTTGGCATGTACATCGTTGCTCGTATGATTCTCGGAGCCGGAATTCTTTTCTGTATTATTTCTGGTGCCGCTCTCATCGGAGAGCTGGGTTACCCCAAGGAGCGTGCTACCTTGACCTCTCTTTTCAACTCCTCCTACTTTATCGGTCAAATCACCGCCTCTGCCATCGCCATGGGCACCACCTCTATCAAGACCAACTGGGCCTGGAGAATCCCTTCCCTTCTCCAGATCTGCCCATCTCTGATTCAGATTGCCACTGTTTTGTAAGTGATCCAACGATGAAATGCGGTTCTAGACTAACCATAGCAGCCTCCTGCCTGAATCTCCCCGTTTCCTCATCTCCAAGGACCGCACCGAGGAGGCCGCCGAGGTTCTCATCAAGTACCACGCCGAGGGCAACCGAGACTCCCAGCTTGTCCAAGCCGAAATCGTGCAGATCCGTGAGACCATCAAGGCCGAGATGGAAGCTTCCAAGCAATCCTGGCTCGAGGTTGTCCGTACCGCCGGTATGCGTCGTCGATTCGTTGTCACCATCTTCATCGGTCTCTTTACTCAGCTTTCCGGTAACACGCTTATGAGCTACTACTCTTCAAAGCTCTTTGAACTCATGGGATACACCTCCGACTGGACAAAGACCCGCATCAACCTTGCTAACGCTTGCTGGAATTTGATGAACGCCACGGCCCTTGCTCTTATCGTCCCTCGCTTCAAGCGTCGAAACATGTACATGCTTTCAGCCTCGCTCATGTTGCTCGTATTCATCGCCATTACCGTCTCGCTCCAGCAAATCCAAGCAACTCCTGAAGGCCAAAAGAACAACTCTGCTGGTATCGCTGCGTTGTTCTTTTACTTTGCCTACTCGCCAACCTACAACATTGGAAACAATGCCCTCACCTACAGTAAGTCCAAGCTCTTATGCTCGATCTTTGAAAATCACTAACACTTTTAGCCTACCTTGTCGAACTTTGGCCATACGCCATGCGATCCCGTGGTATCGGTGTCCAGCAAATCTTCGGAAAGCTCGCCGGTTTCTTCTCCACCAACGTCAACTCCATCGCTCTCGATGCCATTCAGTGGAAGTACCTTGCCATCTACTGTGGTTGGATCTTCTTCGAGTTCTGCATCGTCTACTGGCTCTACCCCGAGACCAGCGGCCGCACCCTGGAGGAACTTGCTTTCCTTTTCGAGGACGATCAACTCAAGGAGAAGGCCACTGCCGCTGTCGAGAAGCAGATTCACTTTGGAGATGCCAAGGACGAGCACCAGACTCAGGTTCAGACCAAGGAGGTCGCTTAAGTGGCTGTGTTGAGCGGAATAAGTGTCTACGATGCGACGGAAGACTGTCAATAGTAATTAGGACTCTCGCTTTGATTGAATATAATAAGTTTGCGAACTCATTTTATTTTCAATTCTCTGCTTGCTTTGGTGATAATGAGTTTGCCACTGATTTGAGGCCGTGACTCTAAATTGTTTGGATTTGATGAACTGGAAATACTGCAGTTCAATTCACTGCAGTTTAATACTGCTATTACAAGATGCTGTTGTTTTCACTCCTGTTCGTTTGAAACTATATGTTGCTGCTATTGGACATTGCTGTCAGACTTACTCATTTGAAATAGTACAGGTAGGGCCGCTAGAATCGAGGCCATCACTGTTTGCTTATCCCTCCTCTTAGAGATCTACATTTAACCTATCTGCCTGATCTATGGTGCCATCAAACACCTTAGCGATGCAACCCGAGACATGACCGCAGCGACGATCTACCACTGAAGCCATGTCAGGATGACAGCCAGGAGTCTATTCCGATTGGTTCCAAGGGAGAGAGAACACTCTCGGGATGGATACTGCTCGTGGCATCTACGGACACTCCTGTGTGGGTGCAGTCACTTGGAGAGAGGTGCATGAAGCTAATCACGTGCCTCTAGGATGACTGTCGAAGGAGGATTGGCATTGAGACGAAGTTTAGGATGGAGAGGACTAATAAATATGAACGATATTCTAAACTTAAGTTCATGGTCTAAACTTAGGTGAGGTAGTTATTTCATGTTTTGATTCCTATCCAAGATAATGCATTGTTCGTGGATCAAGAGATAGCACATGATGTCGAGTCTCTCAGATTCGACTTCGCGAAGATCTCTCTGCCAGCTTAGAGTCTTCTGTTTGGCCGATATCCTTTGTCTACTCGCGTATTAGATTGTGGCATCGTGTCGAACAAGTACCTTCTATGAATACATAATAACTGCTTCTTTGTTCGCCATTCACGCTTGATGGTAGATCTAATTTCGATCAACGTCTATATATCTGGTATTCAAACTGATCACAAATGGAGAGCGCCTATTCTGTAGTGAACTAATATCAGAAAATGGTCTCTTTGATTTAGGGCGAAGAGTAAACCTCCTTGAGAGTTTGTCCAGGATATAAAGTGGCTGGTAAACGACGCCTTGTGGCGCAGTTCAATCGTGCCCGGGCCCTTGACCAAACTCCCACCCCGCGCTGCCTAACTCCCGTGCAACCCCACCACCCCAAGGTTTTTGTTCGCCGCCCCGCCGTTGCTGCTTTGCCTGTTCCCATCAACCCCGAGCCAGCCCGTCATTCGAAGTCGGCGCTGGCTCGGGCCCTTCTGTTGCAATGGCGGCTCAGTTTCGCCAATCTCTCAACGACCGCATTCCATAATGGATCGTTCAGCCAAGACCTGTCTCATCTCGACATAAGCTCAACTAGTCAGAGCCCGAGCAGTCCCACCATGCCAATCTGTCACTTACCCACTCTGCTAAACTCAACTCCACCGAACTATCACCAATCCTCACAAACCGCCGACATAGAGCGAAAATTCTGCTACCATCCTCAACAATTCACTGGGCGAATGGTTTAGTGGTATAATACTCCCTTAGCATGGGAGTGGTCCAGGGTTCGATTCCCTGTTCGTCCAACTTCGGTGGTTAGATTCCACCTTTACCACACTTTTTGCATCATTGGAGCAATGACCCCTGATTGCCGACACACCAAAGAGATGATGTCCGAAGCATTGGCAAATCGTAATAACGAGGAAAGTTTCAAGCTGGACCGACACCTGTTGCAGATGTAGGCTGAAGGACTGGTCCAAATGGACGTAACCTCGTCAAATCACCTCGTCCCTAGCTATTACCTTGGACTACGGATATTAAAAAAGCATATTGCTGGAATGTCACAAGCCAGATTTCAATTTTTGAATGTTTAATTAAACTATCATAACCTTTGATCGCCAATACTGAACCATCATGTTCATGTATTACTCGGGGTTTGCTTATGACACATCTGGTGATAAGATGTCCGGCAATGGGTACTTAATAAAAGCACACTTTTGATCACTCGAACATGCCTCTACATCATAATAGCCTGATTACTCTATGAAATACCTTGAATACAGATTGCTTCAGTTTGTTAGAAGTCTAGAATATGCTGGTAGGTAAAGAACAAGCTGTAAAGTCCAGGTTCACCAAACCGGTATATTTGCAAGAAACACTTCATCGCTATTTATAGTCTTTTTACCAGCTATATAACACTCTCGATCAGGTCCTACGTACAGAAGGAATCCAGAACGGATACTCACTTACAACTAGCTTTTGTTCACTCTAAACCCTCTCACTATACCTATCTCACCGGAGCAAGACTGCACCGAAACACACTCAAGTATAACTTTTGAAGTCAGCTACGGAAAATCAAACACAAACTGCCCGCTCCTTCGTGCCCTGGCTGGGTAGCCCTGTTGCCAGTCGCGTGCACTGCTAGGTCAGTGCCAGCAAACTAGATAACGTAACGACCAAGCGACTGTCAGTGCCTCTCATTTTCTTTCCTTTCATTAAGCAAGTGTCTATGGATGTGGAGCTTACTTAACACATCTACAAGTGAGGCCAAATCAGTCAACCGGATCCTCAAATCAATCTTCTCGTCTGGCAGAGAAAGTTTCCATACCACCTTGGCATCGCTAAAACAGGTACGCAGAACTTAGCATTTATCATTGTATTACGCTAAGACGAAAATCTACAGACAACTGCCATACCCAACATGTCTGATAACAACAAGCAAACTGAGCAGCAGCGCCCTGACGATCGTGAGCAACAAGCTCAGTCTGGCCCTGGAGATGCGACACCTCGAGTCCCAGCTCTCCAAGAGGAGATGGAACAGTACAAGCAGGAGCACGGTGACGTGAATGACGGGTCGGACGATGCCGGCTCATCTGGACGGTGGCCCAAGTCCGAAAGCGGACATGGTACATTGGTCCTCCGCGGCGGTCGTCCAATCGAAACGACTGCGACTGAAGTTGCGCCCGGTGGCGACCTTGCGGCAGCTGAACTCTCTCCTGAAGTCCTTGCTTTTGAGAGACTGGATAGGGAATATCAGGAGCTGCAAGAGGCTGGCAACAGGCTACTCGAAGAGGTTGCCGACATTGCGTCCAGAAGTTCGAGAAGCTTCCAAGAATTCCAGGAGGGTGTCTCCGGAGCCAGCACCCTCGATGAACAACTCCGCGAGGATATATCCAGAGGACTCAGAATCAACGAGGAACTCGAAGAGATTGTCGCCAGGAAGGACACAATCATCGAGGAGTTGAGCGAAATACTCAGACAGCGTCGAGTGGCTCGAGGAGATGCGAGTTAAGCTGAACACTGCGCGCATTCGACTCGATGAGGAAGTGAACAGACGACGAGATATCTGAACGAATTTTCGAGATCCTACATATCAATGAAAAGAAGCGTTAGAACATGTCATTGGGATGGACGTGGTTGCCTTGCGTCTCATAGGCTTGTCACGATGGAGGGTCACTTGTCATCGGGGACATCTGAGTCATCACTACAGCAGCGCAAGACTGTCTGGAAGAGAGGTCGTTCATGGGAACGGCAAGGTCTGTGTTCTCTCGAGATACTTGGGCATACATGTATTGCTATTCAATAATCTGGCCCTCCTTGTTCATTTACTCGTACAGAGACTAGGTAGACAGAGTAGCCGCTCATAACAAAGCTTGGGTGGCCGAAATATGAACAAACCGCCGGATAGATACCGCAATGTAGAAGTGGTGAATAATACCTGTAATACTCCATCACCAAGTCCCCCAAGTGAACGTGAATTCGTTCGTAACAGGTACCGTTATAAGATCGACCATACAGGAAAGGTTGGATACAGTAGATGAAGAGAGACCGCCGGCATGACTTATCTCAAGCTTCAAAGTACAGCTACTTTTTAGATCTAGATGGACTGCATATTCATAGGCAATACCCCAGCACATATTCATCATGTCACATAGATGCTCAGCTAGTACTCTCTTGAGAGGATCAAATTTAAGCAGATTATACTAGATCTTGTGACGCCCAGCATAGACTAAGAACTCGTCCAAGATGTCATAAACTCATCAATTATCTAGTCTCTTAGCCTATCACTCTCCTAATCTCGGCTTGTGCCGTTTCTCGAGGGTGTATTTGATAATGGTATGGCCAATGGAATCAACTTTGGAAGTCTCGCTTTTCTCTGTCTTGGGTTCTTCAAAGATTATATCAAGACGTTCGAGGTAACTTGGTGAGCTTTGGTGATCTCCAATCTTGCAGCGCAAGATGAATCGCATACCGACTATTCAATGTCGGCTCGAACGAGATTCCGTGATAACCATCAAAGTCCTGCGCGCGAAGCTGGGAACCCAGGAATGTAGTATCATGTTGCTCGATGCTCAGGATCTGTCAGCGGATGAGTAGAATTGAGCAGTGTAAAGCAGTCTGGGGATGGGGAATGAGGAACAGAAATACCTTTGGTGTGCTTGGTGGCGGAGGGAAGTTCTTACCGGGTATAGGTATGACTGTCTGCTGGAGTGCAGCGGGTTGAGGGCCCACGCGGACAAGACCACTTGCTTCGACAGGGGCGGGCCCAAGGTCAAGCGGGAGAGGAGACGAGTCGACAAGGGAAGCCCGGGCGAGAGCATCAGTGTCGTTTCCATTGGCTGGCGTGGACTTGGGCAACACGGCGTTGGAAGGGTAGGTAAGTCTTCGGCGAGAATCTCCTGCAAGCTGACACCGGAACTTTGGAGAACGTCGTCGAGCTCATCAGATTAGTCGAGCTCGACAACGTCAATATCGTTGTCGGGATCATCCTCCCCGTCACCAGAGTCCTCATGGATCCGTTGCTTGGTCCATGCTACGAGTCGTGCAGCAAGCTCATCACCCATTCGATGACGTGCTTTCGTTCTTGGAAGAGCTTGGCCAGCGTATATGACACCGAGGGGGCTACCACTGATATCGAGGAACTCGCATCAACAGACTACCCTCAGCTCCACTCCTCGATCGGTGTCTTGGTTATTGATGTTGTGACGGGAAATGAATCGTATGGCGGCTTCTGACTTCGGATCGAACGATACTTCATGACAGCCTCCAATCTTTTTGAGCGCGCGAAGCTACGTTCGATAGGGCTAGCAAGTAATAGGTCAGGAGCTATTCCGATGTAAAGTTGAGAGCATACATATACTCTTCGCTAGTGCCGAAGCACACACCTAAAGATCCTGGTACCGCTCACACAGCCAAGACACGGGAGCGTCAAGCGCCAGGCTTGTAGCCGGGGGAAGCGTTGTGTGCTGGAAAGCGCGCCGGGCAAGGTATCATTGAAACGATCCCCAACGTCAAAATGAGCGCAGTGTTGAGAGAGCTTGGTGTTGGACTTAATAAGCGCGGGAGAGGGGGCACAAAGGCTCTCGCGACGGGCGTACGTCAATTTCTTGAGCACGCGAAGCTGGGTACGCAGGAGCCTGTTGAGACAGATGACGAAAAGAGAGTATGCGGCTTCGACAGTGACGCAGGGACAAGAGAGATCGACGATGGTCAGTTGACCAGCGTGATTGAATTGTTAGCATGAGCATAAGGATGAGTATGAGACTGTAGAGTCTACTCACCTTGAGCTTCGACTCAATGCTCACCTCAATCTTCGGAATTTTACCCGATGTAGTCTGCGCAGGATCCATGAAACTCTCCAAGGTATCAAGGCGCTGCTGTCATATTTCCCAGATAAGGTTTCTCGACAGCTGGCTATTGTTCACGGCATCAGTATGTACGCCACTTGGAAGTTACATTATGCAAAATTGATCGACGGGCATCTCAATGATGGTGCATCAATCGCAGACTTGTGCGCATAGAATACAGGGTTGAACATACTGAACTGCCAAACTGGTGGGCCGTTCTGGAACGGCATCCTTTGTCCAGTCCCAGATCTCGAGGCCAGTCTCTACTCCTTCAATGGAGCCATACCAGACAGGGTAGTTCTCACGAGACTGGGAGTAAAGGGAGCGCTTGGTAGCCTGGGGGGGAGGGGGGAAATGGATGTTGAGAAGTAGCCAAGGTGTGGTAGTTTGCGGCGGGATGCTGCTCAGAAGAGCTAACCAGAGGCGATGGAATTCGACATCTGTCGGCCGTTGGGAATACTGGCATTCTTTTGGTGAGGAGGTATCAACAGCTCGTTGGAACAGATGGAGGTGGAAGTTGTTGGGGAGAGGAAAATTGTTTTTCGGAGGAACCTCTACGAGGGTGCGGCTGCGGGTAGGGACCAAATGGTGGCAGGTGGCACGCAGCTGCCCGAACCGAAGTCCAGGCGGATATCAGCGATGAGGGACTAAGAGCAGGAGAAGTTTCAGCTATTGCGCGTCAAGACTAGCCGTCGTTTCTGTCAAAGGTTAGTAATAGGTTTCTTGGTTCAGCACCATGCGGTTGTTTGAGAGCACTGGTCTAGGCAAATATCATTCACTTGAGGCAGCCATTAACTTGATCCACAGATATTCAAAGACATATCACGATTACTGCAAACCAGATTTGGAAAATTTTAATGCTCAATTAAACTATCATAACTTTTGATTTGAGGAAGACAAACCGAACGAAATTCTTCCTCGATGAAGACGGCAAGTTCAAGTATTGACGCGGGTCCGGACCTCATAATTGTCATGTCGCCAATACTGAACCATCATGTTCATGTGTGTGCCCAAAGCCTTGTGCTGCGTAAAGACCGAAGCAACCCGAAGCTACTTGGGGTTTGACGATGAGCCATCTGGAGATGGTCGCAATGCGTGCTTGAGAAAACAATAAACCGAAACGAAAATCAAAACAAAGAGGGTAAAGGTAACCGACGAGCTTCCAGAGGCGACAGCCAGATCATTTCCTGAAGCTTTGACGCATCTGGTTTGGAGAAATTCCTCAAGTTATTCCTCATCCATAACCCACCGAAGCTGTTCCTGGGTACAAAGTTCTCTGGCTACATTGTGAAGTTGTCGAGGGATAGGCATGTTTTGGTCGCGAAACGAAGCAAACGATTTCTTCAGGTTTTGGGCCCCTTCGTCTGAAATTTGGCCCGTGAGCGTGAAGTGGATCCTGCGTCTGACCATATTGTTCAAGGCAGCCTCGAAGGTCTCCGTGGTTGCTTCGGGTCCGACCATGTTGGTCACGAGAGCTTTGAGAGCTTCCATGTGTGACTCGCTGATCAGCGCATTGGTCACGAGAGCCTCGATATTTGCCATGGTCACCGGAGTGACTGAAGGATCGGCGGTAGGCGAAGGGCGAGCGGAAGCAACCTTAAGACGATGGACTTGTTCGCTTAGGCCAGCCATAAGCTTGGTCGAAGTCCTCTTCAGGGATTCAATGAGACCGGCCTGCCGCTGCTCGGACTGCATCTGGCGCTGCTTGGACTGCATCTGCGACTGATGAATGAGTTTGAAGGTGTCCTCCAATGTGTCCACGCCGGACTTCAGCCGACACTTTTCCTCCTTGTAGGTTTCGGGCAGACCACGCATGACTTCCTTGATGGCATCAAGTTCCGGCTTGATGAGATTCGCAGTCAACATGTCGGTACTGTTTCCTTCAAGCTCTTCTGTGCGAGTAGTTGTCCAGGTGGTCTCAGGAACATCTTGCTCCACTGTGGCCGCAAAATGACTGTAGTTGAGTGAAGTTGGCGAATGCTGTTGGTACTACCAAACGATGTCGTGCTTCAACTGAACAGGGAGAACAAGAAAGGTGTGGGGATCTAGCCATTTCTCCATGGCGTCTCCAAGGGGCCACTGGAGTACCGCTGGGTCCCTGATCTTCTTGATCAAATCCCCTCCCTTGTCAAGAGCTTGCTGACGAGTGATGCGATGAACCTGAGTAACGTATCCAAGCTCAGGGGTAGGATCAAGTGCAGACTCATCATCGGCAGAAGAGAAAGCGTCCGCCAGCTCTACCTCTCGCTTCTGGGTTGCAGGAGGTTGCGACATGTTGAGACTGATTGTACTGCTACTGCGGAGAATTTGGAGTCCGATATAATTTTCAAGTATTTGAAAACTGGTGTTATCGTCTTGGCAGCCCAGCTCCCACTCCTAAGCTCTGGAGAATGGTTAGGAAACTGTCTGTTGGTATGGCACTGGGGACAAAAAATACCTAATAGAATTCCGCGGGGAATTAGAGTCGAGAAGTGGAAAGTTAAGTGGAACAAAGTTCTGGGAAGAGAAATGCAGAGTGAAATCTCGTGTACTTGTGACGGGGGAGGGCTCGGTGGAAGGAGGAAGAAAAGGGACAAGAATCATCACCGTATGAGTTTGGTGATGGAGAAAAAAGGAAAGAAAATCAACCGAGAGGGCTAGGGCAAGGAATGACCCCGATACGGCACTCGGAATTCCTGACAGCTGTGCCAGTTGCGTAGCAGCTGCCCGCCAGTGCAACGACAGTTGAGTCAGGCTACGACTCCGAAGGGGGTGGTCGGGGCCGCGGCCGCGGGCAAGGCAGTGGTAAGCTGAATATATGGCTTCACAATGTTCCGTATCGATCTAATAGTACACAGACCAGACGCTACACCAAGAAGCCTCGTCGGCCGGTCCAGTGAGCGCTTCGGCGGGTCGGGGCCGGAGCCGTCTCGTGGGAGAACTTTAGTTTTCCGCAAAGATCATTTATATGGACTACAAAAGGAATCAGGGATGACGGCTTGGCAATTACGCAGCATATAGACCATGATTTCAAACCCCTGTTGGGGTTCCAAACCGGTGTTACATTAGGCCCAGTCAAGGTGAGCGAGGATGTCGAAGACAAGGTCACCAACAAAGGCAAATACAAACATTATATCAGTTCAGGAAAGGTATCGATCGACTTCCTGAAGCTAAGAATTCTCTTAACATGTCTCCAATGAACATCATTATGTGTATCAATCGCTGCTACGCTACTAGAGGTGGCATATGTCAATGCAAAGAGTTGATGAATGCTTGCAATTTCAAATAGGTCAGCGGTGCGAAGTTGGTGAAACGCAATTCAGTAGTCAGTTGATACATCAGCTTCACCTGCAGCATGCTCACAACCGCGGACAAATCCTCAGTACCTCAACATTATTCAATGGGTTGGCCATCGAGCATTTTGAGTTGAAGGATGGAAATCTCATGTTGGCCGCCATGCCAATGTCTCTACAACACTGTGATGCTTCCACTCTCTGATCTTGCACCCTATGTCACCGGATACTCTATAGTACTGGGCGAAAGGACCAACTTCAGAAGCGATGTTCCAGCCAGCCAATGTTGTCTTGTTGATTCGCATCAAGACAGGCCCGGCTGCAATCAGCGCAGTGAGTCAAATTAGAACGGAGTTTAGAGGGAAAGGTAAGAATTGAGATTATTTGACAAGCTTGTGACACTTTAGACCAGTCCTTACACTGTTAGACATTGAATTTATTTTAACTAACCCACGTTTGAGTCTTCATGATAGTGACATGAATTTCTTCGAGGTTGATAAGACGTAGGTAGATGTGGTGTGTAAGACGCGGCCAGTACGTACGTAGTGGGGCTACGTCATTCTAGCTTATCAGCCACAGCAGCACCTGAGATAGCCAAGGCAGCCATTTTCTAGACACCTAGGCAATGATAAGAAAAGAAAAAGCTCACTGTCAATGAAATAGACTGCAGACATGGAAACCCCGTAAACTTTGCCTGCTAAATCCTCAACAGACTGATGTGGCGTCGCTTCATAACTCACCAGCACAGCCACATTAATTCGCCACAGGTCTTTACTTCCCTGAGCTTCTGTTGAGTGTGGCGCAGCTGACAGGCATGACGCTAGAAGGCTGGGCATCACCTGTGTCGCCTCTAAGCCCAAAAAACGCTTGGCAGCCGCGCAAACCGTCGCAGAGGCAGCCAAGAAAGAACGAATCAAAGCCCGAGCGTCATCATTTATAAAATGACCCATGACGAATGCCCTGGCTGAAACCATTCCCTCTCTTCCGTCCCATTTCTTGATTTAAACTTGTATCAGACACATACAAATACGACAACACACTCACTGCAACGACTGCTACAACTACAGCTCCATATACCTTGCCTGCGAGAGAATGGGCTCTCTGTTCGTCATACCTCCAGACCAAGACGCCCAGCAAGCCGCTGACTCTCATTTTTCTGCTAGGCAAAACATGCGCCCTTCACTCGATTCTTCCCTGGGAGACCAGGGCCTTGCTACTGAGCAACGCAGTCTACTAGATCTCATCGACAAACTTCAATTCGCACAGCTCGACGATGTCAAACTTCCTCAGATCGTCGTCGTAGGCGACCAGTCCGCTGGAAAGAGTTCGGTCCTCGAAGCTCTTACCGGTACACCCTTCCCTCGCGAGGCCGGCGCCTGTACACGATTTGCGACAGAGATTCGCATGCGACGAGCAAAGGAAACAAGACTAAAGGTTTCTATCATTCCCGACAAGAACAGACCTCAAAGTGACCAAGCCCGTCTACTTCAATATGGCGGCGACGTCACTGGTGACACACCATTCGATGCGATGATGCGAGATGCAACAGAATTGATTGCTCCACGAAGTATCCCCGGTCGCTTTGCCGCTCGCGACATTCTCGTTGTTGAGAAGAGCGGTCCCGACATGCCACTATTGACTCTGGTCGATTTGCCTGGTCTTGTTCGTGTCGCCAACCGAGATCAATCCGAGAACGACATCCAAACCATCGAAGCCCTTTCCGACCGATACATGAAGAGCTCCCGAACCATCATTCTTGCTGTTATTGGCGGCAACAACGATTATGTTCAAGCTCCCATTCTCAAGAAGGCCCGCCACTTTGATCCCAAGGGATCACGCACCATCGGTGTCCTCACAAAGCCCGACATGACTGAGCGCATCGGTCTTGAGGATAAGTTTATTGAGCTTGTTACCAACAAGGATCAAGAAAACAGCTGCAAGCTTGGCTGGTTTGTCCTCCTCAACCCCGGCCCTGGCGAGCAATGGCAGACTCCTGAGGATCGCGCCAACAGAGAAGCCGAGTTCTTTTCCCGTGGAAAATGGGCAACTCTTCCTCCTGAGATGTGGGGTATTGGTGCTCTCCGCGCAAAGCTGAGTACTCAACTTCAGCGACACATCGGCAAGCATGTCAAGACTCTACGTCGCCAGATCCAACAAGCTTTGGAAGGCTGCGAGACTCAACTCAAGGCTATGGGCGTTGGCAAAGATACCCCAGAGGAGATGCGTTTCCAGATGGGTGAACTCTTCACAGCATCCAACAACCTTGTCACCCCTGCTGTCAACGGTAACTACAAGAACCCATTCGGTGAGCGATTCTTTGCTAGACAGTCAAGCCCTAAGGGTACACCGTCGCAGAAACTTCGTGCTCGTATCCGCGATGAGAGTGAGCGTTTCGCAAAGCGGTTCCGACAGCACGGTCGTAAGGTGACCTTCCAGAACCCGCCTCCTGCCGGTGCCAACGGTGATGCTGCAAACGGCGCTCAGAACGGCACGCCTCTTCCTTCAGCTATTGGCGATCGCAGCAAGAAGGACTTTGCCGAGTATGAAGTTGAACCCCTTCTCCGACAGATCCGGGGTAACGAACTGCCTCTTGACTCCAACCCCCGAGCACCTTACATCCTGTTCCAAGACTACTCCCGAAACTGGCCTGTTCTTGCTCAAGAATACAAGGACAACGTTGGTGTCATTTGCAACGAGTTCCTTGCGGATGTTATCGACCACGTCTGGCCTATGCGCATGCGTGATCCTCTTCGCATGCACTTCCTCGAACTGAGAATGAAGGAGCTATACGAGAGTGCCGACACCGAACTCGGTCGCCTTACCGACGACATGGAGCTCGAAATTCAGCCTTTCGACCCTGAATATGAGGAGCGCCTACGCAAGTGGCGCGCCGAGGCTACCGAGAATGGCGGTACCTACACCGAAGCTGAGGAGGTCTTGGAAAAGATGCTTATCTACTACGATCTTACTGCACGCATCTTTACCCGCAACGTCATCACTCAAGTCGTTGAGCGACATCTTCTTCTCGGTATGCTCCGTCTATTCAATCCTATTGAGATTCTCCGCATGCAAGACACCACCATTGAGGCTATTGCTGCCGAGAACAAGGAGACCCGCGAACGTCGCAAGACTCTTCAAACTCAGAAGAAGGCTATCGAAGAGGCCAAGGCCATTTGTGCCAGTCTCGCTATGCGAAGCGAGTTGCGAGCATACGAGGATGATCCAGATGATGATGTCCCAACAGACGATGAAGAACAAGTTCCTCAGGTGACACGTCGTCAGGTTGGCGCGCCTCAGAGCATTCCCCAGAATAATGCATCCCAGAATGGTGCATCTCAAGGTGGACTGCTCCAGACACAACCCACTCCCCAGCCTCGCACCTCTCACGAGTCTTCCCGTAGAAACCGAGACAGCCGAGACGAGCGACAAGAACGACAAGAGCGAGAGGAACGAGCAAGCCGACCTCCCGTCCCAACTCAAGACTCCTACCAGAACGGCTACCGACAAGAGCCCAGTCGCGATTGGGAGCCAGTGTACCATCAGCAGGCTCAACAGGCCCAACCTGGACATGCTCCTCCTCCCCCACCTCCCCGTCCCTCAAAGGTCGGTCTAGGAGATGAGGGTTATGGTCGTCAAGAGTCTTATAGCGAGAGCCCTGGACGAAGTGATCGCCGAGAGGGCGCACGACATAGACTTGTGAACGCCATGCGAATGGGAAATTAAGAGATGGGTATTAGGGACACAGGTTAGAGTAAATGGCGTTGGAACGTATTGATATCCTTTGTGATGAGCGATGATTGGGTTTGGAGGTTATTGTTTAGATAGAATACAAGAATGATCATTCAGCGTTACCATTACCAGTGACCTCCCGTTTATGTGTGTGTGTGCGTATGTGTGCGTGAGAACTCGTTTGAATCACGTTGAGGTCCAATCGTCACTGCGATCATGACATTTGCGCCCGTGCCGACAATTCCAAGCGGTCGCATCACGGTCGAGACAATTGAAGTCATGGTTTCCCTGAAGTCGCATATTTGAAGCTATTTGAAGCACCAAGACTGATGCGCTCATGCCGCATCCACAATAAATGAAGTGAAGAAGAATTGACATTAAAGGATATCTATGACCAAGAAAAGCGAAAGTTGACCCATCAATAGCGTGGTCCATCAGACGTAACAGTGAAATGGGCACCCGCACGCAAAGCTGCATCACCAGCCTCAGCATCACCACGATTTCCATCCCTCTCCTGCTTCCAGTTGGACTCATAATAAACTCTAGTCTCATTCTTGACCTGAATGGCATATGGATTAGCATTGCTTGGGTTGCTACCAGGTCTGTCATCCAAAGCGGTGATGATGGTATTGTTTTGAGGATAAGAGTGAAAGTCAGGATCGCCAGATGATCCATCTTCAATATCGGCAAGTTCTCGCTGCGAACTGTTGTCGTCAACCTCTTTTGTGCGGTTGATGTTTGAAAGTTTGATGCCCTTGCTGCTTGTGAGACCACTGATGGGGTTGGGTCCGGATGAGTTGGACTTGGAGGACAGTGTTGTGCCAGACAGCATCTTGCGGAAGATGGGTCTGATGATAGGGAGGCAGGCTGAGAATGTTAGGTAAGGACAATGATGTGTTGACAGTGATGACTTACAAGAGATGATGGCTAGGTAGGATTCAGTACCTGCCCAGATGATGACTCCTCTGATATGCCTTGCCATCTCGGTTGTGTTGGGGTTCAGAGTGAAAGCTTCGTAGAGGACAATGATTGAAGCAATACAGACGCTACGACAGTCAGCAATGGCACAACAATCAGGCTAGAACAACTCACAAGATACCAAACATAAACATAGCAACAACAGCAACCTTCTGACCCGTTCTCAACTTCAGGGTCTTAACCTGGAATACAGGAAGAGACAACACAGCAACTTCCAGCATCAGATGAACCAAAGTTGTACCAAACATAAACTTGGCTGGGTCGACTTCGCATACAGCATCCTTGATGTTATGGTTCCAGTATGCTTCGACAGGAACGCAATGAAAGATGGTCATAAAGGTTCGAATAGTAAGCCAGATGACTGTGCTGGCTTGAAGAATGTAGATTCCGATTCTGATTTTGGCGACACTACCGAACAGGCGCCAGTAGAAACCAAGAATGGCAAGTTTGGAGAAGCCGAGGGACATGGCGTAGAGGAATTCGGCCATGAAGAGACCAAAACGAGCGTACTCTTCGACCTTTTCGGGTGGTTCGGGGACATCTGCCTTTACATGCCCCAAGCCCATGACAACAGCCCCTATGTAGTGGTTAGTATATGGATATTTATGTAAGAGACTTGCAGACTTACAGTATACGGCAAAACTAAAGTACAGAGCAGCGGCGAGCTTGAAGAACAGTCAGTATTATTGATAAAAGCGAGTGATAAAGCGACAGTAACTCACCCATGACACTATACAGAAATAGTCATCCCACCATAAGGCTACATTTGTGATCTTTCGGGATACCAGACGGCAGATGAGAAGAATGGTAGCGACAGTAAAGGTGATGAGCATAGCGCTCATAACACCAGCGTCGGGTGAAAAGGTCTTTTCGGCAGTCATTGTAAATCAAACTTGATAATAGTATAAAGGAAAGAAAGAAGGTCTGCACCACTCTGACAGTGAAACCAAGATGCTTCGTACTGAAAGATGTAATACTCAGTATTTCCGTCTCGACATGTAATCCGGCATGTAGTACCGGGAAATAGAAAGAGGCCCACCCGGGAGGGGCCTCACATCTATATGCATTTCCCATAAGGCAGAAGGGACTAGAGTGTAATACCAAGGGGATCTGCGATGATTCTCGTAAAGAGACAAGGAGACAGGGGTCAGAAGAAGAACTGCCGTCGCACTGAATCAAGCTGAGTGACAGCGAGGCGCACTAACGGGAAACGATGTTGAATTCGGATGAAGATCCAAGAGTCCGCGCCTGGGGAACCCTGGATATAGAATGAATGCCAGGTACCAGGATGACGGAGCTAGACTTTCATTGGATGCATGACAAAGGCCTTGCGCACATCATTTCGTGTGTCGTGCTGGGTAATATGTTTCCGGCAAATGGTTCTTGTAGATGGGATTTCCTTGGTGAACGATATCCATATTGGAAAGGTTTTGTTGGCATGAACTCGTATTGCTCTTGATTGAAGATCTGGTTGATAGCAATCCCATCATGAATTCATATGCCATTAACATCGAATACGATTCAGTCAAAGTATCGACATTGCAGTGACACTCCATGAAACTTGGCATGCATCTAGAGACAAAAGGGTAAAGAGATCGTGGGTTAGTGTCGTCCAACAGTATTACGTACACAGTAGCGGTCGAGCAATGTCAGTATCGTCAATACCGGCGCTAACGGTAAAGTGCCACGCCACGAAGTCTAAGCAGGGCTTACTGTGAATTCGAGTCATGTACAAGCGAGTGGCCTGCTTGTGATCTGAGCGCGACATCGTAGTGAAACAACCAAGCCTATTAAACAGTTATTTCTGGAAGGGATCTGCCGTTATTGTCAGTCCTAAATGTTCAGCTGCCAAGCCGCTGAAGACTCAAGCCGGGGTCTCATAAATAAGGTTCACTGGGGAACAACGGTCTGAGAGGCCAAGGTATGATGATCGACACCTTTGCCTAAGCTTCCATAGATTCACTTCCAGATTGGTCAAGTCATTTCGTTTGTTGGTTCTGGAGTCATTTTTTCTGGTCTGTGTCACTTTCGAAGGCACCTTGGAAGGCGTTGCTTGCCGCTGCCATTACTCTGGCCTTGCTTCTGTTCGTAATGATTTTCGAGGCTGATACGACGTTACCATATATTCAAGGTTCTGACTCGCCCGGAACCGAGAATTCTCCTGAGTTTCTCAAGGATGTTGATTTCGGTCAAGTGGGGGTATCAGAGGGAATCCTCTAAGCCCTGTCGTAAAGAAGATCCGTCCCCTTCCAGGTGATTCCAACTTGCATGAACTGAAAAGTGGCCAAATCGTTTCGTGTCATTGCTCTTGACGGCTGATACCCGATGCTGCACACGATCAGGGTCCACCGCGTTTCCCGTTGAAGTCCACTTGCGGGTCAGTGGCAGGTGGGTGTCAGAAGAATTGTCCTCTAAGGCTTAGGGTATAGAAATAAAGCAGCCTAAACTACAGCCTAAGTTAGCATAAGGTGACCAAAATACTTCGTCTCTTATGGTCTTAGCGGTCAATTCTTTTGACACCCTAGCGAGTGGGACAATCGATCGCTCCACCACCACACTCTTGTACGCTTCTGAGATCTCGAATTTCCATCAAACAACCGCGTAATTGGTTTAGTGGTAAAATTCTCCGTTGCCATCGGGGAGCCCTGGGTTCGATTCCCAGATTACGCAGTACAAGCGCCTTCAGGTCACCTTCTCTTTTTGCTCTTGGTGGCGGCGATTCAGGGACGGTCGGCCGAGCGTGGTGACTTAATCAAGACAGTGGCTTGCAGATCAATTCTAAGGTTGGCCAACGTCTGCAGCCATAGGGCTCGGCAGTTCGAGGGTCTTGGGCACCAACATGGGCGAGGTTGCATTATTGCACAGATGTCTTTTGCTTTTGAATATCTCGACTGTAGTAATTTGTTCGGGTGAAAGGATGGTACTCTTGGTGATAGTAGTCTTGGCTCGTCAATGTACATAGTAAGGAGTCTGTATCATGCTGCAAGCATTGGTCAATGATAAGTCTGTGAGATGGCCGTGAACAGCCGCTAACCACTGAGAGTGAGACATAACAGCTCGGGACCGAAGATTTGTCGCTGTGTTGTTTATTGTCCGTCTCCCATGGCATGGTCATTTATCCAAGCATTGGGGACTTTAATAGAAGGCAGTTCGGCGTCGTGAATAGAAACGATTGTTGCCAACTTTAGACCTGAGCTCACCCACGAATGCCGCAGACTGACCTTGCGGTGGTGTAGGGTAGCAAGGGTGCATTTTACCGGAACAGATCACGACGCGTTTCGATGATTCATCGCGTAGAGTATTCTTAAGAAATAGCATAAAAAGGGCGGAAGATGAAAAGTGCAAGCATTGAAGCTATTTCGAAGCACCGTACTACAAAATTGATGATGCGGCAGTCACTAACCCGACAACCGAGCACTCACGTGTTTCGTACCTTCTCACACTTCAACGACGCGACAATGATCAGGTCAAGACATGTTCCTTACAAAAGCACCTTTCTACTCCAAGAGTGGTCTAAATCATGCAAGAACCACCGCGATTAATAAACGAATTAACTTCCGGCCCTTCTCCGATCGCGCTTGAGCTCCATCATGTCGTAGCAGGCTGACCCATGACGACGAGATTTTGGATATATCGGCTTTCGGCACGAGCACACTTACGTGTTCAACTTGACGCAGGAAAAGGAAAACAAGACATGGGAAATAAAAATAGTAGGAAATGCCACTATTTCCTTGATATTTTCTCCGATTCAGTGGAGATCTGCCCGTTCCTGACCCTGTCGCGTGTTGCATCTGCGCTGTCAACCCCGGATTTACGTCACCGACGTCATTTTGGTTACAGGGCTGCAAGACGGGAATAAACAAGAGCTTACACCTCTTTGTTCGGACCAAACTTCTTTTCCATCATTGTCACATCTTTGAGTATTCGTTACGATGGTTGGTAGACGACAATGGAATGCTGATCAAGGTGCTCGGCATCGTGGCTCCCACATCGGTGAAGATGCACGCCCTCAATATGAAGACGGTCCTCGTGATCTCGAAAACGGCCGATACTATGATTACGGTATCGGAAACAAGGATTCGCGACCAAAGCCTCGGATTATGAAGTTTCAGGATGCTGCTCGCACAGCTCTTGAAGATGCTCGTCGCGGCGAGATCAAACGCGCCCTCATGCACGGTATCGATCGATCGGGTCTGGAAAAGTATCGAAAGTCGGACGAGGAACTCAAAAAGATGAAGAATAAGAAGCTCCGCCATTTCTATGAGCAACAGAATGAACGATTGAATGATTGGTTGGAGGTGGACGCTGTTGTTATGGCGATCGCGGACGACGTTCTCGAGTCGATGAATCCAGACCCCGACCATGATGGTGACCAGGAGCGCTGTGGTGGAATTCAGCGTGTGGAGGGTAACATCGGAGAATTGTTGCCTGATGAAGAAAAGGAAAAGAGACGCAAGGCAGCCAGGAGAGCAAATCTCGCCATCAACATTAACGTGATAGCCAACATTCTCCTACTGGCTGGTAAAGCCTTTGCGGTATTCACCACAGGGTCTCTCTCACTTGTCGCATCGCTCGTCGACTCGGCGCTCGATCTTCTCTGCACCCTAATCGTATGGTCAACAAGTCGACTTGTCCTCTGGAGGCTGCAAGCAATGCAGCGTCGATTCCCCGTTGGCAAACGACGTCTCGAACCATTGGGTATCCTGGTATTCTCCATCATCATGGTCATCTCGTTCCTGCAGATCCTCCAAGAATCTCTTTCGCGTCTGATGCCTCCACATGCTGAAGCCGAGATTCTCAGTTGGGCTGCCATCGCTTCGTTGCTGGCGACGATTATCCTCAAGGGGGCTATTGGCCTTGGATGTCGACCTATCCAATCCAGTCAGGTGCAAGCGCTTGTGCAGGATTGCAAAACCGACGTCATCTTCAACACTCTCTCACTGCTCTTCCCCTTCATCGGATACCGCGCCAATGTTTGGTGGTTAGATCCCGTCGGCGCCGGTCTTTTGTCTATCTTCATCATTTATGACTGGGGCCATACCTGTTTCGAAAATGTTGTACGCCTCTCTGGTGAAGCAGCCGACGACCACACCCTCAAGAAACTCATCTATCTCGCGTACCGCTTCGCACCTGTCGTAACGGGCTTCAAGAACGTAACAGCATACCACGCAGGCGATGGTGTCTGGGTCGAATTCGATGTCTTGCTCGATGAAAAGACTCCATTGAATAGATCCCACGATATTGCTGAGACATTGCAGTATTGTGCTGAAGGTTTGGGCGAGGTCGATCGAGCGTTTGTCACAACAGATTATGCAGCTTCGGGACCGTTGGGACATGCAACTGATTCAGAGTGGAATCATTAGTGATGGGGAGGAGCGCGTATTATAGACGAAAATGCTGATCGTTATCTTGGTTGGTTATGTCATAGGTTGTTCATAGGTTGCTCATACGTCGTTCATGGTTACATGGCTTAGGTGGCTGGACTGCCAAGTGGGTTGTCCGAATGGCTTCAGCGTCGCGCACCCACGTAAAATTCATTCAACTGTAAATAAATTGTTTAAGCATAGCGCAGATGATAGATAGTCTTGAATTCTTTATTTGAAATCAATTCGGTTCCATTGTCCTTTATATCTGGTCTTCTCTTCAATTGTTCTTATCTCGAGTTCTACCTGCCAAGCTTTCCCACTGCCAAGTAGTCTGGGCAAACATTCTTGGTGTTGAAGCGTCGTAAGCGTCTGGTTTCCCGATCTGTTCACTTATCATAAGTATCTTATCAGTAGATGTACTTTGGAGGTCTCATGATGGAGTGGACCCTAAGTTCCCGACACCTTGATGTCCTCATGATGAGATGTCCATCAGGGTATGGCGATAATCACCAACGACAATGCTCAATTGAGGCTGTAATGACAGAATGATATCAAATGGCCAAAAGGGTTCTCGTGAGAAAATGTGTTTGTGAGGGGCGCTTCTCGTCGAGGGCATGTTTAAAAGCCAATGTCTCCCAATCCCTGATCTGCTCCCCGCTCTCCTGCTCAAGTATCAACACCATGAATACAATCAAGACAGAAGAAGAAATTTATGATGTCCTCATCATCGGCGCTGGCCCTTGTGGTCTTGCCATCTCAGCTCGTCTTCACGAACACACACCCGCTGCACTCTTCACAGACGAAGAACACCGTCGTTTCCACTGGATCTCAAAGTATGGCAACAAGATGCCATTGAAGCATGTTCGAAGCGGCAAGATCACAGCCCCCAAGACACCAACCCAGAAACCACAGTACAAGATGCTTGTGCTGGACGCTGATAGTGATACCTGGATGGGTCGCTGGAACAGACTCTTCAAGATGTATGACATCTCACATCTGAGGAGTCCTATGCTTTGGCATGTTGATCCACTTGATCGTGATGCACTTCTTGCTCATGCGTATGCGAATGAGAGGGAGAATGAGCTTGTCGAGATTCGAAACTGTGTGGGCAAGGAGGTTAGCAAGCATGGAAGGAAGAAGAGTACCCAAAAGGCTTGTGGACGAAGGTGAGTTACCAAGAGACAAGTCACAGAACCAACACTGACCTTCTACAGACAAGAAGCTCGTGTTGATATCAACGTGAGAGAGCGCAACGACTACTACAATCCCTCTACAGCTCTCTTTTGCGATCACTGCGAAAAGGTGGCTGCTCGATACAGACTTGGTCCAGACATCATCCGCAAAGAAGCTCTGGAGCATCTCGACTACAGTGAGGTCAAAGGCATCTCCCTTGATGGAGAGAAACTCTTCACTGTAACGTCAAACAAAGTCCGTCGATACGCTCGTACTGTCGTGCTGGCTGTCGGTCCCGCCAACGTGGCCAAGATCCCACACATTCCCTCAATGCCAGACACTGAGCTTCCTCAAACATGTCACAGCATGCATATCACAGAATTCCCCGATCCACTCGTCAAGCAAAGAATCGCTGCGCGTCGGCAAACAAATATTCTCGTCGTGGGTGGCGGTCTTACGTCGGCACAGTTGACAGACCTAGCCATTCGCAAGGGCGTAACGAAGGTCTGGCACGTCATGCGTGGACCGCTTCGCATCAAGCATTTCGACGTCTCGCTCGAGTGGATGGGCAAGTTCAAAAACGCGAAGCAAGCACAGTTTTACTATGCTGATTCCGATGATGAGCGCATCGAAATGATCAAGGAGGCTAGAGGGGGAGGAAGTATCACTCCTGTGTTCCATAAGCGTCTCAAGAAGCATCTTGCGACAAAGAAACTCGAGCTCTTCACTGAAACAAATCTCGTCGATGCGTCCTTCGATGCGGAAACCGGAACATGGACAGTTCAGACGAATCCACCTGTTGAAATGCCAGCCATGGACTACATGTACTTTGCAACAGGTATCCAAACCGACTTTTCGTCTCTGCCTTATCTGCAGACCATTCTAGAGAAGCATCCCATTGAGGGCAGAGGGGGCTTTCCTTGCATCAACAACGACCTCATGTGGAATGACGAGGTCCCGTTGTTCATGATGGGTAGACTCGCGGCCTTACGTCTTGGTCCTGCAGCGCCTAATCTCGGAGGAGCACAGATTGGTGCGGAAAGAGTCGCGTGGGCAATAGAGGATCGAATCCCAAGACCGGGCGAGGAGGCGGTAGAGGATCACAGGAAGGGATATTTGTCGGGGCATGGAAACATGTATAGTTCATTAGCCTGTGAATAGTCAGGAACCTTTGTAAAAAATGGCAAGGCACACATACCAAATGAGGCAATCGATTCGATAATAAGGCTGAATACTAGTATAGTTGGCCGATGTGAGCATCCTTGCTAGGAGACTTGAACGGTTTGAAAGGGGATGTGGAGTTACGGTTCACGATTTTTGACAGGCCAAACCCCGGGGAACTTATTGAAGTTCCACCTAAGGATTTAGTAGTGCAACCCCAAGTCCTGATGTGGTCATTCCTGCCTGTTTTTAGAAGTTTGGATTGCTGGGCAAAGAATGTGTTACGAAGGTGCGGTTACTAAATTAATAGAGACAAATTGCTGTTGAGAGTCAGTGCACGTTGCTCTGGTATTTTTGCTGTCGACTCTTCAGCATCAGTACTGCAATGTGCTTTGACTCAAGCAAAGCTAAGCGACTTGAAATTCACGACAATGCATTAAATCCCTGACAGTCTCTCCACTAGACGACAAGGCCTTGGCTGACCAGAGACTCCTCGGGCCCCCGCTACCCGAATCCTCTCTAACTTTCACTCGATACTCGGAAAACGATACCCTCAAAATCCTCGGAAAACCTTATCCTAATCCCAAACCAACAAACAAATCATGCCTCGAGAAGGAACCCAAAGAGTAAAAACGGGCTGCAAGACATGCAAGTTGGTTACACTTGCTTTTCTTTTTTCGTTTATCGTGTTCACTAATCGGTCGGTATATAGGTCCCGAAAAATAAAATGCGACGAAACTTGGCCCAAGTGCAAACGATGCACAACGACGGGGCGTGTCTGCGACGGTTATAGTGCTCCTCCTGCTGGATCTATATCTTGGGATCAACTTTTACGAGCGCCTCAACCCCGATTCATACCTGTTACAAATGCACGCGAAGTACGCAGTTTGAGCTTCTTCCATCATGTGGTGGCGCCAGCCCTATCCGGGCCGTTTGATGGATCATTCTGGACGTACTTTGTAGCACGTATGACGCATGCTGAACCTGCGGCGCGACATGCTGTGCTTGCTATAAGTCAGCTGTTTGAAGACTTTGAGTATTCGAACCCTGAGACTGACAGATTCGCCATTATGCATTATAACAAAGCTATTCATCATCTCGTTCAAGGACCTCCAGCATCGGTGGACACTGTCTTGCTTGTATGCATACTGTTCATATGCGTCGAGTTCCTGCGCGGCAATCGTGCAGCGGCTATCACCCATGCTCGGCATGGCTTGCATTTGCTCAATTCGGCAGGGCACAACTCTCGGCTCACCAATACATATCATCAAATCAGCGTCCTCCCTACATTTTTAATGGAAGAAAGCGTCGGATGTCCCCTAGAGAAAAGCACGAAAAAAGGCGGCGACTTTATCTTCTCCAGCACGAACGAGGCGCAACATGCAATGGATGATCTTTGCTTCAGAGGAGTCCGAGTCATTCGTGCAGGAAGTCCCTACCGTCTCGAAAAGCCCTTCGAGGATCCCCCACAGGAGGTGTATGATGCGCAAGCTAATGTTCTAAGAGACTTGGCCTCGTGGAAAAAGGCATTTGACAAGCTGCAATGCACAAGACCGCCTGCTGTTCGTGAAGATTCGGCGGCCTTGGCACTCATGGCGCGACATTACTCGATTAGAATGTTTGTGAGGGAGTGTTTACATAAAGACGAGATGTGTTTCGATGACAACAAGGATGAATTCATTGCAACATTGACATGGGCGCGAAAAACAGCAGAAATACTGGAAACCCAACGAAAGAGACCGACAAGATTCATCTTTGAAACGGGATTCAACACAATGCTTCACGTCATGGTGTACAAATGTCGATATCTGCCGTTACGTTTAGAGGGATTGGCCCTTATGCGTAGACTCTCGAGCGAAAGAGAGTCTTTATGGGATACAACCGTGGTATACAGTCTGTCACGACGTATCGTGGAAGTCGAGCATGGTATTGATCTGTCAGGGGATTACGACGCCAATGACGCGACGTTACCACCCTCATCAAAGAGAATAAAAGGATTTTCCTTTTGGGGGAAGAGAGAGGCATTGGTGTGGGACGCATCATCAAGAAAAACAATAGACTTTATAATGGAGAGCCCAGACGGTGGTTGTATATTACGAAAGGAGTGGTTGACGAGACAGACTGACAAGTCTGATTGGCAACCGACTGTCACTCGAGGATGTCCAAAGAGACAGAGCACTTATTTATCTGTTTAGATGCATATGCAGGATCTTCTAATAATAATCTTTCATTTCAGGCAATTTGGCTGCGCCTAAATTAGTATGGTCTGTAGGGCTTAGCTTGGGCCGTAGCGGTGGCTGTAGTGGTGGGCTGGTTTCGAATGGTGCTATGCGATTGGGTGGCTCGCAATTGAATGCGCATGCATTGGCGAGACCATCTCGCATTTGGGGTTCAGACTAACGAGGCATTGCAAGAGTCAAAAGAATAGATATAAGATCAGAGATGTCCATAGAAGTAGAATATCATTATAATTATCACTATCATCAATACAGTCAAGATGCATTCCAATATCAGAGCCCTTCTCCTCTATCTTCTCAGCGTCTCCCTCACAACCGCCTCTCCAGCACCCACCCAAACTGGAACCAACCCCCACCAAATCACCCTTGCACCACGCCAGACAGGCGCACCAGAGGGTTGGTTCACCACCACCAAAAACATCGCAACCATCGGCGGCACAACAGAGAAATACTTTACCCAACCCGCAAAGACAATCCAAATTGTTATTCCAACATGTATCCAGACTCATGAACCTGATGAAAATGGTTATCTTCCACCCGGAACATGTAATGCCAATTGGAATTACTATCCTAGTTTCTCCGCTGCTGCGGCTTTCGCTGTGCTCTTTGCGCTGGTGACGGGGATGCATGTTTGGCAGGCTGCCAGATATAAAAAGGTATGTTCTCTTCTGACAGGGTTATGTTCAGGGCTAACTCATCCTCTAGGCCTGGTGTTGGGTTATCATCATGGCAGGAATCTGGGAAACAACAGCCTTTACATTCAGAGCAATCAGCACAAAACATCAACAAAGCATCGGCGTTCTCCTCGTATTCCAGATCTTCATCCTCCTCGCCCCAGTTTGTAAGTCTCCCGACCCTCTATTCGACAAGGTACTAACATGAACAGGGGTTAATGCATATGCGTACATGACACTCGGCCGAATGGTATACTACTTCATCCCCACCCACACCCTCCTCGGCATGCCAGCCGTTACTTTAGCGGCCATCTTTGTCGGTCTCGATATCGTGTCGTTTATCGTGCAGCTTATCGGAGGAAGTTTGGCAGGTCCTGGATCACCGCCTGATAAGCAGCTTGAGGCTATTCATATCTACATGGGCGGTATTGGACTGCAGGAGTTCTTTATCGTTGTTTTTGTGATCCTTTGCATTTGCTTTCAGCGAAAAATGCACGAGATCCGAGGCGAAACTGGTATCAAGACCATGGTTACTTCCGACTGGGGCAGACTTCTCTGCGCACTCTACTTTTCGCTCGCCATGATCTCCATCCGAATTATTTATCGCCTGATCGAATTCTCGGGCGGTATGGGACACGACAATCCTCTCGTTACACACGAGGTTTACTTTTACATTCTTGAGGCGGCGCCTATGATTCTGGCTTTGCTGGCGTTCAATGTTGTTCACCCGGGGAGAATTATGCAGGGTCCTCTTTCGGATATGCCTGGTTTGTTCTCGTTTATCAAGGATATGTTTAGAGGATACAAGGGGAAGCGATTGCTTGATGATAGGAGTGATAGTGAGGTTGAGATGGGTCGAAGGTATGAGCCTACACGTGTTGAGGCCCAATTGAAGGAGTCATCGCGTTATCGGGAAGGGTTGTGATCAAGTTGAGGCTGGTGGTGACACGACCATGGGTATTGAGTTGAACGTGGCTTGGAGTTTTGGTGTACTCTCTAGAAATAATTACTTATCCATGCAACATAGACCATATAGACTTAAGAACAATTTTCTGATAGGATACCATTGCTCAAGTTCGCAGAGTAGATGCATTCTGCAAAAGAGTATCGGGACAGCTTCAGGGTAATACTCAAGTCCGAGTGCCTCACTCGATTGGCGATCTTCAAAATCTGGGGCATGTGGAGCTCATGAATTAACCATAATGCGACGTCGATCCGACCTATACGAATAATCCGTCATCAAATCGTCGCTTTGTCTTAAAACCATCAAAGATCATCGCTTGTTTCCCTCTCTCGCTCGGCTTAAAGCGGCTGCGAATTGCGTGCTGTTGTGATGTCATTTTCTTGACGTCATGATTGTGTGGTGAGGAGAGCTTAACTTGAGCTCATAGCTCTAGCTTCAAGCTTGACTTATCAACAAACTCAAACAGAACACCACTCTATCCGAATACATCAAAAAGAAAACATAATCGTCGGATACTTAAACATTCATCATGCGCTTCCTTACTCCTCTCCGCCCAACAGCCCTCATGGCCCCGCGCCTCATCCGTCCCTTCTCCCAAGCCCGCCCCCTCTTCAAAGAACAAGTCAAAGACAGCAATGGCAGCTTCGTCGACGGGCTCGCAGAAGGCGACGCAAGGGGTCGAACAGGAGGAGGTGAACCTCTCGATGCCTCCTCAAAGAACGCACCACCCCAGCCCAAGGTGTCGAACCAGAGCATTCCTGGCAACCAGACGGACTCTTTGACGGAGGAGCAGAAGCGTGAGGTTGAGGAGCACAATCGGGATTTCGATGAGAAGCATGATCGGGGAAACAGGGCGCCTGGGGATAAGGTTGACAAGAAGTTTTGGGCGGGAGAGAGACATGGAGAGAAGGATAAGGGGAGTGTTGAGCCGGGCGAGTCGAAGTGATGGAGTGCGTCTGGGATACGGGAATCAGGGTGTACGATTCGTATGGATGAGGCTGAGAATACAATGTTTACTTAGGCTAAATCGAATCTTTCGCATTCGCGTGCGGTTATAAAGACTACCACACGATGGGGACCTGCAGCATTGAAACTGAAACGCTGTTCTATGTATGGATCCTGGATCTCGGACCGTCCAGGCGAACGTTGGCAGTCAGTGTGGAGAAGCTTATCAGCCATGCAGATGTCATGTATGTTCTATGCAAGTTCTAATGCATGCTACTTTACTTTCACCGCCCCGAGCTCAGTATATCCGTAGTAAGCAAACACTGCATAAAAAGCGGTTGCCTTGAACTTCCTGTCTTGCTTCCCTACTGGTCTTAACCAGTAAGCGCGGCTCTCCGGGTTTCCGAGAAGAGCCAAGAAGTTAGTTCCCACAACGGTTCTGCACATACGTGGTCTGAGAGCTACGCGCCGCTGGAGTTCGGATCCGATGACAGCTGTACAGCTACGTAATCACATCATAACAGGGGATGTCCCTGAGACGCGGGGCATATTCAGCCGCCCATGGTTCTAGAACGAAGCAATTGTGAGTTGTGATATCATATTGGCCATCTATCTTGGCCACCAACGCAGCATAGGTCGGGATACACTCTCGAACTTACTCGTTATCCTTGTTTTTACAGTTGTCCTGTCTGGCTTTCGAAACAGCGTTTATACAGAGTGGGTATGCAGACGCCTTATCTACCATCACACTTATGAGACATCAACTGCGGTTGTTGGACTCCTGATGCTACCCTAGCAACGTCTTTGTTTCCTTCATTGACACAAAATAGAGGATCCCGCACGGATACCAGTTTGTATAGTGGGTAGAGGGCCGTTTTCCACGAGACGATGGCCGTACAGCCTTATTCAATATCTTGGCATTTACGCACAGATCTTGGCGTATGATCACAACATCAGGAGACAATATGAAGCGTACTGTCAGGTACCGGGATCAGGCCTCCTACTCCCGTCTCGTCCATCCCGTCGGTACCTTTTGTTAGCCAAAGCGGCTCCTTTAGCGCTGTACCTGTCTTGGTGTAAATACGACTGCCGGATTCAGCATCATAGGATCGGATGGATCCGAACCCACTCCAATGGCGCCCAACGCATGCAACGACGCCCAACAGGGTGTAAGTATGTGCCCATGGATTCCAGAAAATGGTCTCTATCTGTGGGATCCCGCGGTAGAGAAAAATAGGACTAGGATATACGAGACCCATTCTAGTGTAGTACCTGCTTCAGTCTCGTGCTTTATTTCCACTGCCGATTGATTGACGACATTACTACCGTGGCGTGCAGATCATACTAAAGAAGTTAAAGGTAAGAAGACGTGGCCCGGCAATCTGGCGCTTCTCGCCTGTTTCCAGATCTGTGTAACGTAAGAAGTAGACGCTCAAGTTTGTCGACGTCGATATGATCGACAGGGTTTGTCAACGACGCGGCGGTAGCTTATTTTCTGAATTAGTTACAACATAATTTCTAGGACCTGTCAGACTGAACAATGAGCCGGCAGGTTTCTGCAATGTAAATGGGTTGCATTCCGAGTGTTCTCGACGGATAGTGCGCTACTCAAGTCAGACCACATTGTGAGAGGAGGTCGATAGCGACACGGCGGCAACAGGGTAGCTAGCTTAGTGATGTACCTTTGCTAGCTGCAGAAGTGAGTGTGAAAAGAGGTACAGCTTGATCTCTTTGATGCGATTGGAGCCTCCCATTTGCCTCACGCCACGTAAGGGTATAGCATGTGTCGATGGACATTGAAGGACTTGAGCGGTGTAAAGCGATTCCATTTCAACCTACCTGCAAACCGCCCAATGGTATTGACGTATAAACGGTTCCTCAGAAGTGTGAAGTTTTGTTCTCAGCCACACGAAATTACATGTTAACGGCTTTTCCGTGAGGTGGATGACTTGTCGAACGCACATCGAGTCAAGGTTGTCCCTTGATTGGAGCCAAGGCTGTCAAGGATAGAGAAATAGGCGCATGCATGTAGACGACATTGGCAGTGGATTTCGGCGTAAGCTTGATTTTGTACGTTCGTTGTTCCCTAGACCTTTGCAACAACGTTCTTACAATATGAAGCGCAGGTGATCGAGTTTGATTCAGACTTGAAAAGTGGAGATATATGAAACTGAACCCCAGCATCACACTCATCCAGCTGAACACGAGTTGCCAAAGCGTAAACACACCTCTGAGTTGTAATGTCGGCTCCAGCGCATGGAACTCGCCACGGTCAAGGACTTTGCGGAGAAGATGCGCTTCAGTTCATCGTTGTGAGTCGCATGGGTCGCCAAACTGTCATTGAGGATGTATAAATTAGGTACTATTCGGATTCCTTGGTACCCGAAAGTATAAGCTCACTACAAGAAAACGACATATGAATTCCTCAGCAATCACTTGACCGCATCGTTGACGGTCATATCTTCAACATACTTGACTGTTCTTTGTTCAGTTACTTTCCTCGTCCCATTCAACATGGCTGACTCGCAAGATACTCAAGTCACCCAAGGACAGGCCTCCGTATGTCCGAACACACAATCACCTCAGATGGAGCGATGGTTACGGGAGAGTAAGAAGGAGGTGCCATGGTATCTTTCAAGTTCCATTCCTGTACCTAGCACGCAGACTCAGACCACCAACTCAAGCCCATCTACTACTTCCCAAAACCCAGCTACTCAGGGGAGCGCCAAATAGGCGTTGTCTGAGACCCTGGAGGGTATGTATTTCCCTACGACCAATTGCTCCGTATGCGATCCATAGTGACATGATGCACAGGGAAACATGGGTTGCTCAAACGAAATGGTCTTCGTGCTTTCCATTGGTAGTCAACATGAACCAGGATGATGTTAGAATACAGCCCACGCGGGCCAAAGAACAGCAACGCGACGATACAGGCGACGTAATGATAAAGGCGACACGATGTTACAAACGAAGCCACGAGAACAAGGCCTTGCTGTACGGGGTATATCATGCAGCCATACGACGGATGGATACATATCGGGTCTCTCTTGAAAAAACAATTGGCCATTCGAAACATATTTTGCTTCTCAAATCCTGTCTCAAGAGTAAACTGGCAATCACCAGCGATACGGGCGGTTGCAAGAGTGATCCCACTGTGGGAGATTGGATCCGACGTTGACAAAGACAGCGGCTTACACACGAAGGTTCAAGGCACGTGTTAATGCTCAGTCAAGGAGTCATTGAGACTGAGAGCTTATGAGAAGATTAGTTATTCACTCGAGATAAACGTTCGTTTAACTATGTTACCAACTCAGTGCGGTCAATAATGAAACAGTCAATCAAAAGACCCAGACACTAGGATATATCTGCCCACCATCTTATCTTATCAAGACGAAGAGTAGCTAATAACACTACCGTGTACTCAAATTTGATTCCAGTAATATGTGAAACTTCTCCCGTGGCGCTTCTCTCCATGATAACTATGTTGTTAACTCAGTGTGGAAGACATTTGGCCAAGAGACCCAGTCAGACACTGGGATATATCTACCCTCTATCTTGTTTTTATTAGGATATTGAATGACTTATGAGACTAATTCATACTCAATAACGGTTCAAAGAAGCTCTCAAACTTTCCCAGCCATGTTCTATATGTCTATGCCGTAGTTCTATGGATAGATGCCTCAATGAGCGGTAGTGCAATGAGATCCAATGTCAATGACCAACTTGGAGACTCATTTTGAAGGATTCTTGACTGTCAGAAAGTCATTTTTGCCTCTAACATCCTATTACAAGAGTAACTGGCCACCCATCAGAGATATGGGTGCTTGTTATTGTTATAAGCTCGACCCGGATGCTGGAAAATCGAACCCCTTGGAGTCTTGGACTGCTTATGTAAGGCAAATGAGGCTCAACAACACGAGATCAATTATCGATTGCAAGATGTGATCGAGCTCTCTTGGCTTTGTCCCTCTTTCCCTTGCAAACGTATGAGCTGGCGGCTTGTAAGGCGGGCGCAATTTGTGACAAGGTGCCTGCAGATCCATTTGCCCGCATATCCAGCAAGCCACTTTGCGCTTTGACGATCATTAAATTGAATCCTGTTCTTTTTCCTTTCTTTTTTCTAGAAAATAGCCAAAGTTTATTTTGTCTTGTCAGATTTACTAGCCTGAGTAATCTTAACATGCATATCCATGTGGACCGATACGATCTGTCTGGGGCCGGATTGGGTGACTCTATTCCCGATCTACCTCGACAACTAGTCACTTGACCTGAGCTCAATCCAACAGCGTGTCATAAGTGCCTATCAATTACAATAGCCATGGAGGTCCAGAAAAGTGGCCTTACTCATCCGTTGCCTTCTTCTCGCTTTCTTAGTCCTCTTTTCTCGCCATGTATCTGCGATCCATCAGTTGCATCAGGCCACCTTTATACCTTTTTCGAATCCAAGTGTAGCAAAATATCGTACCTATATCGCTTATTATTAAGCCAAGTCCCGGCAGACCAGACTCCAGATCCCCGACGTAGTGCAGTTTGCGATCCTAGGTAAGTCATGGACCCTCCAAAACACCCCGGATAGCCTGCAGTACATATTCGCTTAGACCACAACTCTGGAACAACATGATCTGAGCGGCAGTTGTGTTTGTCAACTGCCGGGCCATTGAGAATGACCAATGATTACCCAGGAGTTTTGACCACAGGCGCCAGGAAGAGAGTGCCTAAGTCAGGAACGCATACATACATCGAGCCGTTAATGTCTCTGCGCCACCATCTAGGCAATGAACCGGAGATTGTCGTGTCATAATCTCATCCCACATTCTCTGCAGGATCAATTGTCGATCAGTGGGGCTTTCAGCTCAAGTCAACCTTGCTTGTCATTCCCTTTCAAGTTGTAATAATATCTGCCAAAGTATCCGTAAACTACACTCATTTGGTAGAAGCGCGTCGTTTCAAGCAACTTCCTTGAGAAACACGTCTTCGTCCGTGTATCCTGATTGTGCGCTACAAGCTAATGGCTGAATCCCAGCAGTCTCACCATTAACTGGTGGTGCAATCGATCTCAACTTCATTCCCAAGCTTCCCGTCGTAGACAGACATTGACTTGACACGGACGTTGCAGCTGTGACCTCTACCATAATCCGTGAACAGCAACCTGCTGCTCACTAGATCTGGACAGCTGGACCGTGCGTGCCTGGGTCATACGATGATACAAGACGTAGCCAGCTTGACTAACTATGCCTTCATAGCATGATGATGTAATGACATGTGAGCAATGGAGCTCTCGACTTTGCCTCCCTTCCTTGAGCTGAAAGTCGGAACAGCCGAGCCACGCGACGCTGTTCTCTCCTCCACTAGTTCGGATGATAAGCATGAGTAACCCTCAAGGCAGGAGACAACTATGCGTAGGGGTGGGCCACACAGGCCCAAAGTTGAACAAGGTTGGATTCCAGACAGCTGTATACGAGAAGGTGGTAAAAAGAAAGGTGCTTGGTCAGCCAAGAGACGACAATGTCGATGTGAAAAGATAAAATGTGAGAAGTGTGGTGGGTTCCTGTGGCCGCTAGGCCTGACACCGCTGAGTTGACTATATCAAGACCATACTACACCTGACAACGCGATACTGATGTTGAACATATCCGACTAGTAATCTATGAACTTCAGGATATCTCGGGGCATCCTGGCACTACTGAAAGACTCGAGTGTCAGTGACACCACCCTCAATAAGCCTCCTCCACCAGTTCACTGCACTCTTACAAACTGGAAATGGCATCTCCATACCGGCCCCGTACCGGTATGGAGATGGTGTGAAGAGATAGAGGCTTAGATCGACAGCAAGTGACCATTTTTCGCCTTGAGACTTCACTTTTATTGTACCGTGCACGCGATATGTCAGACCCATATTGCCGCAAGCTCAATATGAGATATCTCCGGAACGCCGCGTTCCTACAACAACGTAGTTGCAAGAGTCTTGCACCCATGTCCTTGAAGAGCTTCACTATTTGACCGTGACAGTATAGTCGGTGAGTTGCGGTGCCTCGAGCCGCATGCTTAGCCTTTGCCTTAAGTGTTGCCTCATTTCCGTATATGTGTAGGTCCACATTCGTTGACTGTACTTATGTAGATAGTTGTCGCCTTGTAAGGAGCTCCTCGAACAAGCCGGGGACGCGATAAGGTGTTTGCAGGGAACGTCCTGGTTCGATATCATCACTGTGTCCGTAAGAGGTCGCGCTCAGGCCCTCCCCGAGCATAAGCCAAGGAAGGACGCGATGCTTGAGGAGCATTGTCATCCACCATCATATCAGCTTTGACGCATCACTCGATGCTAATGCAGGTTGTAATTTGTTTGGTGGCGGTGGTTGTTGTTTCCGGGTGCCTGCAGATCTTGGCGGACGCCACAACCCTCAACCCGCCGCCCGAGGCACTACAGATCGCTGTGCCTCCAAATAGAAGCAACCAATACGTCTCGAATCTTTTTTGGGTTCATCTCAAACTCCACCCCGGACTGCTAGCTTGGTTTTTGCTCAGCGGTTATTCATGTGAGCGCTTGCACGATTATTCCCGCCCTTCAGCATGCCATTTTGGGATGCACGTTTCGTTCTCGTTTGTGCGAAAGGCGTTCGATTGCCGAACATTGTCTCAGATAATTTCCGAGTAGTACTTGTATTCTGTACACTAACGTCTGTAAGGGTTTTAAGAACCTTGAGGTTTCATACCGAGTCTATTCCGAAGGTAATACTGAAGATTGATAGACTGCCAGTAGTACCGGAACGATACATGCGAAGTGATCTATTGAGAGGAAACATGTATCAAGTACGTACTGTAACAAGACGATTGTATTTTCGAACAAATATTTGACAGATGATCCTGGTTCTTGGCTGAAGCTAACGAACCAGCTCGGATAGGCCCATCCGGAAGTTGAGCCCGGTGACATTCATTCCGCTGCCAGTCCCGGGTAGTGCTAACCGACTGGGGGAGACAGGGGGTAGCCCTGAAGACCTCGCAGACTGCCTCTCACCTAAGCTTAATTACCTGACGTCAACGACAACATCGTCATCTCAACAAGCACCACTCAACCGCAAGGTATGAGAAATTGAGTTTGGCAACTACCATGGAGCCGATTAACGCTAGACCATAGCTGCTTAGGTATCCAATCCAGAGCTGAATGGAGCAACACTATTCCTTGCTTTGATACAACCTCAACTACAAGGTGAGCTTACTGAATACTCATCTCAAGGAATGTACCCCGAATACTGACGATGATATGCGAGTTCATACTTTCTTCAATTTTTTTCTCCCGTAAGGCGAATAGCCAGGGCTTAGAATATATACTAGAGATAGGGATAATGAGAGTAGTGTAGCGTTCATTGATGTGCAGCAGGTCCTAGTAGATCGGACTATTGACCAGGACGTTACGTAGGTAGACCACAAAGACCTGACGTTCAGTCACGAAGATGAAGGGGTGCGAATAATTGTAGGACGACATTTCTCCGTGGTAGTGTATTGAAGTCTATTCGGTTCGACTACACCGGTACTTGTGTATCACCCACACGCCAGTCGGGGACGAGGCCGGTTCACCTAGCTACTAGCAGTATGTAATACTAGGAGGAGACGAGCTGGAGTCGGAAAAAGCAAAGAACTCCCTCTCCCCAGGTAGGGGCAGTACCCAGTCCAATGCCAACTCAACCACCCTTGTCACTTTTATGTTTTGGGACAGTGAGAACGGGGAACGTCTATTTCTTGCGGGCAGTCCTTCCACAAACGCAGAGCCTCAACCAACTATGTTTGCCTCACGGCGAACCACCGCGCGAACAATCCCAACTTTGCCTGTGGCGTCTCTAGTGCCAGGAACCGACCATCGTCATTGGACGAGATGATGGACCCGATATCCTGACAAGTTGATGTAGTAGTCCAAGTAGGGCATTGCAAAGTGAGGATAAGTTTCATTATCTCGTTACCCGAGCGGATTGCGCAGCAACATTCACTGCCAAACCAGCTCTACCAGTAGACATGTCGCGTACTTCTCAGGACTACTGAAATCTATGATGGACTTAAAAACAGCTGGGGCCCCAGGGTCTCAAAGACATTGCTCCGTATTCACCAAGCACTCATCCTCTCTTCTTCATACCCATATCATATCCACCGGCAAGCACTCGTTTCTTCTTCTGACACTGCTTCATAACATCCAAGAAGGGTCCAAGAGCCCATCAGTCCCTTCTTCTACTTCTTCTTCCTCATCATGACCGGCTCGCGTGATACCCAAGTCCCTCAAGGACAAGATTCTGTACGTCAGGGCGGCACAATTTCACCACAAATGGAACGATGGTTGCAGGAGAGCACAAAGGAGATGCCTTTCTATCTCCGTAGTTCGATTCCTGTATCTAGCACGCAGACCCAGACCACGTCCAACCCAAGCCCATACACTGCTTCCCAAAGCCCTGCTGCTCAAGGAAGTGCCAAGTAGGGTTCCTGTCCGACACCCCAAGAGGTATTGGTACACGACTGCTTGCCCAGATGTCCAATATATACTGATATGACACAGTGACACATGTCTCTCTCTCAATCAAAACGGTCTTCGTTTACCCCCTGGGCAGCCGACATGAGCCAATACGATCTGAATAGACAACCCACCCCGACCCAAGCGATGCCAGTAAGACGAAGCCATAGATACACAGCCCGCCCTGGGCCAAGCGATGGGATATACAGGCGAAGCGATGAGAGCAATGCATGCTGTACATACAGCTATGACCCCGAAACATATGTTGAACTCTGAAGGTCATCTTGGACTGTATATGGTCAGCAACTTGAACAAATCAAGATATGAGAACATATTCTGAATGAGAGGGTATATCAGGAAACTTATAAAAAAAATCATAAAAGTTTTTCAAATACAATCTAGCGTGAAGTTTTTAAGTCATCATTTGGGGAGGAGTGTAGTAAAAGAAAAGTAAAAGCTTACCCAGGTCATAGTCCGTACGGGAGACGAGCATTTCGGCTCGTCATGCAGCCCTCGTGAATGTTTCAATCCACAGCTCAACCTTTACGGCCGAGCAAGTCCAGGCGACGCATTCGACCCAAAGATCTGACCAATAGCTCCCTGAATTTGACCAACAAGGGCCTTGATCATGCCCTGAGGCTTGCCTCTTCCATCAAGTCCGTGAACAGGTTCTGTTCCCATGGTAGGAAGGACATTATCGCCAGCAGACAAACTGACGAATAGTGCAAAAGGTACGAGCCACACGCAGAGACCAAAGTACGACGCGATTTGCGCAAAGCTAGGAACATCGGCCTTGTCGTAGAACGAGGTTCGTTGATACGCGCGCGATTGGGCATCGGAAAAGTGTCGGAACCATACGTAGTGGTTAACCAAGACAAGAACTGCGCTTGTTAGACAGATTTCGTGTCTCACAAGAGATCGACATACCACAAGATGCCAGGAACAGAGGGTCTGTCAGCTTGACAAATGGGAAGCGTCGCATATTCCCCAGATAGACAACGTGGGATACAATCGTCAAGATAGTAGCCCAGAAAGGGAACCCATCAACCAGCCAAAGAATCAACTGAACCACAATGACGCTGTAGATAAGACGCGTAAGGAATCGCTTCGCAATGACGCTATGCTCCTCGACAAGTTCCGACAAGTAATAAAGACCTGATGCAATAGCGAGAGTCAAAAAGCAGAAACCCAGGAGGGTCCCTACGTAGCCGACAAGAGGTAAAATCCACATGGTTGCTGTTTGTGTGCAAGCAACTGATCGTCAAAAGCTCACATGTTGGGAGAGAGAGGTTTCCCAGGGAGGGGAGATACGTAAGTATTCAGGTTTCGGAAAGGAGGCAGAAACGGACACGTTTTTGCCAATCAGTTTTTGCCAATCACTTAGCGTCTCGGAGGTGGGAGAACCTCGGTGCCGTTACCCCACCATCAACTTATCGATAAGGTAGCCACGAAAAGTTTCTACAACACCAGAATATTGGCGATAAGGCGTATTGCAAGCTTCGTGACCCATTCATTTGCGGATTGCTGTTATTCGGATCGGATTTATCGAAGGAATACGTCTGCAACACTATTCATCATGTCTCGTCCTGAGGATACCCTGTATGTCCCTCCAACCCCGCCATGCCCCTCAAACTCACACAAACAGTGCGGCCGACGTCCACTATGACGATACCGAAGCGCGAAAGTACACAACGAGTTCTCGAATCCAGAACATTCAAGCGTCAATGACAAGACGAGCCCTCGAACTTCTCGATCTCAAGTCCCCATCCCTCATTCTCGACATCGGCTGCGGTAGCGGTCTCTCCGGCGAAATTTTATCTTCTGTCGAACCTGAAGATGGCGGCCCTCACACTTGGATTGGAATGGACGTTTCGCCTTCGATGCTGGATATTGCGCTGCAGAGAGATGTGGAGGGTGATTTGATGCTGGCGGATATTGGACAGGGCGTTCCCTTCCGAGCGGGTACTTTTGATGCGGCGATTAGTATCTCTGCTATTCAATGGCTCTGCAGTGCTGAAACAAGCGATACATCCCCCGTCGGTCGCCTGACTCGCTTCTTCAACGGTCTCTACGCCTCTCTCAAGCGCGGCGGTCGCGCAGTCTGCCAATTCTACCCCAAAAACGACGACCAGCGACAAATGATCACCCAAGCGGCCGTGAAAGCCGGTTTCGGCGCCGGTATGCTCGAAGACGACCCCGGCACCAAGAACCAGAAACTTTATCTCGTACTCACCGTCGGTGGAGGCGATTTGACCAAGAAGGGTGGTGATATCACTGGTGTTGTTGATGGTATGGACGGAGTCGATGTTGAGGATGCCAGACGGTCTATCAAGACCCATGCTCCGAATATGTCCAAGGGTAGCAAGGCTTGGATTGTCAAGAAGAAGGAGCAGATGGAGCGTAAGGGAAAGATTGTCAAGTCGACGTCCAAGTATACTGGACGAAAGAGACGGGTGCAGTTTTAAGCGTGTGTTTGCATTGTACGGCGTTGGGGAAAAGTTTAGATCTCAATTTGACGGATACCCTTGGAGTCCTTATGAAGTGACTGGCAAATCAAGCTCAATTTTGTGAGATCATCTGTTAAACAGCTGGCCAGAAAGCCTCCTCTGCTTCCAAAACATCATGCCACTTCCCTTGAACCCTCTTGAACAGCTTCTCCTTATCCTCACCCTCCTCAACAGCCTTTGCAACAGCATCATCGATAATCTTTCCCAAATCATCCACAAAGTCAACAAACTCTTTACAAGTCCAATTGTTGATAAACTCCTTCCTCACAGCACCACCATCAGCATCATTGGTTCCATCACTCTCATCAAGCTGCGCCTTTGCCCACGACCAAGCATCCAAATAGCACTTTTCCGTTCCCCAGTAAATCACCGCAGCTTCAAGCCAAGGAAGCACATCTTTCTCGTTAGGGGCTACTGAAGCGTACAGAGCTTCCCAACGACGAAGGCCTTCGAGTTTGGTACTTGATTGAACCTTTCCGTCTTTGGTCTCAAGGTTGATGTTGATGCCGTACTGGAAAGCTGTGTTGATAAAGAACTTTTCCTCCCGGCGGATATTCACAAGAGCAGCGACAATCCAGTCAAGAAGCTGTGTTGCAGAGTCGGGCTTCACGTCCTGCTGCACTGTATCAGGATATTGGAGGAAGCTGAGCAGACGACCGAGACCCCGACAGTAGCTGTGGATGTAGAGACGATCATTTGCGAGCCAGCGGCCTAAGATGTCTTTTGAAGCTTTGCCATTGCCTGCCAGACGGAGGAATTCCGACTGTGTTGCCTTTTTGTAAGCTTGCTCGTCTGAGACGAGAAGCTCTTTTGTCAGAGAGTAGGACATGATGAAGAGGTTTGACGAAGTTATTCCCTCAGTGTGCATGCGGAGATGCCATGCCTTCAAGGTTCATGGTGTGATGTTGGCGGATAACAATTATGTCATGCCGGTCTAAAGTTGTTCCTTATGCATGAGTTACGGAGTTTAGTGGTCTGGGTGAGGTGTTTCTCGAGATCATGATGTTTACAAGTTGTTGCTTGGCTTGAGTGGTTATTGGTTAATTGGTGCAGATGCTGAGCCTCACATCCAGATATAGTCGTACTGCATTGACATGAAGGATATCTTATGCAAGGGCTTCATAACTGTGAACTTGTTCAATGTCAATCTATCCCCTTTCTCCGTTCTCTTCAGTCAGCGCTCGTATCATATCTCGCTTGTATAATTAAACATCTATAAATGAATCTATGATGTTAATGTAATTCACTCACATACGTCCGGATAAGCGGATACTCCAATAAACTGCCCTTGACGCCATGTAATTTCCTTGTCGGCGTTTATCCATGCCAGCCATGCGACTCCCATCCCTTCTCTTGGCAAACGTTGACGTTGTCGATCTGATCCCGTCTCTACTCCCGCTAATCGAAGCCAAGTATCTTAGCCAAGCACGCGACGTCCGTCTGTTTCTTCTTTTGCTTTTGCTGTCAATTCAGGTGATCGCCGTTATCCCGGTCATAGCAAAGGCCCTTTAATCTGGGGAACAGGGGTAATTAATTAATTAAGTCTCCCCACAAATAAGGGGGACTAACACTTTTAAGGGACATGTTGCGCAAAAGGAAAGTTATTTTGGTAGATTGCTGATGTTTGAGAAATGGAATGGGTAGTTTCAGTTTGAGCAATTCCTTATGGCTTGTTTTTCGCATGGTGAAGCATCGCGAGATTTGTATCATAGAGTAGTAGAAAAACAATCCCTTGTAGGTGATCAAACCTTCAGAGTAAGATGCAGGAACGCGTAACATGATGTGACAGAGACCCATCTAGATTCCAGAACTTCGTATCTCGGTCTTCCATGGACCCGGAATCAATTTCGTTGACAGGACCCCTGGTTTGTTATCGGAGGATCCATGAGCCGTCACGAGGGCCATAATCCATTCACCAGGGGCTGACCTTCTGAAACATGGAGCATTTTGGTGGTCTAGGCTTGAACAGTCCCTGGACCACCACTGAAGCATTGCATGTCATTGAACGCAGGCGCAGGGCAATTATCGTGGCTTTTTATTAATCATTCTCTCCTTCCCTTTAGATGCTCTTCCCTTTTTCTTTCTCATGTTTTGCTCCATTCTTTTGCAAACTTGGAACTTGACTTGTTACAACTGAATCAAATTTTATACATTGCTTTGCCGCTTCTTAACTATTAATTCTTATTTTGTCGCCTCGCTATGATTCTCGACCCTGTCGCTGCCGAGAGATGGCACATCACTCGAGTCCTCCCCCGCGAAGCCAAGGAAACTTGTCGGAATGACATGCAATCAAATACCTGCGAGAAACCCGGTCTGTCAACAGGCGAAATACTTGTCGTTCTTCTCATAGCAAGGTAATTCCCCTGCCTCTTGGTCTTGGCGCAAACTGACTCTTTAGTCTCGTCGCTGTAGGCGGTATCATAGCACTTCTATGTGTCTTCCACCGTCGCAAACAACGTCTCGATAAACTCGAAGACATCAAGGGCATACAAGAACTCGACGACTATGGCCTCGCCCCTATCAAACCAAGACTGCCTACTGCACCACCGCCGACGTACCAGGAGGGAAAACATGCGCCTGCGCCTACGACTACTGATGGAAATTGGCAACGGACGAATCGAAACTCGACAGACTCACTAACACCGTCGCTACGCCAGGCCATGGGCGTGACGCCGCGCGATACGCTGGCCAATAGTTAGAGGATGCGGCCGACGTTTGACGATCACTTATGCATGCACCGCAACGCATGAAAAATGGTTGTTTCGAGATGCGCTACGGCCACGATGTGGCAGTGATGAAAAAGAGGTGGACATGTTTTTTACGATGGCGTTATGGGATGGCGTACTTGGTTTGGGGAAAGGATGAGCGATTCTGCTGGTCGGTTTGGGCGGCTTCTCTTTTACTTTACATCTGTGTAGCGACAGTCTCCTTGGAAATTCAAGAATAATTGATTCATGATCATTGCAGTTGAGACAACACCTTATATTCATTGTGTCTTGTATCATAAGCTTAGGCTTCTTGAGTTATCTCCTCGCTTCCTGTCCTCTTCGTTGTCTCTTATTCTCCATTCCACTCCGAGTAGGTTTTCCATTCTTCTTCTTCATCTTCTTCACTTCCAACAGGTTCGGGTCTGAAGCAGATCAACTTGTTCTCTGTGATCTGCATCTCGTACTTCACGTCTGCGCTGTGACGTGCAACTTTGACGTTGACTCCAATGCCTTGCTGGAGGACAGAGATGACATCTCGGTTGAAGTCGTCGAGGTCCTCGTCGTTGTCGTCAGCTGTCAGTACGACGGCTTCTTCGATTACCAGACCGTTGCGCTTGGCGTGCTTGATCTCGTCGATGAACTGGTCTAGGAGTGTGTTTTCACCGTTGATCGGGTCGAAGCTCTCAGAGAAGTGAGCGAGAAAACGGTCATTGCCGTGGGACCCGTTGCTGTAGCTGCCAACAACTGCAATTCTAGTGCAGGTTAAGAGGGCATTAGTGTGTAGGTCATCGCGGCTAGCGCACTTGTATTTTTCAAAGCGAACGAACGATGGTGTCGATGATGTCGATGATGTCGACGATGTCGACATTTTGTTTGCTGGCTTTGCGAAGCAGAAGCAGCAGCGGAAGTGGAAGTAGAAGTAGACGAAGTAGTGGTTGGTGATGCATCTTTTATCTGGACTGTAGCAGTAGCAGCAGCAGCAGCAGCAGCGGAAGTAGTTGATGATGATGAAGAAGAAAGGAAAAGAGAGAAGAAGACAGGGGATAAGAGATCTTATAGTTGAGTCTGGGTATTCATGAATTACTGTTAGCCTAGATAAATAGCTATTGTTCAGGGTGAGTGAATCACAGCCGATTCATAATGGAAGTTTGTAGACAATCCATGACTGTAACTCACCTTAACAATAGCCATAACCCAGGCAAACAATAGACGGACGTCAAACGCCTCAAATAGAGTTAGTGCATGAATGACAAACACAATTCTGGTATATATTCTCTCATGTCAACAAACCTATGCCT
This sequence comes from Fusarium hainanense, assembly GCA_013618405.1. NCBI lineage: Eukaryota > Fungi > Ascomycota > Sordariomycetes > Hypocreales > Nectriaceae > Fusarium > Fusarium hainanense. Next base: position 193,432 of record JABFEW010000150.1, read on the forward strand.
TTTCCCTGAGGCGCCGTGTGGCCGCTCACCTGGCCTTGCTGCCAGGCTCTCCACAGGAAACAGCCAGAATCCTATTGCCTGCTGAGGCACTCGCTCAAGATGTTGATCGTCGAAGTTACCATCGCCCAGGTATTTCTCCCTGTTTTCGGTCGTTTGCTTCCATTCTTGAACTTTCGACTCAAACATGTCTTCTTCCGTTCGGATCCATTCTGCAGCGGCAGCCCTGTCAGTTCCTCGCGGGTAGCTATTATGCCGATAACCTCGACTGCACAAAGCGAGTCGATAATCAACCTTGTGCTTATGTTTGACGCCGAGCTCAGTGAGTAGCTCTTGAAACTCGCTGAATCCTATTCTTGCATCATATAGCCCTGTGTATACGCTCTTGAGATGTTCCTCTCCAAGCCGGGGATCGTATGGAAGACGTTCAAAAGCGACGGTCCCCCCGTTGATAGGACAAGCCCGGTGTACTGAATCGCTGAGTGAGCGGGTCGGAGATGGGTATTGACGAGTCCAGACTCGTTGTACCCTATTGTTCATTATGATAAAACGCTCTAACCTTGACAGAGCCTGCTTGAGAAGTTGCCTACGTGTTCCCGGCTTCCATATCACTTTGCTTGCCCCTAGTCGCCCAGTTAAGGCGCCCGCCGCCAGATTAACAAGACCAATACGACGAGGATCGAGAGTCCACATGTCGCGAGCAAGGTACCAGATTTTGGATATGGTAAAGACACTCAAGATATCCAGTTCCGGACAGAGGTAGAGGAAGCCTTTCTTGCCCTCCTCTTCAGGGTCACCGCCATGCCTTGTTTGGAGGAAGTACCGACAGGGCAGCTGAACTCGATAGAAGCACAAAGCAACACGTCGTGACTCACGCGTGGTGCGAAATAGCTTGCTGATTTTCGTGTTCATATGCACAAAAATCTCATAGTCCGGTATCGGTGCATCCTCAATGTCGCTGTGCCTACGGCCATGCTCCAACTCAACGTGAACCCATCGCTCATGACTGAGAGCTTGTTCCCATACGAGACATCGAATCTCTGCAGGGAACCGAGAGAATTGGTGAAAGTCGGGGCATGGTTCAGGAGCCGGGTTGAAGATTTCCAGGTAACGTTGAGAAGACATGACGTCTGGGGATAAACAGGAAGTTCCGATATTTGATGTTTGTGTTGGATAGACAATATGTTTGCATGTTTGCTTCAACACAGAAGCGAAATTCTTATACCTTTCTCTCCAAGCGTTAAATTCAAATCTAGGTCTCACAACCCTTGTATCACAGCAGTACAACGAACTTTATCACGACAAGGTTAGTTAGAATGGCATATTCAGTGTTTAGGGCATACGAAATCACCCACCCAAGGATAGGCAAAAGATTACCAACGTATTTCATTTCTTATGCTTGATAGCCTAATGTCAAGATACACAACAGTTTTGTTGTTATTTGCTATACAATGCGATTTTTTGCCTTGTCTAAAAGCGCGGAGATGAATGGTGAAGGCGACGTCGTAAGTTCCACGAGAGGAGACGTCGTGACTACTCGCCGACACCATCTCTGATAAGGCGACTTCGCAAATTCGATAAAAGAGACGTCGTAGGTTTAGGTAGACATTTTGCAACTGTCAACGTTAGCCGCACATTTACATCTACAGTTACCACGTCCTGCATTGACCATTGCATCAGAATTATTCTTCATGGATGTGGTTCATAAATAGCTTTGATCGTCATTCACGGAGGATTTGTAGTTAAACCTCACAAACAGTTTATGATAGTAATTTGCAAACGATATATGATGATGATAGACAACTTTTGGTTGTGATTCGCGCCTCGAAAGGCTGTAGTGTATCTGAACTAGGCCTTCACTCTTACTGCCTCGCAGTTTTCTTCTCAATGATGTGAGCAAGGAATCGGTCGTGACCCTCGCCTTGGGACCTATAGGAGGCTGTGATAGAGATCCTAACGCATGTTGAAATGCCCTTGGTGTAGAGAGGTCCGCGATTCGTAGGCTTGGACTCGTACCTGTACACTTCCGGGTGAATCACTTACAATGTTTGATCGTGGTTCACCACCATAAACTAACCAAAATACATGCAAACAGTGAATGAATGTTATATCTCCAAAGTATATAATCAGTGCATGTATGACAAACACAACTCAGGTTTGTGTTCTGTCATATTTAGAAACCTATCGAAAACAAAATGCTTCTGAATATCGGAATGCATTCGACGATATATTTTGAACGATATGTCGATATCGGGTACTGGTGCGATGCTTTCCAGGGAAAATAGCCAAAATCCGATTGCTTGCGAAGGCGCTTGTTCGAGGTTTTGCTGCTCAATGGGCGGATACTCCATGCCTTTTCTCTTGAACTTCTCCTGTATTCTCGATTGGAATACCTTTTCATTTTCGCGAACCCGTTCAGCAGCGAGAGCTCGATCATTCGGATATGGACCTTGGTGGCCATCACGACGTGAATCTGTCTCGGTGCACATGCCAAACTGGTAGGCAACATTGTGGTTATGCTTGATCCCTAGGGCTTTGAGAGTCCTGAACCACACGTGGAATTGCATTCTTGGATCATATGGTCCCGTGTATATTCGCTTCAAATGCTCGTCGCCTAGTCGGGGATCATAGGGAAGTCGTTCGAAACCGAAAGTGCTGCCATAGACAGGGCAAGTGTGGTAGGATGGACTTCTTATTGGTGAAGTCTTATCGCAATGAAGCCAATTTATCCGCGATCGCCTTTCCATCACAACAAAGCGCTCAATCCTCAACAGAGTCTCTTTGAAGAGGTTATTGTCTCTCCCGTCGAGTCGCCAGACCTCGTGGAGGAAAGGATCGTTGGAAGGCGTAGCAAGGTTGACAACACCAATGCGAAGACGGTCGTGAGTCCATACATCATTGGCAAAGTATTCGAACTGAAGCATGCCATTGATCTCTAATGTATCCAACTCGGGACAGATGTAGAGTGTGGTTTTCTTGGATGTGGTCCGGTCATTGCCCCAACTGTACCAACAGGGTAGCTGGACCCGGTAGAAGCCCAATGCTACGCGGCGTGATTCACGAGTGGTTCGGAATAGCTTGCTAATCTTCCACTGCCTGTAGACATTGATGTCGTACTTGCCACGAGGACGAGGACGGACACCCCGAAGTGGGTTCAAGTCGATACGAATCCATCGTTCGTGACTAAGAGCTTGTTCCCATATAAGACATCTTATCTCTGTAGGAAATCGACGAAACTGGTGGAAATCGGGGCATGGCTGAGGAGCAGGATTGAAGATCTCTAAGTGGCGTTGAGAAGTCATGAGAAAGAGGGAAGTTGCGATGTTTATTAAGCAGACAAAATGTTTCTCCCAACTGGAAAAGGCTCAGTTCTTATACCTTTGTTATCACAATACCAGAAGTTAAACTCAGGTCTCACAGCCCTCAATTCTCTGGAGTAAGTTTAATAGTCAAGTTACACGGCAGTGTTATTGTTGACTCTAATTGGCTGCGTCCAGGGTTGAGGGTGAAGGTTCAACAGTAGAGGTGACGTCGTAAAGTCTAGTAACGGAACCCCCATGACATTTTAGAAGATACGACGTCGTAACTATTCTAATAACGGAATGTCACAATAACAGCTGTAACAAGGAAGTCGTAGCTATTAAGGTTCCTCGTTTCTCCAGGCGTCGAATGGGAACCACAACTCAGAAGAGTGGCAACATGGTCTTCGATAAAAAAGACAATACTTCTAAGTCATGATCTAAAGTGGTCTAAATTAATCAAAATATTTCATGTGTTATGATATTAAAGGCTAGTACTGCTGTCTGACATAATTGTAGACGCTTCATAACTCGCTTCATCCACCACCCAACTTAACCCCGTCAACTCATGTGCACCTAGTAAGCGAAGAAAAGAGTAGCCTCAGAGTCAGACTGTCTAATCTTTCTGTTTGCTCTAATAAGCATCCACTTGAGAATCCAAACTCCAGCAATACACGCCACGGCGAACGCTGCACTCGCGGCCAAAGGCATGATATATCGAGGCGCATCAGACTTTGGCCACAGATATGGGGTCCATATCAAGCTCAAAGTTGCTGAGACATTAGCTAGAGCAAGAGCAGAAGCTTTCTTTTCCTTTGTTTGACCGCATGTGTTTCCAACCCAAGCGAGGAGGATGGAGTTGACACCATAAGTTCCAATGGTGAAAACACACATCGCAAAGTATCGCGCACCAACATTCATCGTAGCACAGGCAAGAACGAATCCAAATGTAGCAACGATTTTGGAAATGGTAATGTGCCATGTGCTTTCGTTGAAGTGGCCTGAAGACTTGGCCCAGAGAATCGACAGGGCGCTCGCAATGAGGAATGGTGGGCATGTCAACACCAGCGTAATCGTTGTGTTAAAACCGAGAGTATTGACAATTGTAGGAAAGAAGTTTTTGAACCCGTTGGTCGCGAGATGCAGATGTTGAAGTACGATGAATACCCAGACTTTGGGGTCGACGATGGCTTCGCGGAGGCCGCTCCAGGGGTTACCGTTGCCCTTTTCACCGACTGTATCCCTCGCAACACGATCATGAGCAAGTTGTCGCTGCTCAGGAGTGAGCCATCGTGTAGTCAACGGCGTATCAGGAAGAGTAAAGCAAGCAATAATAGCAACAGCAAAAGTCACAGCACCCTGAAGAATAAACAACCATCTCCAACCAGACAAACCCGCCATACCATCCATCTTAAACACACCCGCCGCGATAAGTCCCGCAAAGGCAGAAGCAAGAACATTACCCGAATAAAGGATCGAAATTCTCGTCGCCAGTTCCTTTCTCGTGTAGAAAGTACTCAGCATGTACAGCGCACCAGGATAATACGGGGCTTCGACAACACCAAGGAAGAAACGCGTGAGAACAGCGCCTTTGTAGTCTTTTGCTACGGCGGTCAGGGAACTGACGATTGCCCATGCCATCATGAAACCGCCCATGTAGTAGGATGGTCGGACGCGGGTGATGATCATGTTGCTGGGGATTTGACCTAGGATGTAACCGACAAAGAGGATTGATACGGCTGTGCTGTATTCGGTTCCTTTGAGGCCGAGATCTTCTTCGAAGCCGTTGAGGCGGGCTAGAGTGATTGCGTTGCGGTCGAGATAGTTGAGCCAGTACATTGACCAGAGGGTTGGCTGTCAAACATTAGACTGAATGTGATGAAGAGTAAAGGGAGACTTACCATGATCCATCTATCCAACTTCTTCACCAACTTGATCTCCTCAGGATCAGTCTTGGCTGCAGCACCAGAGTAATCTCCATTGCCCTTCTTATCAAGAACCTCAGCGGAGTATTCCTGATGAGCAGAGTTTTGCTTCTCAGCGTCAAGGGACTCGATATTGTTCTTCTCTTGAGCCGACATGATGAATAACTCAACAAATGAAGAGAGATGCAAGAGATGAGAAGGGTGAAATTAAGCAGGGGGATCCGGCGGTATTTGACTTGATCTCAATCCAGGGAACTTTTTTACTTCCCCGCAGACTACCCCAGATTTCTAGACCCAAGATCCGGGGATATTGCCGCTCAGACGGGTTGAGGGGATCACCATGTGGGTGGTATTGGAAATATCCTTGTTTCGGCGACGGAGCCGTTGACCGAGTTGAGTGCCAAGACGCCATTGTGGTAGTACTAGATCCATTGAGATGGGAAGATGGTGGTTGGGGATAGGATAAATGTAACCGAGAGATGGATGAATTAGATTTAGACTGATTGGCCGCTCAACTAGAGTCACGAATTGATCACTGAGATCATAAGAGATGGAATAATTAAGTGAGTTGGATCTGTAGTTTATGACAATTTAGACAACTATTTGACTACTTTACTTTACTACTCTAAGATCTAGGAAAGAGGTCTACTCAGAGAATAGTACAATTAATACAGATCATCATATCTTCAGAGACAAGGAAGTGCCAGTGCAACCCCACGAGTCAGGATTAGAGTAACAATTAAGCTTAGTCTCTCCTGCAGACCCATAACTCGATCAAGCGGGGGCAAAAACCACTCGACTCAACCATTCATTCTCCATCTTTTTCCCTCTTCATCCTCTCGGCCTCGGCCTCCGAATGCCTTCAAACGCATGCGACAGATGTCACCGTCGCAAAGTCCGCTGCGACAAAATCCAACCCCAATGCGGCCCCTGCAAACGAGCTGATGTAGCTTGTGAATATGCTGTTAGTGAACATCAGCTTAGACGAAGAACTGTTCAGAAGTTGGAGAGGAGGATTAGGGACTTGCAGGCTGATAATGAGAGTTTGAATGCTCAGTTGAGGTCTGAGGGGGCAGAGAGTGAGAGAGGGCATGAAAGGCGACAAGAAAGAGAGAGTAGCCAGAGACAAACAGAAACAGAAGGGCGACAAGAAGGAGCTACGACGAATGGTGATAGTCCCCTCGATGGAGAAGTCGCTGAAGAAGTTATCCAAATGTCCCTCATCGCAGGAGGAGGCCATCACTTCGTCGGTTCAACCTCCGGTCTCTTACTGGCAAACCTCCTTCAATCACGACCCCAAGCTCCATCATCACTCAACACATCATGGAAACCATCAATCTCCCTCACCCCTCAAACCGGATCAGGCCTGCCTCCCAAAACTCTCGCAGCAGAGCTCATCAAAGCATACTGCAGCCATGACCACCTCTGCTATCCCTTCCTCTCCACCAAATCCCTCTACAAGTCCTTAGACGCCGTGTACGAAGACCGAGAAAAAGATCCTGTTGATGCGTTCTTTGTCGACATGACTCTCGCGATAGGTACAGCGCAAGTACACAAGTTTAACTGGAATGGCGTTTACGATGCGGAAACACATTATAATCGCGCCATGACGAGATTGGCTGATGTTCTTGCACGGGATGGCATTGAACGGTTACAAGCGCTATTACTCGTCTGTCAATACAGGATGGGCACGACTTCAAGCAATACTACCACCAGTGTATGGCATCTCATCGGCGTCGCAGCAAGGACTTGTTTGGAGATGGGTCTTCATCGCGCTTCGACGTATGCACGCGAAGCGGAAGAAGAGATGGAGACGAAACGACGATGCTTCTGGAGTCTTGTCGCGCTGGACAGAGTTACCAGTCTAGCACTCGGAAGACCTTTGGCACTTCAACTCGAGGATATAGACGTCGACCTACCACCTTGTTCTACGGAAGAACTTCCAGAGGATAGCAGTCCTTTGTCTTCGGCGCCTTATGGTACACCGCAATATCGCGCTGCGACATCTGTTTTCGTACATATTGTGCGATACAGACTCATCTGTGGAAAGATAATCAATGCGCTACACCGAAGTACAAAACATGTTTCCTTTGCGAGTATAAACTACGAGGAAATGCGTACGGCGTTAGCCAGGGAGTTACAGGAGTGGCATACAGAGACAGGCAATTTGCCTCTCGTGAAAAGCGACGCGACAGCTGCTTCACCAGCCAGCGGCTCCAGTTTCCGATGCGAAGAGTGGTATCGTCTGCTCTACCATAACGGTATGCTTATGCTTTTCCGACCGTCGCCTTGTTTAAACGATGCGAGTGTGAATAGTCTTGCTTTGCAGAACATTTACGATTCCGCGCGGGAAGCGATTTTGCTATATGCTAGTTTGCACCGATCGCGAAAGATGAATTATTCGTGGATTACTATGCATTCTGTATTCCTGGCTGGATTATCCTACATTTTTGCACTTCGACATCACTTCCAGCCTTCCGCTCAGCGAGCGAGGTTACATACAACACCCACAATATCCCAAGTCGTCACCGATACGCGGGCTTGCTCAAAAGTCCTAGTCGCTGTGAGCGAAAGATGGGATTTGGCTAGGAATTGTTCGGATTTGTTTGATAGACTGTCTGATGCGGTGGTAGCAGATGTAGTGGAAGCTTCAACACCGCAGACTGGGATGAATGTGGTAGATTCTGTGCCGTTTGGGGCGGTTGATAATACTTTTAGGGATTGTTTTGGAGATCTGCAGAGTTTGGGTTTGGATGAGTTTCATAATGATGCTATTTCTCAGTTATCGCAGGAGTGGTTCTTTGGTTTGGATGAGACGCAGAGGTATTATTAGTATATATGATGAGAGAGGTACATAGCTATATAATGTGAAGTGTTGAGAATCACCATGATCTATTCTTCAACAAAGGCTCAAGGTACCGTCTGGACTCACTCCCACTCGTCACCCAAGAACTGCATAATAGATGATTAGCGTATGCAACCATATGACCATGACAAGATGCATGAACCATGTCTCTCATCCGTTCCCAACCCTCGGGATCAGAAAAATTTAAAGGTTAGGATACAAAAATAAAGTAGCCTAAACACAAGTCTAAACTCTCATAAAATGTTCATATTATTTCATCTCTTAGGTACTCGGCGGCCATTTCTGATACCCTGTAGCCTCTCCGCTTTACAGAATGGCAGTTCGCCGAAGCTAGTGACGGATAATTGGCCGAGCCAAGACATGGGGTTCATGGACTCGGTCACCGAGACCGAATTACTCCAACCAGTGTAAGTGGATCGTTACTCGGTGCCGAGTCCGTTATCCACAAAACGTGAGTTCTCATGATACTGTACCTAATCTCATGAGAATACTCCGTGCAATACTGTGAGTAAGCGAATATTACTGAGAAGATAATATCTCGGAAAAGATCGACAGGGTGAAAGTGTTTATCACAACTACAACTTGAGTCTCTTGACAACCCCTCACTCATTCTTACTCTTACTCTCACCTCACTTCAACCTCATTCCTACACCTAACTTCAACTTCAACTCACTCATACACTTCAACACCAACCGCCGCCATGTTAGACAGACCACCAATCCGCATAGGAAATGTCTCCGGCGCAACAGGCGACCATCCCCATGCAATGTCCCGCATGGTCCGCACAGGCAACGTCAACGTGATAACAGGCGACTGGCTCTCCGAGATGAACATCGCCTGGAACGCAATCACAAAACAAGAAGTCGATCCCAACCTCGGCTACGAAAATGGATTCTATGAGCAACTTGACGAGTGTCTTGATGATATCATGCAGCGTGATATTCGTGTTGTTACGAATGCTGGTGCGCTGAATACTGATGCGCTGTATGAGAAAGTGAAAAAGCTTTGTGAAGAGCGCGGGTATGGGGATGTCGTTGTTGCCAAAGTTCTGGGTGATGATGTCTCGGAGACGGTCATGAAAGGTGATGTTAGAGTTACACATCTGGATCATCCAGAACAAACCCTCGAAGATTGGGGTTTTGATCCTTGTTGTGCGACTGCATACATTGGATGCTGGGGCATCGTCCAAGCCTTACGATCAGGCGCACGAATCGTCATCTGCGGCCGCTGCACAGATGCTTCTCCCGTCATGGGATCCGCAGCATGGTATCATGGCTGGCGAGAAGACCAGTACGAAGAACTCGCCGGCTCTCTACTCGGTGCTCATCTCATCGAGTGCGGTCCTTATGTCGTTGGGGCCAATTTCTCCGGTTTCAAGGACTTCCTACCTGAGCTGGTTGACGTCGCTTTTCCGATTGCTGAGATTGATCTCAAGGGACGGTGCGTTATTGGGAGGACGGCTGAAGGTGGCGGACGTGTTACGAAAGAAACTGTCACCGCACAGCTCCTCTACGAACTTCAGGGTCATCTTTACCTGAACCCAGATGTCGTTGCAGATCTTTCAGGAGTCCGCGTCGAGCAAGAATCAGAGAATAGAGTCTCTGTGTCTTGTGTCAAGGGTCTTCCTCCTCCACCAACAGCAAAAGTCATGGTCGCTGCCAAAGGCGGATTTCAAGCAGAAGCAACATTCTACATCAACGGTCTCGACGTCGCTGAAAAGGCAACCATGATGAAGAACCAACTGGCGCATATGTTCAAGGATTCCAAGTTCAGTCGGCTTAGCATTGAGTTATACGGTACACCTGCTGAGAATCCCACTTCTCAACAAGCAGGCACTGTATCACTCCGTGTTTTTGCTCAGGCTCGTAAGAAGGAGGACATCGATGCTTCCAAATTCAAGATTCCTATTTATGCGCTTCGCATGCAGAGTTATCCGGGGTATCACATGAACTTAGACTTTAGAACCATGGTTCCCAAGCCTTTCATGGAGATGTTTCCCGCTCTAATGCCAGTATCGGCCATTGAGCATCGTGCTGTTATGAGTACAGGAGAAACATATCCCATCGCACCACCTACACAAACAGCTAAATACCCCATCGTGCGACCAAGCACAGAAACTCATGGACCGGTGGATATGCTCACCTTTGGTCCAACCGAGTATGCTCCGCTGGGTAGTATCGTGCACGCAAGGTCCGGCGACAAGGGTGATAACTCCAACGTGGGCTTCTTCGTCCGCCACGACGACGAATATGCTTGGTTGAGGAACCTTTTGACTGTTTCTAAGCTGAAGCAGTTATTTGGGGATGATTGGTTCAAGATGAATCCTGATCGACGGGTTGAACGGGTTGAGTTTGCTGGTATCAACGCGGTGCATTTGTAAGTCAAGTCAACCCCCAGCTTGTATGAGATTATGCTAATGCGAGAGTAGCCGAGTTTTGGATAATTTGAATGGTGGTATTGCCTCCTCCGATAGGATTGATGGACTGGGTAAGGGTATTGGGGAGTATTTGAGAAGTCGATATGTTGATGTGCCAAAGGCGTTCCTGGATAGAGGAAGGATTTAGAGACATGAGCAAAGAGGCTTTACAATCACAATTTGAACTCATGCAAGTAAAGACACTTGAGTATTCGACCTGCTTAAGTAAACAAGATGCCATCCACGAGGCACCAGTAGACGAGCAGGGATAGACTTCAGGCACCTACTCTACACACCTATCAGCAGCCTTCAGCCAAACCCAATCTTGCCTCTGTCTACCCTTTATATACTGTGACAACTTACCATACCTTCGAGGAGAGTGGTCAAGTGGAATTCGTCCTAGAACCTAGGGAACTCTCTGAAATTGCGAACCTAAAACTTCTATCACCCACTGGTCACTCTCCTTTTTGCTCGTGTTCGAATGGAAATTACAAAAACAATTACGCCCTTTCGATGCTCCTCTTATGTAGGTCGCATGTTCAAATCTGTACACACATACACTAAGAGAATGTCAGTAGTCAACTTAGACTAGCTCGAAAATTTTGTCACTTGAGACTATTCAGCTTCTGCTTTCGACCCTGTCTATACTGTACCCATTCAATGTCTCGATTTTCTTGGATAGGGGTAGAGTAGATACAAAGACATGAGTAAGAGGCCTTACAATCATAAGTTGAACCTGCTTGGACAAATAATATGGCATCAGGGTACCAGAAGCCTAAGGCGGCGAGCGTATGACAGAAGACACAAACTTTAGGCAACCTCCATCTAAACCTAATCTCGTCTTTCTCTGGCCCCCTTATCTACCAAAAACAAGTCAGTCGTCAGCGAAGTAGCGACACACTTTAATCGATGTGTAGATTTCCTCCTGATTCTGGGAGCCTTCGCTTATACAGAGTGCAGAGTCCCAAGTTCGAAGCTACCCACACAGAAGAGAAATGCCCCAAGCACACACCAGAGGATGACAGCTTTTTTTTGTCTTTTTATTGACGCTTTCTATACTACCTTCTTCAGTGATTGGGTATACCGACATATGACACACTGTGTCTACTTATCTACCTTGCCGTCAGGGTGTCAGAAGAATTGGCCATCGAGAACATAAGAGCTGAAATCATTTGGTCATCTTATGCCGCCTTAGACCAGCGTTTAGACTACTTTATTTCTGTATCCTAAGCTTTAGAAGATGTCTTCTTAAACAGGATTCTCACCATCTTCCGCGGTTCCACCACTGGTCCCTGAAGGAGATGACCCAACTTTGAGCTGGTCAGGGTGCTTTCTCAATGACGTGCTATTCTAATCAGCTTAGTGAGTTGAGTGGGCATAATACATTGACTTACTACTTTGTAATATGCTCCTGAAAAGCTGCCTCTTCAAGGGAAGCTCGAGTAGCTTCATTAGCGTTTTGATAGTGGTCTTACTGGAAGAGCTTCTTCTTCACTCGTGACCACTGGACGTTGAAGTTATTTCGAGCATTCTCGTATGCCCACTGTTCCTCGGAAAGCGAGGCTTTGCGGTCACGAGCCTTCTTTGTGTGACGGTTTGTTGAAAGCTCGTCTTCATTCTTACGCCTCTTTCCCGGACCGGGTGGGCGGCCTGATTGATTAGCTTGAGGTACTCATAAGGGGTTAAGTGACTTACCACAGGGTCTTCCAATCATTGGGACTTTGGAGCAGTAGAGGAAGCGAATATGTAAGGGGATGGAGATATGAGAGGTTGAAGATGCAAGAGAAGAGAGGTGCAAGAGGGAGTCAGCAAGAAGCAAAGAACTCAGCAAGCCACGGTAGTCATATGCATTAAAGCAGATACAAGCCTCCAAGGCATAGCTAACAGGTATGCAGAGGATATTAGGCACCTCTGGAGAAAGGAGCAGAGACAGAGGAGACGATTTGTAGTTATGCAGAGCGTGTAAGTGATAAGCCTGGAAGATCTAGCGCTAGTACTTAAAAGGGGCAAGATCTGCAAATTGCAATAATCTGATTGGCTCAATCGTGACAGTGATTCAGAGTCTTATAATGATACTCCTTGGAATAGCAGAGATATAAATGACCACCACAGCTTAACTTCCTACTCTCTGTTGGTCTCTATACTCTAGTATCCTTCCTCTGCCTATGAATCTATCCTTCTGAATCTTAACTCTGCAGTAGCATCCTGAGTCCTACAGCACCACTTCCTCAATCAACGAAAGTAGAACAACACAATAGCCTACCGCCTTGGTGTCTCTTTCTTTAGACTCTGATCTTCTTTCTCTACCAAGCCTTTCTCTACATCTTAACTCTCAACTAATACTGCTTATATTTGGGCGACATTCATCTACAATGGCGCCCCAAAAGGCTGTCACAGTGCAGTCTACCTTTACAAAGGCTCTGCGCAAGAACTTGGTCGCCAAGGACAAGCATGGCAGCCTGAGAGGCAACCTCTGGGTGCGCTCACAGGCAGCTCGAAAGAACGGCACCCACTGTAAGACCTTTCTCTACCTTCTCAGTTCCATATCTAACAGACTTCCAGAGGGATGGGTAAAGGGTTCTCGACAAGCTGCTCTGGCTGGCAAGCGATTTGACTTCAAGACCGACCCGTTCACTCTTCTCGTAATGAAGATCTTGAAGGAACAGAACCCTACCACGTTCCGCTCAATCCGCATCCGGAAAGAAGCCGTTCGGGCTCTCCAGAGATACGCTCAGACTCATCTCATCTCCGTCATGGAAGGTATGTACACCATCTTGTTACTCTATTGAGTGAAAACTTACATGTCTTAGGTGTAGCTATATTTGCTGAACATGCGGGCCGAAAGGCTCCCACCAAGAAGGACTTTGAGACTCTGGAGAAACTCCGTCCTTATGTCAAGTAGGCTCTATGTGCTCAGGTTACGGGGCGGCCTAATTAAGGCCTCATGAAGAACTAGGGACTGAGACGTTGGATGGGGATAGCATAAGGGACAGTCACAATAAATGCTCACTAGTCCAAATCGATTGTTGCAATCACTTGTTGTAATCAACTTACCTACACTCAACAATAGCAACAGGAACTTGCCTCGTCTTTCTGCTACCAACGTCTTGTGCTGATCTTAACTTACATGAAAGGACCAAATTATTTCGCCTCTTGTACTCTCGCTGGTTACTTCTTCTGACACTCAACGCCTATTCGTCAATTAACTAGACCACTCTTCGGTGCAGCTTCAACCGAGGTTGTAACAGCTCGGTCTCCGCGACGAAAGCGCTCGCCAAGGTCCGACAAATGCGCGCAATCTATTAATTCGAGCTTTGCGCCGCTAATATAGGACTGGGAATGCGATACGAGTTAAAGGGCATTCTAAAAACAAAGAGTACACGGAGCAAACACAGCTATCACATCAGACACAGAATTTGGACTTTACAATATATTCAAGACTGCTCAAGTTCATGTTACACGTACAATCTCCTTCACTCTGCTATATCTTCCTCTGCTTTTTTCGTCGCCGCCTCTCTCGTAACGCCTAAATCCGTAGACTCCTCTCGTCATAGGTATATATTCGATCGAGGTAATGGTGGGGGTGTGAGTGATGTGCGTATATTGTCCAAATTGTCCCCGTGGGACAAGACAAACGAAAATAAAATCAACGCATGGTTTTGTTTCGGTGGGGATATCACAAAAGATGCTTCATTTAAACGGTCTCGAGCTTGTCGAGGATGGCACGGGTGAACTCGTGGGTGGTGGACTTGCCGCCCATATCGGGAGTGCGGACCTTGCTGTGAGGTTGTTAGTGGTTTAATTCGATTTCAGTTCTAGGATTATGACTTACCCCTCGGCGATAACGGCGTAGGTAGCCTTGGAGATGCGGTTAGCATGCTCATCGAGACCGAGGTGTCGCAGAAGCATGCTACCGGACAGAAGCATAGCAGTGGGGTTGGCCTGGTCCTTGCCCTTGATGTCAAGACCGACGTGACGGCAACCGGGCTCGAAAACAGCGACCTCACGGCCCATGTTGCAACCAGGAACAATACCGGGACCACCAACGAGAGCGGCACCAATGTTGGACAGGATACCACCGTAAAGGTTAGGCATGACCATAACGTCGAACTGCTGGGGACGAGAGACAGCCTGCATGGAGGCGTTGTCGACAATCATGTCGTTGGTCTCGAGAGTGGGGTAGTCCTTGGCGACCTGGTGGAAGGTGCTGCGGAAAAGACCATCGGCAAGCTTCATGATGTTGGCCTTGTGGATGCAAGTAACCTTGGATCGACCGTTGGCGAGGGCGAAAGAGAAGGCGAACTTGGCGATACGCTCAGACTTGGCACGGGTGATGATCTTGAGGGACTCGACGACACCCTCGACGCTCTGGTGCTCGAGACCAGAGTACTCACCCTCGGTGTTCTCTCGGATGATGCACAGGTCGACGTCCTTGTGGCGGGTCTCGTAGCCGGGGATGTTCTTGATCAAGCTGATGGAAGCATAGATGTCAAGCTCCTGTCGCATGGCGACGTTGAAGCTCTGGTGGCCGGATCGGCTGATGGGGGTGTGAAGGATACCCTTGAGACCGAGCTTGTTGCGCTTGAGAGAAGCGACAGACTCGCGGAAAGCATCCTCAGTGCGGCCGGAACCCTCAAGACCGGAAACCTCGATCTGCTCCCACTCAACGGGGACGTTGTCGGCCTTGAAGACGGTCTTGACAGACTCGGCGACCTCGGTACCGATACCATCACCGGGGATGAGGGTGACAGTGTACTTGCCGCCGAACTTGGCAGGCTTGAAGATGTCGGACTGAACGGTGGCGAAGGATCGGGTGATGGGTTGTTTGGCGACGCCGCGCAGCAGCTGGAAAAGTTAGCGATGTCAATTGGTGTTGAAGTTTGTATCAATGAGCCATTTGAGTTGTTGCAATCATTGTCCTTTCACAACTCCAGCTCTCACTTGTTGCGTCGCAATTGTGATCATGATATGCATGCCGTCACCAATGCGGGCATTCCTCCAAATGTACAACAACACCAAAAAGCTCATCATGACACAGAACAAAGCAACATACCTGAGCCGAACGAAGAGATCCTCGAGACAACATGATGACTAGGTGGGGGGTATCTCAGAAAGGTAGAGAGGAGAGGATAAAAGCTGTCTGCCACACGAGGAGAATAGAGGGGAAGAATGTTTTCAAGAGTAAAGTTTAGAAGTCATCGACGGGAAGGAAAGAAAGAAAGCAAATCGCGCATGGCCCTCTATTCGTTGCCCAGTCCCGTTCCCAGCCCAGGCTCCCCCAAATCCAAGAAAAAAATAGCTAATAGGCCCTGAAACTGCCTGAAATGGTGTCGCATTGGCCGAGCTTGATATTTTTTTCTTTCGGCCGCCGATCGGAAAACGCGATTGTTCCGAGCTGTCAGTGGACACCAAAGCCCGGAGTCTTAGTCCTCAAGCGGTAGCTTGTGGGGAGTTACGCCGGCTCGGTCGCTAGATTTTAGTGCTCCAGTGGCTCTGTTGGGTTTAGTCTGGCCGAATGAGCTATGGACGCAAACGACGTCACGAACGTCGAGCATGAACGATAGACGCGATTTTGAGTCAATGAGGTTATATTTATATGCATTGATCTGTCTTGTCTGTATGCTTATGCTCGTATTTCTGGATACTCACAATACTGCTGTTCATGCCCACTACAGACGTATCATGATACCATGACATAACGAGCTCTATTCCCCATGTGGAGCTTTTATAGCGGGTCAAGCAAATCTTGGCAAGTGTCAGGTTGCAAGCATTGGGTCGTTACTCGGACTTCGTACTTACGAAGCTTACAATAGGCTCCGAACTGAAAGCAGCAGCCAACACCAGAATATGAGCTGAATTCATGACTGGCAATAACATGCACTTGATAATGCAGACGGCGATGGCTATCATGACTACTGAGTGCAGACTTTGACAATTTAACACATCACTGAAATACTTCATATCCCATCATATTCACTGCACGCTATTCCTTTTGTAGCATGCCATATATCCTTTGTACGTTCATCCAGACTACTAATCCTTGATCCTTTATCATCTACCCGCCAGGGCTCATAATACTCATAACATGTACAATGTCAAACCGAACTCCAAACACCATGCCCGCTCAACACAGGTACTAACCCTGCACATCCTCATCCTCATCTAAAGGTTCAACTCGTACAAGGATCTCTTCGAGAAGTCCTTCCAAGAAACTGCCAACCTCTCTACCCATACCAACAGGCTCGGCCTTGTCATAATGATCAATCTCTTTGCAGACGTGTGCAAGTTTGTAGACTAGCTTTCTCAACTTCTCATGAGAAGCTTCAGCCCTTTGCTGTTGAGGTGACATCTGAGCTGGGGTCTGTCCAGGTTTATACATATGCTGAAGATTGATCTGTCGCCGCTTAAGCGCTTCTTCCAATGCAGGAAAGATGACATCGTTAAGCGCATCCAATTCACCGTTGGGATTAGCTGGCGCAGGCGTAGGAAAAGCCGAGGGGGCAGTAAACTCGGATGGACTAGGCGAAGATGCTTTTGTAGGCAGAGGTCGAGGGCCTTGAGCTCCTCCAGGCACCGGCACAATGACCTGAGGTGTAGGGGCGTGCTGTAACGACGGCATCCTTTGCTGCGAAACAGCCTGGTTAGGTCTGTATGGAGGGATCTCTGGTAGACTCATTTGCTTGGTGGTTGTTGGTCGTGCTTGATGTGCTGGTGGAGCAGGTGGTAGAGATCGCTGTGGTTGCGGCTGACTCTCAGTCTTTGGTTCATAACTCAAGTTGAGCATCCCAACTTCTCGCTGTAGCTGGTCTTGAAGTTCGCGATCATACTCTGGAGACTCGGGTACAGGTGCGGTATGTACTGGTCGCAAAGGCCTTGGGGTATCTGCACTATCTCTAGTAGGTGCTTTCATGGGGGTCTGCGGCAATGCTCTCGTAGGTGATGAAAATCCCGGTGGTGATGAGAGTCCTGGAGATGGGAGTCCTGGTGGAGGCGAGAGGCCTGGTGAGCCGAATCCTGGTGGTGGTGCAAGTCCCGGTGGGTGATATTGTGTCTGAGGGACAGCCTTTCGTTGCGGGCTCGACTGTCTTGAGTTGGGTGCCTTGACAGTTTCAAGTGGTTGAAGTCCATAGTCTCGCTTCATCGGACTTGTTTCGCGTCGTTGCTCGCCATAATCCTCTTCACTTTCCAGAGGTCGTGAAGCACGAGCATTTGTCGCATTCTCATCCAATGCATTCAGACCTGGTCGGTTGAAGATACCTCCACGGTCACCAACAAGTCTGACGGTGCCAAAGTCCCACATATCCTCATCAACTCGCTCACGTTCTTGTGGAGGCCGACCAATGTTGTCAGAACCCCAGTTATCATCATCCTCTCCCTTGTGTGTGGCTGCCCATCGTTGGTGTCTTTCAATGAGCTCAGTAAGATAAGTTGTCCGCTTCGCCCGTCTAATAAACGGGTGGCGCAGCATGTCCTTGGCTGTTGGTCTATCCTTGGGATCCCTCTGGAGACATAATTCAACAAAATCCTTGAAAGCTTTGGTGAAGTTGCCTTCAAGTCTTGGTGGAGGATTCTTAGGGATGAGGAATAGAACCTTCATGGGGTGAATGTCGGCATATGGGGGCTCTCCATTCGCTAATTCGAGAGCTGTGATACCAAGAGACCAAATATCGGCCTTGTGATCGTACCCAGATTGCTTAATGACTTCTGGGGCCATCCAAAAAGGAGTTCCGACAAAAGTATTCTTCTTGGTCATTGTTGCTGAAAGTTGACCCGAGACACCAAAATCAGCAAGTTTAACTTGACCATTGCTGCTAAGAAGCACATTGGCAGCTGTAAACGTTAGTGGTGCTTTGAGAGTTGAGCAACATTCTTACCTTTGACATCTCGATGTAGCTTCTTGTCTGTATGAAGATAATCCAATCCCATAAGCAACTCACGCACAATGATAGCGATGTAATCCTCGCTGATCAATCCTGGCTTCATTAGGTCTGCGCAACTTCCACCCGAGCAAAACTCCATGACAATCCATAGCTCTGCACCTTTCGCGTAAGATCCATAATACTTGGTGACATAGGGGGATTGTAGCTCTGACAGGATAGCGATTTCCTGTATAATATCTTCAACCTCATCTTCAGCGCTTTCAATGTCAATGACTTTGATTGCAACAGACTGGCCCGTTCGTTTATCGACTCTATATCGTGTTAGCCATGTACTTGGCAGTGGCGCAAGTTATCGTCGTACCCTTTGTAAACCTTTCCGAAACTACCACCACCTAGGCAATGTTAATGTCCGTACACGAATATCTCGTACGACGCGACTAACCAATGCAGTACTCCTTGGAGTAGAGAAGCTCCGGGTCTAGAGCTTCATTGCCCTCCTCAACGTCATGTTCACGGTCCGCCATTGTATTTCCGTAGGAGCTTGTGCTTCAGCAGCTTGTGCTTCGAGTCGCACCCCGTATTTTGGTTCTTTGGTCGAAGGATCAAATCGTATGGGTCGTCGATTGATGCTCCAAGCTTCCTCGGGTCAGAGCAGCGCGCGTAGTCGCTTCGAAACAATTTAGAGTGGGATATCGTAGATTTGGCGGTGTCGCTAATTAGTAGCAACCCCACCACTGGAAAAAGAGTCGTCTGGTGTCGATCCGGGCTCGTGGTAACGTCTGTCTCGGGTGATGAGAATAAGTAGAGGGTAAGAAAAAAAGGGAGAAATAAAAAAGGGAGATGATGATGTGAAGGGAGCCTGAGCCTGACCAGCCGAATTTGAGAAAAGAAACGAAATATGCTGTCGCACAGCGCAGCCAATCCCCGCCTACGCAAGGGAAAGAAACAACATGCAGCCAAAACAAGCAGGCGCAAGCTAAAGCTAAGAAGGAGCAACAGCTAGACTAGTGCCTATTACCTTCTGAGGTGTTTTGTATTGTTGCTGTTTACAAGGGCAGGTGGGGGTTGTTGAGGAGCAACCGCTCAAAGACCTGACTGCCAATCAATCAAATGCACTCATCGAGCCTGAATCGATCTGCTCATGGCTCTTCTGTTCCTGGTGTGACCATGACCTTGCCTTGATCCCTGTAAGTGCCCGTCTAGGAGTGGTCCTCCTCCCCGCACCCGACCTGAGCGCGGGCAAGATCTCCAGCTAGGCCTCGGCCTTATCTGAATTACGTGCATTCAGAGGATGTTCGCAGTAGAAATTGAAAAGTTACTGTCCTCAAGGTTTTGATGTTTCTGTATCTTGAAAGAATCATTGGCTGTCATGCTCTGTTCATCATGGTGGAACACATTAGGAATGCATTAAATGGAGCTGATCGACGGACCAAGCGGCTAGACCAAATGCCATTAGAACAATCCATGGAAGATTAATTACCATCCAGTTCCTTGCAGCCGTTCCTTGCAGGTGGAAATTATGTCTGATGTTTGTCATATTACTCATACGCAATCACAAAAGTACAGCATTATCTCAATCATGTATCATTGCTCGCGGCTATGAGCCGGCTGAGACGTCTAAAGATAGTATCCTCCCTCCGACTGTAACCAGTCTCAATAATGCTAATTCGAACCTGCCTATCCCACTGACCGCAGTCCAATACACTCCGTGGCTCCGATAACTATCTATCTGCAAATGCCTGCTGGTCCGTATAAGAGAAACACGTTTCATCAAATAAACTGCTGACTCAGTCCTCAATGAACTCAATCATGACTGTGCCCTGCTTCAATCCTGTGTCTGCGATAGTGGCATCCAAACTCTCAATGAGGTCCTGTCCAGCTGGCATCTTCTTGAGTTCAAACTCGATTCCCTCCTTGCCTTCCAGAGGCTCGGCCTTGAGCCACTCATAAATTCTGCGCACTTGGTCGTCCAGGTTGAATCGGCGAATAACACGACCAGTTGGATGTCGGAACTGGATACGTGTTGTGGTTGTTGGGTTGGCATCTGGCTCGGTGTGTGGGTTTGTGCCAGAAATCTTGGCCCAAGGGCTTTGCTCGACAGGAGCTTCGGGTTCCTTGCCCTTGCCCATCTCCTCGGGTGCCGGTGACTTTGTAAGAGCATCAGGGTCGTGGACATTAGGTGTTGAGGAACCTCCACTTCCAGAAGCACCCTCCAAACTGTTCTTGAGCGCCATTTCTAGCATCTCATCCTCGGTCATACGGTCAACGTCCAACTTCTGAGGCTTGCGAGCTGTTGCTTTGGCTACAGGGTTCTTGCTGTTGGCCGCAAGACTGTAGCGGTCCAGAAACTCGGCGAGCTCGGCATGGAACTCCTGAGCAGAGGGGAAAGGTCTGCCAGTCCATACCTTGACCTGCTCACCAGTTCGTGGGTCGATGATGGAGACGTGAGGGTAGTTGTCGGGATTTTGGTGACTTTCGTTGGGAAAGTAGAATGTAAGGAATTCCTGGGCGTCAGGGAAATCCTTATCATATTGGAGGAAGATAAAGTTCTCTCCAACAAGTTCCTTGACAGACTTGTCCTTCCAAACATCGCGGTTCAGGGCCTGGCAGTTAAAGTCGTTCATATCCTGGAGGTTAACCATGATCCACTTCTTGTCTTCCTTGCCCAGAGTACGCGCGTCATCCCAAGACATTCGTGCCATCAAATCATAAGGAGGACGGAACAGATCCTCCAGTCGTCGCGCATGAGCACCATTCTCGTTGGACGTTGAAGGTGCAGAGCGTCGTTCGGGGTCAGCCCATATTTGCTGAGAAAAGGGTCCTCCTGCACGGCCGGCTATTGAGGTTAGTACAGTACCGGGCATACAGTAACACTCAGTTACTCACGTGGATTTTGCCTCCGCCGTTGTCTCAGCTGCTCAAGGAAAGCTGCTTCCATTCCGTCGTCATTCTCACCACCACCCCAACCAGGTGCCACCAATGTCTCGGTTGTTCGCGCAATTGGTGCTCGCACATCATCCGGGTTTCCTCCTGATCCAGACCCTTGGTTGCCTCCATATAGTTCCTCTTGCAGTCGCTTAGCCATAGCCGCATCCTCTTCTTCTTGTGCCATAGCAGCCGCGTGAGCAGCAACAGCTCTGTCGTTGGCGCCTTCATTGTCACTAAAGTCCTCGAGTTGCATGTCCTGATCATCGTCGCTATCGATGTGGATAACTCCCGCCGAATCTTGTCTGCCAATGTTGCCTCCTGATGGTGCTGCGGGTGTTGTCGCTGATTGTCCAGTTGAAGAAAGACCAGCTCCAACACCAGAAACCAGGTCAGGGTTTTCGTAGAATAGTTCGATGGCACGCTCAAAGTTACCAGCAGTCATCTCAAGGAAGCTGCGGGCGACATCGGTGCTTGCGCCAGTAATGGCCATAAAGGTGGAAATGTTGTCGTCCATGGCGGCGACGCTCCGACGAGGGGTATCGGGTGCTAGTATATTCTGATATTGAGTAATCGACCGTATACGATTTGAATCGAGGATCGAGTGACGAGTGACAACACGTCGGTTGGTGATATCGCAAGGTTCGGTGAGCTCTTGTAGAAGCAGAATCAATGCCCCGCTGTTATCATAGCGGGGAGGAAGGTTAAATAATCGCTCGCTCTGAAGGGTCCACGTGAAATAGAATAAAGTTGGTATAGAGTTTGTTATCTGTCAGCTCGTCAAGACAGATTTCATATATGAAAGACGTTGCTGCACATGTATCGCTGGGTGCAAGGCAAGAGTTGAAGATTGAAGTGAAGCACAGACATCAAGACAGGCACCCAACCACAGTGACGCAACCGGATCAGTGGAGCTAAATGTTCCTTCTTTGGAGGGGCAAGTGACAGGGGATTAAAGAGAACGGTGGCGGAATATCGATGACGCGACTGCTGAATGAGCTTACCCTGGAGGTCAGTGTTTGTGAAGTGCAGTGTTCTTTAGGTCGTGTTATTCAGAAGGTCTTTAGTATTAACATCAAGTGCTTTTTAGAGTCTCTTGAATTAAGCTGCAAAGAGAACAAGCGTCTTTAGACGTGATTAAGAACGCTTCTATGAACGGTTCCGTCCATATTACAATCTTGCATGCACCTTTGTTCCACAAACACTGCACTAGATGTGAAAGCACGTTCTACATCCGCAGACTTTAAGCTAGACGCGGAAAGAATACATCAAGATGAAAATGCATTTTCTTGAATCCGACTCTAAAACAAAACAACAACGTCATGATGAGAAAACATTGACTCTGGTACATACACTTACGGGCAATTTGGGTGTACACCACTCACAATGAGCTCACCCAAAGGAAGCTGCAAGGAAGTACTGGGAGCAATCCCGCAAGCTTAAAATAACAAGTAAAACAATAACAAACATATATCTGGATTCTTGATCAAATGGTGCTTCGAAAGAAGTAGAACCGAAGCTCGAAGGTGTAGACACGTGACACTGCCAGTCAGCTTAGTCATGATTCTAGTCGTCACGATGGTTGACTTGCGACTGGCCTCTAAACAGCTATCAGCTGGCGGGAGCTTCGTCATTTGCTGCCTAAGACCACCAAATAAATCACATCCCTGAATTTCCATAGCACTCCACTGCGCTTTGTTTTTATTTCTGTTTATTATCAGCAAACACTCAGTCATGGCGGCGCCTTCATCGAAAGAAAGAGAGCTCCAGCTTCTAGATAGTGTGGAACTCAAGATCCTGGGTGTCGCCAATAAGGAGAAGAAGCTACACGAATTGTTACAACGATATCTTCCGCCTGTCATTGTCAAGGCTGCTAGCGAACATGCTCCGGTTCGAGCTAAAGTCGTTCAGATCTTCTCCAGACTAAAGACATTCATCCAACCGCCAGAGGTCATCCTACCTGTTGGTGCCCTTCTTGATCAGTACAAGTCAAATGACTCTCCACTAGTCAAACAGCTTGATATCTCAGGGATCCAACACAGTGTAGAGCGCTTGGATGACTATGAACGAAGAGAGCTTATCCCCAAAGCTTTAGCTGGTTTCTCCAAGGACAAAGGGCTTGCCCGAGCTGGACCTTTCTTCAACATCATTCTTCGACTTCTTCTGGATGCGCGGATACCACCAAGAGGCAGCAAAGATGACACTGAATACCGACAAGCGATCGGACTCTCTGATGAAGCTGATGCGAAATTTCTTGCCAACCTTATTAGCATCTTTCTACGACTACGGAACCCTACGCGAAACCAGAACTGGACCGAAGCAAACCCGACTCTAACCAAATCCGAGCTCGAGTCGCTCGCCGTGGAGAGTCCAGAGTCGCAAAAGGTCTTTGAGAGAATGTCGGAGCTAAAACTCAAGCTCGTTGCCTTACTAGCAAGTGGCGCCTTCACCGACGAGGAAAAGTTCCTACCTGCGCTTTATGCTGCTTCAAGTTTCGACAACAGGCTAGTGTCTGCTGCTGAGGAAATCTTGAAGCGAAGTTCCGTCTCCATGGAGGATGAGACTCTTGTGAAGCGTCTATTTCATGCTCACTCGATACTGCCATCGACATACCGAACTCGTATTCTCAACATGCTCTCAAAATCCACAATCTCAGCAACCATGTCTGACGACATTATGAATGTTGTCAAGCTCAACTTCTCGACTGCAGATGAAGCCACAGACACCTTTTCACAAAGCTTACTACCGAAAAGTACATTGGAACAAGTCAAACTCCACACTGCTGCGTTCCAATACCTTGCTTGGGTAGCTCGTGTTGGGCCTTCACAAGAAGGATTTGACATTGCTGTTCCTCTAATCAACACCATGAGCGGCTTCATCGAGGGAGACGGCTGGCCTGTCCCCGAGAGGACATCACACGACGATATTGCACTTCGATCCAAGGCATACGAAACAATCGGTGTACTGGCGAGAAGCGCCAATATGCCTATCGAAACGCGACTAAACCTTGCCGGATGGCTCTTCAAATCTTTGTCCCAAGATCCTACCAATGACGCCGTTGTTAACATTGATGGCGCCCTTTCTAGCTTGACCACCAACATTCCAGCTACTGCAGGCAGTGAGTCTGAAGAATTGAAGGCAATGTTGCTCACATACATGTCTCTTCCCGATGAGCCCCCTGTTATCAGGAGTACTCGTCATGCTGTGGTCAAGTGGGCGAACCAGTGCCTTGCATTTTCTGATGTGCTTGGCCGTTGGATCGATGTTCTAGCAATCGGAGCTCACCAAGACGAGAGAAGCGATGTTATTGAACAAGGCCATAAAGGTCTAGATCCTTGGACTTACCACGCACATGCCGAGGCAGACCCTGCCCTGCCGGACTGGATGGAAATGGTGGCTATCTTCTTTGGATCTCAGATCACGCCAGAAACACACGCTGATGCAGCTCCACCCGGTCTTAAATTCCATCACTCTGTGTTTGAGAACTTTGAGGGATCTCGAAAAGCTGCTTTCCCTGTTGCATTAAAGTACTGCAAGCACATCATGTTCCTTACCGCTCTCAAGGACTTTGAGGTGCAACCTGATTGGATGCAGACCCTCGATGCTAGAGTCAAGACTGATATCAAGACCCGAGAGAAGATTCTTGGGTATTTGCACACTGTCGATAGTGCGTATGTTGTCTTTTACCTCAAGGCTTGCCTGGATGGAGCCTATCTCAAAGACTCCCCGATCACCGAAGAATGTCTGCGTTGCTTCGTTGATGTTGCCTCCCTTAGCCCTGGTGGTGCACTGGGATACTTGACCGACTCCAGCGAGGGTCTCTTCAAGTTGATAAAGTCAAATAACAAGGAGATCCGATCACTAACAGCGCGAGCTATGGGTATTCTCGTATCGCATCTAGCAAATGACGCTACTACTATCAACAACTACCGTCAAACTTTGATCTCGTTCTATGAGAATGCTGAGAAGTTGGTTGGTCCTGAACTCAACGCGGCAGAGGGAGGGCTACTAGCATACAGTTACGTGTGCTCACGCAGCGTCTACTATGGACAGCCAGTGCCTGAAGATGTCTCCTATCCCCTGCACCTTCTCACAGGCGAGAACGTACGCTCCTCTCTATATGAAACTGCACTGGAGGCTTTTGCTCAGCTCTGGACTGCCGGTCTGGCTATTCCTCAACGCGAAGGAGACCATCCTCTGGAAACAGTCGTCAGCAAGCTAGTCACCCAAGCGAAGAAGGGCAACGAGAAAGCAATTCTTGCACTTGGGAGATTGGCCGCTGGATTGAGCGATAGTGAAGAGACTGAAAAGGAGAGTGAAGATGGCTGGTCACACGGAATGATTGGCAACATTCTCAAGGAATTGTTTGCGCTGCATGAAATCAAGCAAGTCGAGGTTCAATTCACTGTTGGAGATGCAATTACTGCAACTTTGGCGCGATGGGAATCCGACTACGTCAAGTTGACTTTGGACGTCGAATCTCGCAGCTGCATTCAGAAGCGCAATGGTTCTAGAGGAACACTTCTTACTGCTGTTCTCAACAAGATCTTTGCAGACTGCAAAGCCACAAAGCCATCGCTGCTCAAAGCTTCAGGCATCTGGCTGTTCTGTATCGTTCAGTACTGTTCTCACTTGGAAGAAGTACAGTCAAGGCTACGTGAGATCCAAGCTTCTTTCATGAGACTTCTCAGTGCGCGTGACGAGCTCGTGCAAGAGACTGCCTCTCGTGGTTTGTCTTTGGTTTACGAACGTGGTGATGCGGATCTCAAGAGTGCCCTTGTCAAGGATCTTGTCTCTGCATTTACAGGCACTGGCACTCAGCTCAAGGTTGACCAAGAGACAGAACTCTTTGAGCCAGGTGCACTCCCAACCGGTGAGGGCAACTCAATTACTTCCTACAAGGACATTGTCAACCTTGCAAATGAAGTTGGTGATCAGAGACTTGTGTACAAGTTCATGTCGCTGGCAGCAAATGCTGCAACCTGGTCAACCCGTTCTGCTTTTGGTCGCTTCGGACTCAGCAACATCCTGTCAGAATCGGAAGTTGACCCAAAGCTGTATCCTAAGCTTTACCGTTACCGATTCGACCCTAACCAGAATGTTCAAAGGTCCATGGATGACATTTGGAAGGCACTTGTCACAGACACAGGCGCCGTTCTCAGCACCCACTTTGACGATATTTTAGACGATCTGCTCAAGAGTATTCTAGGCCGAGAATGGCGTATGCGAGAAGCAAGTTGTGCAGCCATCTCCGAATTGATCCAGGGTCAACCATTCATCAAATACGAGAAGCGATACCGAGAGATTTGGACGTCAGCTCTGAAAGTCCTTGATGATGTAAAGGGTTCTGTCAGAGAAGCCGCTTTTAAACTTTGCAGAACTCTATCCAACACTCTTGTTCGCCAACTTGAAGAGGGAACTAGTGGATCTGCTGCCCAAGGGATGATGAAAGAAGCTCTTCCATTCCTTCTTTCTGATAAGGGTATTGAAAGCTCGGCCAAGGAGGTCCAAGCCTTTGCAGCTATTACGGTTATTGAGCTTACCAAAAAGGGCGGCAAGGCTCTCCGGCCATTCATCCCAGACATGGTTCCTCAACTCCTGGGCTTGTTGAGTTCCATCGAACCCGAGCAGATCAATTGGCACTACCAACGAGCTGGAGAAGACAGCAGAGATCAAATCGACAAAATCCGATCACAAATGGTTAACCGGTCTCCCATTTCTGAAGCCATCGAGAACTCACTGCGCTTTATTGATGCAGATGTCATGGCCGAACTGGCACCTCAATTGGAAAACACCATTAAGACTGCTATCGGTATGCCAACAAAGATTGGATGCAGCAGAGTTCTTACAACACTATTCACACGCCATACAAACGACGTCAAAGGTGTCAGCAACAAATTCCTGCAGATTATGGAGAAGCAGACTATGGACAAGAATGACGAAGTCAGCCAAGCATATGCTCGTGCTACCGCGTACATGTTGAGAGTTGCATCAGACTCAGCCAAGACTCGTTTCTGCAAAAAGTTCATTGATATGTACTTTGCAGCAGAAGAAGAGACACGTCGTCAAAAGATTGCAGATGTGATTGTGGCGTTGGCCAAGATCTCGCCTGATCATTTCACTGCACTCGAGACTCAGCTGCTGCCGTTCTCTTATCTGGGCTCTCATGATACTGATGAGTATACTGCCAAGGTGTTCAAGGAAGTGTGGGAACAGCACGCTGGAAGCAGCCGCACTGTCGTTCGCTACGTTCCAGAGATTGTGTCCCTTGTGGAAAGATGCCTGGATACTGCGCAATGGGCTCTTCGACATGGCGGAGCTTTCACTGTAGCTGCAATGGTATCTGATGTCGCAAGCGCAAGCGACGCTAGTGGTCAAATCAGTGATGCTAACTTGACAAAAATCTGGCCAGTCTTTGAGAAGACACTAGCTCTGAAGACATTTGAAGGCAAAGAAAAGCTCCTCGACTCTTATCCTCAATTTGTTGAGAAGGGCCGCAGTCTCTGGTCTTCAGACTCTAAGATTGCTGCGCAGATGGAGAAGATTGCTCTTCGAGAGGCAAAGCGCAACAATGATGAGTACCGTGTTCATGCATTCAGCTGTCTATGGAAGTTTGCCAAGGCTCGCGATGATCTAGAGATGCTCGACAAGATCACAGAAGTTGTAACACCCTACCTTGATGAGTTGAAGGGCGAAGATGACAATGAGGACAAGATGGATATCGACTCCAAGGATCATGCCAAGAAGGAGCAGCTTGCTGAAAAGACTGCATCCAATGGTTTTGAAGCTATCGCTCGAGGATACAACCGCACAACCATCAAGCAGGATTCCCTTCCAGTTTTGACAAAGATCATCAACATCCTCAAACCTTACCTCGAAAGCCCCAACTTTGCGACAATCAAGCGACAAGCTTGGTACGAGTGTGTTCGCGATCTCATGGATGATGCACTATCCCCATCAAAGCAGCAAAACGACGAAGGAGCCGTGGCGTTGACCTATCTTTTGAGTCTTGATATCGACTTGGTTGATACTGGCACCGAGTCGCAGAGAGTCATGAGGGCCAAGGCTGTGGGTGCTTTGTTCAAGGCTAAGGCGAGAGGTGTTTTCGGTCAGAGTGGTCCTGATGGGGCTCAATTGAAGGGAATGGTTAGCAAGGCGTTGGAAGCTGAGAGATCGCTGGAGGTGCAGAGGGTGTTGAGAGATATCCTTGTTGAGATGGAATAAGCCGTGTAAGGCCGCCAAACATGGAGCTCTGGTCAATATGCCCGCTGGGTGGACCACAGGCAGATCTTTCGGGCACGAACGTGAAATAGAGTATAATGACAATAGAGAATATACTCCGTATTCTCTGAAGATATAATGTATACGAGTGAGGATAGCGGTATACTTCATAATTTTAAGATCTCAAGCCATGCCGCGACGTTGTCATCATGCCATGTCTCACGAACATCTTACGACTATTCAAACCTGTATCACAACCTACCTTTCACTCAAGTCTAAACAATGTAAATGCAGTACAACAACTGCCCAACGTTACATATCCCAATCAAGCCTAAAGAAACCCAATCCGTCTTCATTCTCGTCAAACTGAAACAAAAGCAGACGATTCAAGCAACACAAAAAAAGTCAGTATCCTCTACGCTTTGCCACTGTTCAATATTTCAGGGTCGCCGGATCGGACGTTGAGCTCGGCCGGAAACGTCGGTGTTTTTGAGATCCAGTGTGACGGAGTGCGTGGTAAAGTCGCCGAGTGCTGGAGTCAATTCAATCGCATGCAGCTGTGTCTTCCGTTCTTATCTAGCCCTCAAATGCCAAGTTGGAAAATAGACACTATTGGTAGAAAATTGTGACCAACATTTTGTCTACAAAGTGGAAAAGACAAGGATGACAGTAGTTGATGCCCCGCACCGATATTGGCACGCCGAGCAATCAAGATCGCAGCGATGCTACTGTACCGAACAGAAAAAGACACGATGATGCCAATCTTGTGTCATGAAAAAGAAAAACTCTCTGCCGCTCCAAGCTACTGATAAAGAACCAGTCAAAAGTCACGATAGCCAGCATCTCGCGATTCAGTCCTTTGTTCAGAGTCGCAGTGGGGAAGAAGCATCGGGTTTTCTAAGCCGCAATTTGCGTCACCAGTCTGCTGCTGGGTTTCCCACGAGGGTTGCAAGGTGGGATGGACGATCTGCAAGTAGCAACCAGGCCCCCGGTCCCAAAATTGATGAATGCGGTTAAAGGGGAAGCACCAGAAGCATTAGAAATTCGCGAAGCCGTTATGTAACGCCGAGGATGGGTCTTTCAAGTAAAAGTATCGTGAGGACAGAATTCAAGCAATGTCTTGAACATGAATTGGCTCTTGACCAAAGAATGCAATTCCTTGAGGACAGTTTGTATGATGCACTGTATCTGCAAGTCGTCTGACCGATCTTATTGGATATGCTAGTCCTCGGAAGTTCACCAGTCATCATCAAGGTTAAAGATGCTTTGTCTTGCAGAACGATGTCGCATGGTGGATGTCAGAAATATCTTTGGTGTGCAAAGCGATCCACCAGCACGATGCCCGGAGGCCTGGAAAAACCTCCCATTTGTTGACAATCCAATTGGATTAACGACGGCGTGCTGCAGTGGTACACTTCGGTCGAGACGGTTCCAATTCCCATGTGGTGATGGTGACCTCAGTACAAAGTGGGCTTGGTGCTTTGAAAGTGACGATAACATCGAAGCGTGAACAATTCAAGCTGGAACTTTTTGCGAACGAAGCGAGGAAAACCGACACGCTATTACAAAGTTGGTTCAACCCTGGTGCGGTCTGATAGGGTTTTCTGTCTTGGCGCAGCAGGAGACCGAGATCTTGCTAGAACAGGGCATTTTGGCATGGGGTTTTGTAGCGCCACAGTCTAGCTTTGAGTTGACACTTCTCAGAGGAGGGTTTACCACCAGGAACAATCAGCACCCATGATCGATCCCAAATAGGTCAGGCAGTTCAGTTGGCTATCCCCGTTGACTGGAAGAATGGCAAAGGACATTTGACAAAGGATTTGACAAAGGACACTTGGCTTTGCAAGGTAATGCTAACCGATGTTGATGCATTGGCTTGCATCGAATGATCTTCGATTGTCGAGGAATGACCATCAAATGAGCGTTCCGTTGGATGTTCCTGTAATTCAAAATCACGACCGAGCTTGTGCTGTAACTGATGGTAAGCTGCCAGTTGTCAGGCGTCTCCGAGACCATGTCGCAACCCTTCGTTTCGGCGTTGCTATTCTGAGCTCGCTTGTCGCACGTCGCTATGACGAACATTCATGAGGCTTGTCAAGGGATTCTGGGGTTGTTGCGTAGAATCCAGGGCTGGCAAACATCCATATTGAGTTGATTGGCGTCCACTTTACAAGGCCGGAGATATTCAGATAAATGAGAGGTTGAAACATTGTCGCTCCTGGGGTGCGCCGTGCATTTGTGATATGTTCGCGCTTCATTCGGCTAACAGGATAGACGCAAATGGGATGCTGTTCGTCGGTGAAACCAGCAAGCGAGGTGATGAACGCTCCCTTCATTCCTGCTCAATATTGACCGAATGCCAATTGTATTCAATGCATTGACTCAATCATGCCAAACATTGCTTCTCTGTTGTCCTTCCGACGAGTCAAAGCCCTTGTTATCAACAGCGATCATTTTCATCTCCCTGCACTCAGCTCTGATCGTATATCACCAGCCGGTCAGCGTTCGTCTACAGTGCCGCACTTAGATCGGGTTGCTTTCCAGGCCATCGACTCTCCAGATGCCCTATGATTTCATGATCCACCTCCAGCAGGGCTGTTTTCACAGGGGTAGTATTGCTGGTTCGTCTCGTCAGGTCGTCCTGTTTTCAGCGCCCAGCATCCACTGTTCACTGTCCAGCTTCCAGTCCAAACGGTGCCCAGTTGTACTTGGGCACTAGGCCTGAGATAGCGGCACGCCCGCCGTCAAGGATAGCCCTGGTTGCGGAGAGCCACAAAAAGCTTTTTTCAGCACGCCAGGTACCCAAGCATGGCTGAACTTGGTCGGACAGCGGTACTTGTCAGTAGACCACTTAACAACCGAGCATTATTAGGGCCCATTGCCAGTGGCCAACAAAGCCATTGTAGCCTCGAGTATCGAGGGCCGAGCTCTGGTATTGTTTCGTAAAACACTTTGACCATCGCTATCGCCGCAGCAAGTCCGTTAATTGTCTGCATCACGATGATCATGAAGCTGCTAAACCAAAATGCCGATACTGTGCGTAAGAGTTGAACTGCTAGGGCAAGGCCCACAGCTCTTGTAGTTGCGTTCTTGTTCTCCTCCCTTCCATTCACTCCACATAGCGACACACACTTCTTTCAAGCCACGCCCACTCTCAATGGCTCCGGCTCTCAACTTCCAATCGAAAGGTATTTCGATGTTGTGCGTTGCTTCCCCAAAAGCCCTCCCCCTCCTGTTGAGTAGCGTTAAGAAGGCGTAGATAACTTTCCCTCCCATATCTTAACTCTGCTGTGAATTGCTTCTGACCACCGTCTTCATTGATTAATATCGTTTGTTCTTGCCTTGAACGCTTTGTGTCACGGAGTGTCCGTTGCTGCGCCTGCTTGTCCAGGTCCACGCTACCGTTACCATCATCTCATCTGGATTCCGTGCACCTGCAGCCGCTCCGTCACTCTCCAGTGACTTCACAGCGTCATTCGTCCATTGAGGTGTTTCAGTACCACCCTTAGCAAGTCCACACCAAGATCCAAGATCCCCTTGTCAGCGGATACGGCAGCCCACACCCCCTGGTAGACAATTTTCCCCTACCGGTACCCTCGTCCCCGCGTGCCCCCGATTGTTCCCAAGACAAGACCCAAACAAGGCAAGGTTAAGAAAAAAAAGCTCGTCTTTTTTCTTCTACCCTCTCCCGCATTACGACTCATCCCACGACTCTCTTTCTGTTTCCCCTCATCCATCTTTGTTCACATCACGGTTTTCACGGCTTTTCCCTTGCGCGTGTTTCGGAAATTTGGCTGTGACAGTTACTGTTGTTTTTGTTGGCGCCTAAAAGTGAGTGAGTTTTCTTTGAAGTTCTTTGTCTTTTCGATTTCGTTCGTTTCTCTGGCACTTGTGGTTGGTGGGAGGTTTGTGGGATCTTGAGCCGGACATCAGCTTCACAACGTTGCGCGCGCACACCATCGACATAATTGAACTTCGAAACAACATCCGACATTCTGGCAGTCGATCTCTGCTTTGAATTGGAATTTTATTCCGATGGTCCGTAAAATAAGTACAACCCTGTACTGCCGGTCGCATCTATCATCCGTCTCGATCATTGCGCCATGACGTCTCGATAAGACCGAACGACAATTTCCGACCGAGGTCAGCATGACTTTCTGTCATGTCTTGAACAAGAATTGTCATAATCTCAACAAAGTCGATTATTCGAAAACCGCCACTACCTATCCTCGATCAGTATGCTCGACGTGCATAACAAACTTGTGGTGGCAGCCTGTCGCAATGTCCGGGCGAGGAATGGAGAGTTGGGTGGAATACTTGAGATTGTCGAGCAATCAATCATGCCGATGGGATAGAGTCCAACGACCATTCAAGTTCTGGAAATCAAGGCCAATGGATGGATTGGATTGTCCCAAACCCCCACATTCGGTCAGAGGATCCAAGCCATGAACTTTCCTGGGCAACTCAACGGGGCAACAGGCAATGACACTGCCACGAAACGATGTCTGGCATGTGAATACCGGTCCGATGGGAGAAGAGGCCGAATGCTGGAAACCACGAATTGCCTAAACTGGACCACGAGAATCCGGAATATGGACGACGAACTGGACTTGGAGAGGCTCGAGTAGATTGCTAACGAAAACCCAGGTTAAGCTCATTTCGGGAACGTTCGTAGCTATCTTACCACATTCCTTTGGAATCTTTGGTAAAGCACCTTTCCCGTGAGAACGACGATTCGGCGTTTCGCATCCCCTATCACTATCCTCAAAAGCATTTCATTGCTTGTATCGGCGTGACGGCGTCTTAGAGACTTGATTCGCATCTGTACGGATACTTTTCGAAGTGTTGTCGTTTCCTCTCGGTTTGGCAGATTCATATTTTAAGGACTAGACTCGGCGTGAAGGTATGGTTGGCATCGGTTTCGGTCCTGCATTGAATCTAACATTAATTCTCCAGGTCTTACGATCCAAATAGCGACTTACTTCGTTGTGCTTTCGGTACTCGATTCTCTTGACGGTAAGTGCCAATTGCGATGCCCCTCATTGCCCCGCCATCGATCGCTTTCGGTCAGCGCACTCTTGTGGCCGAATTTGCCATGCGATCATAATAATATGACGAATGCAAACCGAATTGATCGAAGCTTGCGAAGATTCAATTTCTTTTCTGGAGGTGTTGGGGGTGGGAATTTGGAGGTTGACGAGTTCTTGCCTTGCCAGGCACCTGCCCTTTCGCTTCAAAAGTGCAGGCACGCTCGACCTTCCTCAACCTCATACACTTCCCTCCCCCTCCGCCAAATTTCCAAGTTTCTCTTGCTTCACAATCTTTCGTGCGGCGCATTTGTGCTGACATTTAGTTTGCTAGCAATCCTACGACTTGTTTACGACGTGTACGAGTTACTCTTCACGGTAAGTTGATCCATCACAAGATTCCTCTCCCAAAATTGCCCGCCCGAAACAAGCAGATGCTGGAGTCTCGCTTGATTGTCACCGACTCACCACCAAAACCCTGGCCATTGTTCCACTTCTGGATGGAAGGACGTCATTCGAGGATCTTTCTGATTGAGGACTCTGGCCTTTGATTCACCGACGACTCGACCTCTGGATACTCCTGGTCCAATCACTACAAACCTTCAATGGCATTGTTCTCAACTCTGATTGTCTGCGTCTGATTTATGCTTTATGCTTTGCAGTCACATTCACAGTCACATTGTTTTGTGCCCTCCTGTTTTCTTTCCCACAACATCACTCATTGTTTCACACTTTCGCTTTCAACAATCACTCGTCAATACAACTTGCTAATTCGCTATTGCAGTCTTCTTTTTTTGTTGCTCCGCTCTGTCAAGCTCTGCAGCATTTCGCTCTTCGTATTTGAACATTTAAGCTGTTGCTTCGTTCCCATCGGTACGTCGAAACCCTCCCGTTTGCTACGTCGAGCCACCCCTCGCGATAGCCCCTCTTCCCGACTTCGCGTTTGCACAAATGCTTACTCTACGCAGCTCATCATGGATATGAACCCTGGCTTCGCTGGCGTCCCTGCCAACAACGGTGCCCCTTCTGGCCCTATGGCCTTCTCTAACGGCACTCCTCCTGCCCCTGACATGGGTCAAGTTGCTCCTCCTCCTGGAGCTGGTCCTGACTCTCCCAAGACCACCCTGTGGTAAGTAACGTCTGCCAAAACTTGACAGTGTACTGACTCCTCTAGGATGGGTGAGCTCGAACCTTGGATGGACGAGAACTTTATCAAGGGAGTCTTCCTGTCTGCGGCTCATGAAAGTGTGAACGTTAAGGTCATCCGCGACAAGAACTCTGGTAATGCCGGATACTGCTTCGTCGAGTTCGCCAGCCCTGAGTCTGCTACCAAGGCCCTCGGCATGAACGGTCAGCCTGTGCCTAACAGCTCTCGCTCTTTCAAGCTCAACTGGGCCTCCGGTGGTGGTCTCGTCGATCGACGGTATGTACCAACTCTACAATACAATTATCACCCACTAACATATTCAGTGATGACCGCGGTCCCGAGTACAGCATCTTCGTTGGCGACCTTGGCCCCGAGGTCAACGAGTACGTCCTGGTTTCCCTCTTCCAGGCTCGCTTCCCCTCTTGCAAGTCTGCCAAGATCATGACCGATGCTATGAGCGGCCAGAGCCGAGGCTACGGTTTCGTCCGCTTCTCCGATGAGAACGACCAGCAGCGCGCTCTCGTCGAGATGCAGGGTGTCTACTGCGGCAACCGACCCATGCGCATCTCTACTGCTACCCCCAAGAACCGGGGCAACCACGGCTTTGGTGGTCAAGGACCCCATAACGGCAACCCCATGATGGCTGGTATGCCTCAGCAGCAGATGTGGAACGGTGGTGGTATGCAGGGTTTCCCTTACGGAGGATTCAACCCCGCTACCCAGATGAACCAGTTCACTGACCCCAACAACACCACCGTCTTCGTCGGAGGTCTTTCTGGCTACGTCACCGAGGATGAGCTTCGATCATTCTTCCAGGGCTTTGGTGAAATCACCTATGTCAAGA
Organism: Fusarium hainanense; assembly: GCA_013618405.1. Lineage (NCBI taxonomy): Eukaryota > Fungi > Ascomycota > Sordariomycetes > Hypocreales > Nectriaceae > Fusarium > Fusarium hainanense. The sequence continues at coordinate 228,979 of JABFEW010000150.1, forward strand.
TACCACCTGGCAAGGGATGCGGTTTCGTTCAATTTGTCCACCGCCACGCCGCCGAGATGGCCATCAACCAGATGCAGGGTTACCCCATCGGAAACTCCCGCGTCCGCCTCAGCTGGGGCCGATCTCAGAACAACTCCGGCGTCGGCACTCCTTACCGACCTGCCCCTCCCCCTCCCCACTACATGGGCATGCCTAGCCCTGGCGGACCCGGAAACTACGCTCCTCACCACTTCGGCGCCCCCGCTCCTGGCCCTCAAGGACCTCCCAGACCCCCTGGTCCTCCCGGCCCCAACGGACCTCCTCAGGTATGCTCCTTAGCCGATATGATCCGTTGACGTACTGACAAATTAGGAGTATTAAACCGATACTGCACGCAGTAATT